>CM021101.1:426603183-427203183 GCA_007115665.2 Sequoiadendron giganteum | reverse complement strand
GTTTAATAGCTACAATAGAATTTTGTAGCATTTGGTTTTTGATTTTCTACATCCTATTTATACCAAAATTAGTACACCTTTGGAAATTTCATTGGTCAAGATTGTAGTCTATGATTATGTCATTCTTGTTGTGTTGTTGAATACCAGTTAAGTATCCTTTCAATCAAATCACTAAAATGTTAAAGTGTTGGGTCTACTTTTATCAAAACTGACAATGTTCATAGGTTGCTCAATAGAGAAAAGATGATGAAGCTCTTGAATGACTAAGCATAAAGAAGGATGGGGGGAAGTTTCAGAGGTTTCGGACGTGAATGCAAGATTAGTGAGTATCAAATAAAATTCTTTCAGAAAGGAGCAGCATGGAATTGCCTAAAAGTAAATATGGGTTTAATCACCACACCTAAAGTGGCAAAGAATGCTAGTGAAACATGCCATGAGAGAAATCATTAATTCCAATGGGTTATGTCATATCTTTTAAATGATTGAAGCAAGGAAAAGTTGCACTCTAAATGGCAATGAGGGCAAAAATGTGCAATTGGCAGGAAAAAATCCAAGTGTCAAGTTATTCACACATTTTAAATGGCTATCTAAGGGAGAAAGTGTGGCTAATGTGGTGATGATGGAAGAAAAGTGTGACATGATCAAGAAGAAATTAAACTAAGTCATTTGACATGTTTAGAGAGGTTTAACTAGGTAAGAGGTGTAACTATATTGACAACAGTAGCAGAAATGCATGATGTGTTGAAGAAAGATTTAGAGATCAAGTGGAAGTTTCCTTCTTAAGTTGGCCAGACCGCTTAAAATTGGTAATCAAGTTGCATTAATGGCGAAAATATGGGACACATTTTTTTTTAAAGACTAGTTATTTTGCACCTTACAAAGCTGGTTATGATGTCTAAAATGTGTGACAAGGCTGGTCACAGTGGCTAAAAAGTATGACAAGAAGAAGATTTGATTCAATTAAGTAGAAAATCACATCTTTTCTGTGGCAATGCCACTTCAAAACAAAGCCCAAAGGTGGCAGTAGTGACAGAAAAGCACAATCAGTTGGTAAAGTCTAAAATCGCACTTATAAGATGGCAATGATGGCTAAAACGTGCAACAAAGTGATTTAAGTCACTTAAAGACAACATCAATGCCAAAATTGAAGGATTTAAAGAATAAAAGTAACCAATCACTATTTGCCTTTGACATAGGCAACTTAATCAAGGAGAAAAGCGGGTTTTGAAACAGTAAAATAATATCTTAGCCATTCATTGAAAGTGAATGCTTACATTGGAGAAAGAAAGCAAATTTTAAAATGCAAGTAAAGGCTTTTTCAGACTATTTTAGCATCTGTTGCCTCTTTTCCAGAAGGATAGGGTTATGGTTGTTTTAAAGCATTATTTTTCCTTAGAAGCTTCTCTTAGAGAGCTTATAAATAAGTGCTTTGAGCACATTTAATGTAATAAGAGTTTGTGTTAAGCTTATTCTACTAAAGTTTTCATTCAATTTTCAGAGTTAGATTTTTTTATTATAATAGTACAAGTTTAACAAGTCAAGTAATAAATAAGGTTCTTGTTTAACTTTGTATAACAACGATCTTCTACCTTGTGGAGAAGTTTGTGAGCTTCGAAGTTGTGGCTTGTTTTCAATCTTGTTCTTCATCAACTGCTGTTATAAATATTGTGCTCCTTGTTTAGACCAGTACATATTTTGATGTGTATCTAGTGATCTCTGCTTTAGTCATTGGAAACCAATAGTGTTTAAATTCATGTTATAGTTTAGATGTCAAAATAGAAAACCTTGTGGTGAGATAAAGTATTTACAGTCTTGTGTTCCTATCTCTGAGATCGAAAGATAGGTCTAGATTTTTTTCAAGCATTTTGTTTATATGTGAAGCCCCAGAAAGTTATTTGTAACTATATCTAATCTGCAATCTAGTTTCTTTGCTTTAGATTTTAGGAATAGATTAAATTAGGCAGCTTCCTCAGCTAATTTGAAGGGAGGATTTCCTCACACACTCTTCTGTTTTGTTTTGTTACAAAAGTGACATTAAAATGCTAACAAATCAATAACCCCAAGATGTGAGAGATGCCCACAAGGCATATTGTATGGTAGGACACAACTAAATTTGAAATGAATTGCAGATGGGATCCTCAAAGGGAATCATAGTGCTCAAAAGGGGATCTAAAAGATGAATGGATTCCTTAAGGACCACAAAGGGGATCATGTAGCACAAAATTATTCGTGGTGGGTGTAGTATTTGGAATCTCAGTGAAAGTGCTTTGGTTGTTGGATTGGGTTGTTGTGAGAATTGTTAACAATGGGCATCCTTTTGGGGAGTTATTAGACTTTTGGGTATCTTGATTTTACATGGGTTCACCACATGTCTCTGCTTTGTCTTTTCTTGAAATGGGCAGGGCCCACAATATTATTAGAATGAGCAGCAAAACACCTTTGAAAGTGGACTTCTGCACTGTTCTATCAGATAACGATGAACGGTGTGCAGAGCTTAGGGAATGTGTAAGAGCAAGTTCTCTTTCAAAGTCTCATGGGACAACATGTCACCACGAGTTCACTCCCCTTTATTTGAAAGGCACAAAGAACATCTTTAGGAAGCCTGTGGGCTGTTACATGAGGAGTGTATTTACTACAGGTGTTCTTTGGAACTTTATCTGCTCCTGATCCTGGTAGAGCTTGCCAATTGGCTTTAGGGCAGGCGTTAAAGTCTGGCACTGATGGCTGCAGCCACAATGAAGTGTTATAGACACTACAATAAGCTTATGTTGAAACTTGTGTTGTTGCTGTTGTTGATCATGTAGCTCTTTTGAGAGTAGTATCATATCAAGTTTTGAGGGACTTTTGGGGTTGGTGAAGTCATCTTTGGTGTTGTGTTTTTAATTGAAAGAAATGCTTCAAGAGAGAGAAAAAAGAGAACAATGCACCAAAGATGAACATGAAAACCAACAAAGGCAGTTTGTTCTTTTTGTGCTTGCACTTTTAAAAATACAATAGATAATATGAATATCATGATGACAAAAAAAACCCATGTAACAATGAACTGGGTGATACTACATAATTTTTTTATCAATCCTCCAATCATGCCACATGTTCTGTTAGCTCATCTAAACCTCCTCTTTCGACTGAGAGATTATGCTCATCTCATTCAGTTGAGCCAGAACTTCCAACTGCTGCCTCGATGATTTTTCTTTCTTCTATTTTGTTTTTGATAGCCACTGAAAGACATGGAATAATTCGTTCCATTGCATAACAACTACCAATTCAAACACCAATTTAAATGTTTTTTTCCCTGTACACTTGCTTAAGTTTTGATAAGTCCATAATATTATAGGGTACTCTTGTGACATGTTATAATGAACTCATTAGTCTAAGCTTGAATTGTTTTGTCCAGAAAGTGAGTTCCACGATCACTCACCAATCCCTGTGAACATTGAAACCGAGTGATAATGTTCTCATACTAGAAGTTTTCAGCAACATGAATAGTGCAGTTCAGTGTTGCTGCAACTTCAATCCCTTCATGAAGTAATCAATGGTGATGCATTTAGCTGGATTACAAAATTATAGTCACTTCTAAGGATTAAAATCACTCAAAAAACAAAATCTAGCGACTATCGAACACTCCTCTGAATATAATGAGCCTCTTTTAATCAGGAGAAACTCAATTAATGAAGATGTAGAGACAAGTGAAATAACATTCTAAAGAATAATCTAAATATAATGAGCCCAAATTCTTCAGTGAAATTGTTTTGAGTATATTACTTCTATACTTCTTTTGGGTTTTTCATTTTGTTCTGGTAAGAAATTTGAGTGAGAATGAGGATGCTGTAAAAAAGAGGATGCTGTGGAGCAGGGATTTGGAAAGTGTTTTTCAACGAGGCTTTGGTTCTAGTTGATATGAATTCAAAAATAGCATAATAGAAAATCAGCAGAGAGAATAGATGTGAACATCAGGGAAAACAAATTGAAATAGCCATTTATACTTATGCTGTACGCTCCTATGATATCCACAAGCATTTGTTGCATTCTGCATACAACAAAGATAACTTCTAGATTCATCCATTGTCTCACAAACAAAAGGGATGCATTCCCATCTTACCCTTGCATACATCTTCTGTTACCGCATTATCTTCCTGATCTAAGCCCTTGCCTTTTTTATCAGCCTTGATTCTCTTGTGCCCCTCCTATTATGTAGTTTTGAATAGACATTCTCCATCCTTGACAAAATCTTTTCTTTGCAATTTATAAAACTCCACAATCATATGTTGCTTCTAATCCTTATTCATCTGCCTTACCACTACCTGCCTTGAATTAAACAAATGCTAGGTGCCCAAGAATCTTATACTTATCTTATTAGTGATCTCGTATTCTGATGCCCTTATAGAAGATGCCAAGGCTTCAATGAAGCCAAGATAGTTGCTAAATGTTCATCCTTTGATCAAATCTTTATTCTTGTTTGATTTGCTAGCTTTCAGTCTGGTACACTTTTTCAGGCTGTTTAGAAGTCATCTTACTATATAAAGGGATTTTTATAACTTGTTATACATTACAAAGGATAAATTCCATTTGCGATGATGCATGTCATCTTTCAAATGAATTCTCATTAGATAGATAACTCTTTAATTTGTGAAGTGATACCTACTGAGGATGGATGTTTACAGAATCTTCAACATTATGATCAGTAGCTAATTAAACACACTGAAATAAATACTTCTCTAGTATTATCCATTAATAGAAACATCATTCCAATTTCCTCCATCTGCTTGGTCTCACACAAAGAAATATCAGAATATAAACGAGCTAATCTAGCCTGAAATTACTTTCTGAACTCTGTGAAATCTGACTTAAGTCTTACAGGACTTTGGGAATCCTTTTTGAGCCTTCTAATAACAAAGATAAGCTGAGCTAAGAAAAGAGATGTCAGAATAGGACATGACATTAGAAGTCATGAAGAGGAAAGACATCCTATAGATTAAGCAAATGGGAGAAACTGAGGATTCTCTATCAGGATCTGGTTCACTGTTTACTTCATAAATTTCCTATCTAGATTAGTGAATCCAATTTTTGTAAATATTCTATCTAGAATTGTGGGCTAGTATATTTGTAATTTGGTTTAAAGATTAAAAGGTGAGCTTAGACTTTTTGATCTGGTGGGGTGAAAATTGGATGATATATCTCTGGCGGATTGTATTTAATTTAGTTATTTTCTAAAGCATTTTATTGCTAATAATTATTTTTTCAAACAAAAAGTCTATATCATCCATGCTAGAATAATTGGACACTGAATCTTAAATTTTTTTTTGAACATATATGCAGCTTCCATGGTGGGCTCTCTTCTTACTTTCTTTTTCAAAAAGAGTTCATTCAATTTTTGTTTTACGACTCTTCAATGATTGCGTAGCTGTGACTCTTGCTCATTCTGCAATTGCCTTGCTCCTGTACAAGCATTGGTATCTTTGCTTGATTATGTTTAGGTATGTGGTAATGGATTCCTTTACAGAAAAGGTTGGAATATTTATCTGTTCAATTTGAAATCTCATTATTATATATTGTATGTCTAGTGGAGCAGTTTCAGTGAAGATGAACGTGCTTCTCTATGCACCACCTTTGTTATTACTAATGCTGAAGGTAACTCAATTTATATGGATATGTTTGAACTTTGAACTATGTTATAATACATTTATTACAGTTTTTTTTGGTAGTGTAACAAACTTAACTATGTTCAAAGCAACCATAAAAAGATGAACACTTTTAGAGGCTTAAGATTTTAAGTGGTGAATGGTTTTAAATATATAAGCATCAGAGATTTGAATTATATGAGCAGAATTTCCTAATGAACTGTCCTAGCTTCCTCAAATGTTAGAGAATAATAAATGTATACCTAATGGAAACAATGGGCAAATTAGGCAAATTGCAGGCCTGAATGCTAAACTATGGATTCATTAATATGAGTTTCCATGATAGTGCCTTTCATTCTTAAAGTTAAATTCAAATGTTTTTGCCAGTATGTTTTCTGTCTGTTGGGGTTGATATCTTTTTTCCCCTTACTTAAGGAGAGGCTTTGCGTGTAATCCTGCTATAAGATTGTTTCAATTTTTCCTGTTTAAGTAATATAATCTATGCATTTTTCAAAAAATTTAAAATGATAAAGCCCTTGATGCTTTATATGGAGCCCTTCATATGAGTTTTTATGATAGTTCCTTTGAAAAAGAGTATAGAATCTACAAAATATAAATGGGCTAGTTGCAAAATTCTTAGCCTGTTAGAAAATTTGGAATAATATTTCTTATGTGGAATGTGATTTATAATCTGAAGAAAGAAGCTTAAGAAAATATGGAATGATCATTCTTATGTAGAATATGATTTATAGCCTAAAGAATGAAGGGGATATATGGAAGACCAAACTATGTTTGCATTAGTGGTTTACACTACCATTTTGGTTGTGTAGTGCTTCTACTACTTGTGACGCTTTACTTTCATAATATTTGACATTCTTTTTTAGCAAGACATGGAGGAACATATGCAACATTTACATTAGATATTGAAAACTTTGAAGAGTAAAAATGATCTAGGAGGATCTACCGATGTTGTATAATGTCCCCTTTTTAGCTCATTGCCGTTTTTGGTGGATTAGCCTATTACCTGACCCTCGTAGGCTAATGTAGGTGGTTTGCATTAGATAGTAGAGTGTTTTCTTCTCCAGAGCTTGGGGTGGTTCAGGATTGGCCTTTGTTTGGTGTTTCAGGGCTTAGTTGTACACACTTACTATTTATAGTAATTCACATCGAGGTTGAAGTCCAGTATTGCTATTTATGGAAAGGCACCTGAACGTGTTGTGGATGTAGTATTTGACCCCTTAGTTCAAACAGCATGGAAAACAAATGTTTATTAAGGGAGATATGATATTTTTAATTATTATTAAATTTAATCTTTAATAATAATTAATTATTTATTCAAAAGGTGCATCATAAAGTTATATTATAACTTTATGTCTAAAGGGGGCCATTTAATGACTTAAAGTACATTAAATGATATTTTGATTTGGGCGCCCATTTATGAGGAATTATTATGAAGTTGTAAAATGCACATTTAATATTATTTTAAATGATTGAAAAGAGCCTTCTAGAGGATCGACCTCTTCTTGGGAAAAATATATAAAGCATCAACCAAAGTTATTTGGTATTCATTCAATCATTTTATACTTATGCCTTTTGGTGATTTGCTGTGGAGAGAAGAAGTGCTAGGGTTTCTGCACAATTTTATCATTGAGAACGGATACTCTCTTTGATTTCTGCATTCTTGAGGTTGTGGAAGATCTTCTAAAGGATTGCCAAACTGTTGGCTTCATCCAGAGGTCAAGTTTGAGCTTAATGGTGAAAGATTATACAAGTTTTTGAGCAGATTGGAAGGGTTTACAGTTGCAGATCTGAAGAACATTTATTGCTGCCTTTATTACAGCTGAGAGCATTCATTCCCAGCTGTACTTTTGTATTTAGAGGCTGTACTCAGCATATCACAGCCAGCCGTACCATCACCAGGGCTGGACGTGTTCTATTCTTGCCAAATCGCTTGGCTTCTAGCATTGATATCACATCTCAACTGGGTGTCCAAGTCAGCTGCAGCATATACAAGGGTTTAAGGTTGGAGAAATTCCATTCTGGCTGCTAATCGACCATCTAAAGGGCTCATAGCTGTTGCTGTCACAAATTCCAGAATTACAAAGAAATCTATTAGCATTGCTGGGTATGGAATATATGTGTAAAAAGCTTTCATTAGAGATCTGATTTAATATATGCAAAGTATTCAGGAGTTAGTATATATAAAATTATATTTTTGTATCCATTGTAGTTTGATTTGCCTTAGCTTGCATTACTGCATTCATTTGAATTTCCTGGCATCTTTATTGAAAAAATTACAAAAAAAATCAAATATCATTCAAAAACCAAACAAAAAAACATCAATTGCATAGCGTTCAGTATTTGGAGAATAGGAGGGTTCTTACATGTTGGTTCTTGTAGTAACTATGGGAACACTTCTATGGTTTGCAGCATAGTTCACAGATTCAGACTCGGAGAGTACTTAGCAAGCCAAGATTATGCGACTTAGCAAAAACTTGACAACTTAAAAAGTACTTAACTTTTTTTAAAAGCACATTTTTTTTTGCAAAAGTCAATTACAAAATGTATCAAATGAGTCTTAAAAACCATGGGGGAAGTGTTTTCCAGTGTTCCACGGGGACGCGTCCCCTCGGAAAAACCACTCGTTTTCGAGATGGGGACGTTTCCGAGATGGGGAGACGCCTAGGAAACGTCCCTCCGCCGTCCCCCCGTTTCCCCGCCGTCCCCCCGAAGTCTCCTCCAGGGAAACTTTTGGGAGACTTCTCGGAAACTTCTGGGAGACTTCTGGGAAACTTCTGGGAGACTTCCAAAGGCATCGGGCCATTAGTCTAGAGCCATTTACTATTAGTATTTACTATTTTGTACTCTGTTTTTGAAATTTGAAGTTTGAACATTGATGACACAGTGATAATTAGTTCAGTGATTCACTAGTCCAATGAAATGATATATCATTGCAATGTGTTATTGTGTTTAAACTTTTAAGTTTTAAGTTTTGTTTTCATGTGTTAGCTTTACTTATTCATTAGGCTTCTAAAGTTATATAATTATATTGTTATACATCTTTTTATAACTAATTTTTCAAGTACTATATGTATTTCAGCGCTGCCCCCCCACCACCCCACCGCCGCTGTCCCCCCCCTGCCGTCCCCAAATCTAGGCCCCCCGTCTCCCATCTCGGAAACGTGTCCCCCGCCGTCCCCGTCCCTGAAACTCCGTGGAACTATGGTGTTTTCTTCTAGATTTGGTTCTTGAATACAAATGGAGTGCAAAATCACATCATCATGGAGCCAGATACAATAGTTAATTGATAACTATTATGAATTTATGATGTTTGTCTTATAAAATCATCATTATAAATTGCATATCTAGGCAAGTAAAAAATTACAAGTTTTAACAATACTTTTTTACCCATTTAGATAAAAAAAATAGTCGGTAGAGAGTCTAGTCCTCGCACTTAGTTGTGGCTCCCTGCATGGCCTATGTAAAGTTCCCTCTCAATGGGTGTAAATTTTTTGCGATTATTTTAGTTTGATAGACATTCCGTTTTATCAAACATGGATCATTGATTAGCAAATATGAGCACAACATTCATATGTATAATCATGCCAATATGGAAATGAACTTAGATACTTCAGTTATCTTGTACTTCTCAGAATTTGACATTAATGCAAGAGACAAATACAGATGTGCAATAGCTTGACAACTCTTAACACCGGCATTAACAACTCGTAGCAAGACTCAGGAAGCTGCTGTAACAGAAGGTTCATTATAGCTCATATACAAACAATTTCTGAGACTAATATAGACCAGCATTTCACCCAGAAAGCTACAGCAAGAATAACTCAGACCAATACAAGAGAGAGTGCAGAAATTTATGATCAATAAGACCATTCAGACCATTACAAATATTTGGACAATAAGGATGGACGAATGGCTGTCTATATATTGCCCAAAATTACTCACAGACACACAGAACTCAGAAATACCTATATGCTCAGACCTGGACATACATTAACAGCAATAGCAATAAGAGTATCCAACTTGGAAAACCACGTCAGGTCTGGAAGAATGATAACAGCAGTTTGAAATATGACACAGGGCCAACAGTAAAACTGCTAACAGCAATGCTAGAGGCGATACATTAATATTCAGACCTGAAGATATTCGCAGCAGTTTGCAATCATATAGAATGCGGCAGAGTCTGTCATTTTGTGAAGCCCAATACTTTCACTTTGACCCGATTCAAACATATACTTCCTTTTAAATCTGGCGGTACTTGGTTTTGTCTTTATTTGCTGACATTTTGTTTGTCCTTTCCTGCTGACTGGGATTTGTCTTCACCTCCCACATCAGACTTATGCTTTGTCTTTTTCAAGACATAACACTCTTAAAGAAACCTGATGCAAATATAAATAAGCGACTGGGATAATTTGTCTTCATCTGCTATCCTTTGTCCTATCTGATGCTGACAATTTTGTCTTTTTCCCAAGTGGCTCCTTAGAGGCTTCACTCCAAAGCCACGGTTCCTTTATAGTGCATGAGTTAATTAGTGAAGACTGCGGTTATTAAAATATGGATGGCGGCTATAGAATAATCAACCACAAAATGTTAAGCGCTGCCTCTTTCAACGTCAAGAGCTATAGGTAAGCATGAGTTGTATATAGCATTGCCCAGCAGATTAGCTAGTATTAATATCACTGAAATATCAATGTGAGGCGGCTAAACATATGCTAGGTTCCATAAACCTGGCAGACATGTGAACCATGCCCTAGACTGTACGATCTGAGATGTACGGCTGGGCCATTGAAAGAAAAAAGAATAATGGATTCAAACCAATACCTCCATATTAAATCTTTCCCTCCGTGAATATATATCTGGAGTCTTGTCAATTTTACCGATCTTCTGATAGATAATAAGAATTTTACCTTGATATTTAACCGATCAGCATATATCTGAAAAAGGGTTTGCAATCATATTGAACTAAGTAAATCGAAACCCTGCACATTTATCAAACTCTGAATATCTGGAATTTTGCCTTCGAAGAAGACCCGCAAAATTCCCGCAACAATCTTTGAAGCCCTATGCGAACCCTGATGCGAATCTGCCTGTAGAAGGGATTGGGTTTTCGTCCAATCTGTAAACTCGAGGGTTTCCTCCATAGCTTGCCTCTCGAAATCAACAATCTCATCCTTTGTAAACACGGAGGGCTTATCATTTTGCATAGTCTAGTCACTATAGATACCAATCTCACCCAAATCAATAGGCTGTTTGGATTTGTCCTCCACCTTTCTTGTTTAAAGTTGAAGGTTGTATTGCACAAAAACTAGGTCACTGAGGCATTGTTGAGTTAACTTATTATGCTTCTTTGTGTGAATGGCGTCAAACAAATTCCATTTATACTCATAGCCAGAAGCACTACATGGTTGAGACAAAATTTGGATGGCTATCTTTTGGAGATCCGGGGTCCAATCCAATATTCCCACCAAAAACCTACAAAGAAGATATTCAAGAGTTTGTAAATAAACAATATTCTATTAACAATTGTAATTTGTAACTTTCAAGATATAAGAGTTTTAAAATAAAGGATTCAATTTGAAATTTAAATTGAAGTTTGAAGCCATTTTGACAATCTCTAAAAGCTCTTTTTCTTAATCAAAGACTTGCTTAAACCATTACAATTCCCTATTCAGCTCAGTAATTGTTTGCGGAAATAATGGATCTGTCCTAATTAAAACCTTAACACCCTGTACCTAATTGAGCCTTTAACAGCCTGGAAGAAATCTGCTGCTATATTTCTGAATACTTGCTCAATATGAATACCCTACTGATCCTAGGTGCTTTTTTGGATAATAATCATTGTTATTGATGCTGAAAATGAATGAAGAATGATGTAGAAATGTTGCTGTAGATTGATGAAGGCGATTGCTGATCTGCTATTACCAGGTAAGCAAAATGATGGTGGTCTGCACCATGATATGCTACTTGAGACTTCAATCATTCATACATATATCTCTGCCTTTAGCCTTTGTTTTGATGAAAATTGAGTTTACTCTACAAAGGCACAGCTCTACATATATGGCAGGATTTAATTTTGAAAAGTGACATCTCCTCTAAGAAGGGCGTGGTCAATGCAAAACATATACATAAACTAAAATGAAAACCTTGTCGGTCTATACCAATGGCACATGCCAACATGTGTAGCTACAAATTTGTGTTTGATAGATTAGTTTCCCCTCACTTGGGCACACACCTACATGTGTAGCTACAAACTTCTGTTTGATGGATTACTTTCTTCTCACCTGGGTGCACGCCAATGAAGTAGTCATGCAACTTTGCAAACTTCAAACCTATTTTCCTTTCCAAAAGCATGTACCTGTATGTACTCATGTAATTTTTACTAAGACAATCTCATGTTTAACTGATCAAGGGTGCACGCTAATCTGTCATAATGTATTTTTTTTGTTTCTGAAAATTTCTATCCACATTTATGGGCATATGCCTGTGCATTTGCCTGCAATTTTGAACTCGAAACAAAACTTGCCATTTCCATTATATGGCATGTGCCTTTGAATGCTTCAGCATGATCTGAAAACCAAATTTGCCTTTGTCATATCAGGTGCATGCTTTCTGCCTTGACTTGCAAGTTTTGAGACATCAAAATCATTTCTCCTACCCCCCTGGGGCATGTGCCAGATCACCCTGCCTGCAATCTTTTGACATGATGCAAACTTCATTTTCACACTACATGGCATTTGCCAGATTATGCCGAATGCAAATTTTCATTTTTCAATACTTGTTCTTGCTCAATATTGATGTGTGCCAAATTTGAATGACTGCAGTTTTTGATAAACTGCTCTCTGCCTTGTTTGGCACCTGCTACACAATTGACAATAGTAATGCACATTTTTACCTTTTGAGAATATGTTAACAAGTGTGGGCTTGCTTGCATATGGGTTTAGCAATTTCTGACTTGATGAAAATCATAGACAGTCTCACATATGGCTGCAGATTTGGACTCAAACAATCTGCGTCTGTCTTCCCCGTATTAGTGAATTTCAGTATTTTAATCACTTGAATTTTGTTTTCTGCCTTAAGAAATGTGTTTGAAGCTCTGCCATTTGTTGATCTTTGTGAAGACATTCGCAAGAGATGACAAGGACAACATGGACAAACATGAGCAGCCACGTGAGGAGGTTAAGAGTGGAGCTATTGCCACCTTACTAGGTACTCCTAGATTCAACTCTTTCAGAGTTAGGGGAGTATTACAGGGGCAACGAGTTACAGTTCTGATTGATAGTGGGGCAACCCACAATTTCATAGACTTGGCATTAGTGGCTAAAAGAGGCATTCCTGTAGAGAACTCCGAGGGATTTAATGTGATGGTAGTTGATGGGTTTAGTATGACATGAACACAGAGGGTTCCTCGATTGGATGTGAGATTGGGCAACTACATAGTGACAAATAACTTTTATGTAGTTAACTTGGGTGATACTAATGCCATCTTGGGGATTCAGTGACTTCATTCGTTGGGGAAGTACTCTCAAAACTTCCAAACAATGGAGCTAAAATCCAGAGCAGTAGATGGTAAGAAGGTGGTTCTAAGAGGTATGGCTAATGGTTCTCCCAAAATAGTTTCAGCTAAGCAGGGGGAGAGTATATTCAAGCATGGGGTGTAGCTTGGGTAGTAGAGTGTTTGATTACGACCAAGTAATCTCCAGATAGCAACCAGCCGTATCATGTGGACATTCAGTCACTGCTTGGTAAGCATGATAGGGTTTTTGGAGAGATTTCTCTAGGGAGACCTCCTGATAGAGGTTTCGAGCATACTATTGAGCTGGAAGAGGGAGCTAAATTGGTGATAACCACTCCTTATAGGCACCCGAAGAAATTCAAGGATGAGATAGAGAAGGCCGTTAAGGAGTTGTTAGATATGGGCCACATTAGACCTAGCTCCAATCTATTTGCTTCTTTAGTGGTCTTGGTGAAGAAGGATGGAACGATGCGAATGTGTATAGATTACTGGGCTTTGAATAAGAAGACGATTAAAAATAAGTACCCATCCCCAAGATCGATGAGTTGTTAGATGAATTGCATGAGGCAATATGCTTTTCGAAGATTGATCTTTGATCGGGGTATCGCTAGATTAGAGTCCAAGAGCTAAGATATACTTAAGATAGCGTTTGGGTGCCATTATAGGCACTATGAGTTCTTGGTCATGCCATTTGGGTTGACCAACGCGCCTGCTACCTTCCAGTCATGTATGAACCACATCTTCAACAAGCAATTGTGTAAGTTCTTGCTAGTGTTCTTTGATGATTTTCTTATTTACAACAAGACATGGGATGATCACTTGAGGCAGTTAGACGAGGTTTTGGGCGTTATGGGAGAGCAATCATTATATGCCAAGGCGCCTAAATGTGAATTTGGTATGATAGAGACTTTGTACTTGGGCCATGTAATGCACAGGGTGTATAGGTGCATCAAGAGAAGATACATGCAATATTAGATTGGCCACTGCCAAAGACCCTTACAAAGCTGCATGGATTCTTTGGGTTGTGTAGTTATTATAGGTGCTTTGTTAAGGGGTTTTCACAGTTGGGTGCACCCTTGACAGATCTCACAAAGAAGGTAGAGTTTAGATGGACAAAGGAGGTTTCAGAGGGCATTTGACAGGCTCAAGGAGGTGATGAGCACATGTCCAGTATTGGCATTTCCTGATTTCACTTAGCCTTTTGTGCTTGAGTGTGATGCTTTGGGTGAGGGTATAGGAGCTGTATTGATGCATAATAGAGACCTGATAGCATTTGAGAGTTGGAAGCTTAGGGAACCAGAGAGATTATATTCCATCTACGACAAGAAGATGCTTGCCATTATGCATGCATTGGTGAAGTTCAGACAGTATTTGGTAGTTCGGAGGTTCGTGGTGAGGACCGACCACAACAGCTTGAGGTATTTCTTGGAACAAAAGGGACTTAAATGAGAGAAAACAAAAGTGGGTCAGCAAGATAGAGGCCTATGATTTCAACATCAACTATGTTAAGGGCAAGAAAAATATAGTTGTTGATGCCCTTCTAGGAAACCATTTGTGTGTTCCCTTACAAAGATTTATGCGGATTGGAAGTCCCACCTTCTAGTGGAGTACTCCAAGAATAAGTTTGCCTGTGAGTTAATGGATGGCCAGATTCAGGATGATAGTTACAGAGTGGTAGATGACATTATCTACTACAAGGACGGGATATACTTAGTCCTCGAGTCAAAACTTAAGGAGAAGATTATGAGGGCTGTGCATGATACGCCATTGGCAGGGCATCCTAGGTATTTCAAGACCTACAAACAGATCAATGAGAGGTTCTCTTGGAAGGGCCTCAAGGACGATTTGTTGTGACATGTGAGGGAATGTATGACTTGTCAATAGAACAAGTCAGAGCGCACTCATCCAATAGGGTTACTACAACCATTGTGCATTCTGGAGCAGAAGTGGGAGAGTGTGTCCATGGATTTTATCACAGGTCTACCTAAGGTTCACGACAAAGAGTGCATTTATGTAGTGGTAGATTAGTTGACTAAGTTTGCTCACTTCTTTGCAATCTCATTAGAGTACAAGGCACTGTAGGTAGCAAAGCTATTTTTCAGGGAGGTGTTTAGACTCCACGGGTTGCTTAGGAACATTGTTAGCAACCAAGACAATAGATTTTTGAGTGCTTTTTGGCAGGAGCTGTTCAGGTTAATGGGTACCGAGTTGACACCTAGCACTAGTTACCACCCTTAGACGGATGGCCAAACAAAGATAGTGAACAAATGGGTGGAGGGATACTTGCGTAACTATGTGTTGGGTCAGGAGAGAGCATGGATTAAGTGGTTGCATCTAGGAGAGAACTGTTACAATACCACTTTCCATATGTCCACCGGCATGATACCATTCCAAGCATTGTATGGTTATGATGCTCCTTCATTTGTGGATTTGGTGTTTGGGGATAACAGGGCTCCCAAAGGTAAAGATTGGATACAAGAGAGCCAAGACATTCTCAAGGCTCTTAAGGATAATTTACAGGTGGCCTAGAATCAACATAAAACTTATGCAGACAGACACAGGGTTGAGCGCAATTTTGAGGTAGGAGACTTGGTCTTCTTGAGGTTATAGCCCTATAGACAATCTTCGCTTAAGAAAAGTGGTGCAAAAATGTTGAAACCACGTTTTATGGTCACTACAAGATAATTAGGAGAGTTGGGGAGGTAGCTTACTAGCTTGAGCTACTAGAGGGCAGTAAGATTGATAATGTTTTTCATGTTTTGTGCCTCAAGAAGGCACTGGGGCAGTAGGTTACTTCTTTAGTAGAGTTACCTCCGTTGGATGAGGAGGGATGGTTGGTATTGGTTCTTGATGAGATTTTGAATGCCAGGGATAGGAGATTGAGGAGCAGAGTGATCAAAAAATATTTAATCAGGTGGAGAGACTTGCCCATGGAGGATGCTACGTGGGAAGGGGAGCAGATTTTACAACACCCTAACTTGCAGTTGCTTGAGGGCAAGCAATCTCGAGAAGGGAGGATTGCAATGTCCCCTTCTCAATGATCGCTCCAAGTGGATTCACTAGCCTAATTAATTCCCGTAGGCTATAGTCGGGTAAAGGGAATTGGTTTATTTAATTATTTAATGTTACTTGGTGAGAAAAAGTACATTTATAAGATAATGCTAAATAATTAATTAAACAGTGTTATAAAGTGACTTTGGGAAATATTTAAAAAGTAACTTTATAAAGTCACTTTATTTTATTTGATGCAGGGAGAAAGGCAAGTGATATATAAAAAGTGGAATTTGAGCTCATTGGTGTTGTGCTTGCTTATTTTTCTCTAATTGACATTTGAGGAGCTTTTCAAAATTCTTGGCTTTGGGGAACGAAAACCGTAGGGCAACTAGTTTTGGTGGTGAAACGATTCCACCCTAGTTGGTTATTTGGGAGAGATCATACAAGTCTTTCACAGTTGCGATATTGGCAAATTTGTGAGTCTCTTGCGTAGACAAATTTGGAGGTTGACGATAATATCATCTGCATTTTGTAGATTGAGGTTTTCACACATGATGGTCGAATAACATGGAGGAATTTATATTTCTATTGAGTGTGCTGAGCTTATACTTGTCGGGTTGTGGGTTTTGAAGAGGTTATTTAATGTATTTGTGGAGCATGGGCGAATGGTAACATCAGTTTATGAAGAATTGCTGGGTCATGGGTTTATTACCAGCTCATATTGCTAATCACCACTTTGAAAGGAGTCACAAAGGGGAGCTATGACCTTATTCCCTACTGCGTAGGAGTTATTGACTGCATAGCACAGACGTTTCAGTCTTTGGCTTGGACGTGAGCATTTCCTGAAGTCGTGGGAGCCTGAGAGGAGTCACAGGTTTCAAACCAGTCCATCGCCATTTAGCATTTCTGCTAGTTGTTGCTGTGAAGGGGGTCGTATTGGATGGTGGGCAGAATTTCTGTGTGATTAATCAGTTGCAGACAGTTAGCGCCTACCTGCCCTTTGAGCTGGAATAGTATTTAGCAGGCCGTGGGTTTCCTAGAAGGTGCCGCTTCATTACATGGTATGCTGCCTGTGCGTGATAACCTTCAGGTCAGGGTGTAAGTTTGTTTCAGATTGTATTTGCTTAAAGGTTAGTGCTGTTACAGTTGCATGAGAGCAATACAGTGCTCCATGGGGACTCATCCCCTACCCTAGGACTCCTCAGAAACTTCCACCCGTCATTGCATCTGACGGTGACTCAAACTTGAGCTCCAATTTTGATACTAACTTGCCAGTTGCATCTGCTGATTAGGGACAGCCATATATTTTTTATGTTTTTGTCATTTTATAGTTGAAACTTGGAGCCCTTGGAAATTTTGTTATAATTCTTATTTTATATGTATGCACATTGACAATGAAAGCATTTGAATTTTGTTAATTTGTTTGTCGATTCTCATGTGAAATCTCAATTCAAGTCTAATGTTCTGTATTAATCTTCTACAATGTCTATGATGAATGCTTTATCAATGTTATGATATGAATATTTGAAATTTCTCTATACGTTTAAAATTTCCCTATTTTTTATCAGCTGTCCCCTGCTGTCCCCTAAAAAATGGCCCAAAAGTACCCCTGTACCAAAAACTTGTCCCGCTGTCCCCTACCGTCCCCATCCCTGAAACCCCATGGAGCATAGGAGCAATATCATTTGCTTATGATGTATTAGCCACTGTTATGAACAAAAATATTAATGGTATAGGTTGTAGATGTCATGAGATGTATGGAAAGAATATATATGTAAACTGAAATAGTGTGATGCCTTGAATTGTATCATTTGCATTTAATGTATAACCTTGCAAACCTCATAACCTCTTTAGCAACACAGTTCAGTTAGCATGCAAATTGTTTGACAAAATGCCAATGTGTCAAACTGGGAAATCGTAAAAATATCGTTCAAAACTAGAGGGCTTTTACAAGTTTGACCACCAAAATAGCATCTTCCTGTGTGTTGAGTAAGATACAAATGAAGATTTGTCGGTACATTAATGCTGCAGGAGCTGACCATTTTTTGTATGAACTTTGACTATCTGCAGCATCTTTGATTAAAGGAAAGGCTTTGGTTTTGGCGTTGAATGAATGAACATTTGTTTTTCTTTATTTTTATTTTTCTAGGTCTTTAGGAATGTTTGTTTAATATTTTATAGCACATGGTTTGTGATGGTCTCCAATCATACAGTACCAATCTTGTTTGATTTAGTGATGTGTGAAAGAGGTGCACATATATAACTTGTATCCTTGTGTTTCTCCATCGGATGGAAAAATCTTGTGGAGTGGTCTGTAACTGTAGGCTACTCATATAGGAAAAACTTATTTGTACTCATGATGATTTGTGTGGTGTAAATTGTTGATCTGTCATGCAAGAGTTACTAGAGATGTCTCTAGAAATGGTTTATGAATTTTAGTAGAAATACCTCATGCTTGTTTCTTTAAGAAAGCTATTTTAGTGTTGTGTATGGGCATTAGATAGTTCTCAAGCTTCTTTTCCCACTATTGTTTTTGTGAGGGTAACTCTAGATTTTTTAGCCTGGGCTAAGCTAGAGAGGCTACAATCGGGGTACCTCTTCCCATGGCATTATTGCTGTTCAAACCTGTGAGCTCAATAGCCCAGCAGGAGCAGGAAGCCTGCTAGCCCAATGGTCTAATGGGGGTTTAAACCTTGGTTGCAGTAACAACATTATCCTTTACTAACCATTGCACCATGCTTTTATGAGCTCTTTTCCCACTATTGCTCGATATCTTCTTTTGCAATTTTCATTTTTGTTGCATTCCACATGTATCCTCCTATAATTTAAGGACTAACTTGGGCTGATTATCAGCATCAGTATCAATATTGTTACATGGTTCATATTTCTGCAAACAATTTATTGCCATTTAATTTACATTTTGTAGTTGATAAATTCGTAACATACGTTTTTTATTTTTTATTTATATCCTCAAACTTATGAGATATGAGGAAACAGTATCGGACAGCGGAGACCTTTTAAAGTAAAAAAATAGTAATACCTGATTATAATAGTAGCTTGGATGGACACATTTTATTTTGTATTATAAATGAAAGCTCTATCTGCATCTTTGCTTTTGCCTCGTGAATTGCACGGGTTTAAAGCCTCACGAATCTCGCAGTAAAGGTACTTAAAAAAGATTACTAAAATTAGTTTTAGTTAAGTTTTTGTTATTTTTTGAATGGGTTTTTAGTAGAAATGCTTATTTTATCATGGTAGAACATTCCTTTAATTTCATATTGAACTTCTGTAGGGAATGAGTTTTAAGGGAGTGATTCTTGCCTCATTTTCTGCTGCAGCATTCCAGGTATAACAACTTTATTTTATGTTCTAATAAATTGCATGCCATGCATAATTTAATGAGGAAACATATCCACAGGTATTATTGGGGTTTCCGTTTCTTATGGCGTACCCATTTGAATACATATTAAGATCCTTCAACCTTGGACGTGTTTTTATACATTTCTGGTAAGTGGTTCAACCATATGCATGTGTATGCTCTTTGCAAAATGTTCGACTTCAAATTCTATGATAGTCTATATGAACTGCAAATAAAATACATTGTTATATAGGATTATTTTCAAGTGAGGATGGAATTAGGCAATCAATAAGTTGTTTTTGTGAGGTGGGTGGACAAGAAAATACAGACACATTGACAAATAGTGGCAAACAGAAAAGAAATACATAAACTTTATTAAATACTTATGAATGACTCACAATCATTACAAAATGGGGAAAATATCCCTAGAATTGATATTTACTATAATATGCATGTTTTTTGTTAGATAGGTAGGTAAAATGGGTTTTAAAGGGGCCTCAAAACCTCTTACAAACCGCTAAAGATCAGCAAAACAACAGCAAACCCACAGCAAAACATTCACAGACAGTGAACCCCAACACCAACATCAAAGGAAAACAGAACACAGGAAAAAATAACAGCAGACAACACAGAACTCCACTATAATATGATGAGCACATAGTTATACTGGAGGGGGCAGGGAGCAGGGTGGAAGGCGGGGTGGGGGTAGGGGCGGAGGTGAATCAGTAGAACACAATTTTTACCAAGTTAAAACTTTATCAATCATAATAACATTATTTACTCAACATCAATAATCATGCACATGAGAAGAACACAATAACACACGATATTTACGTGGAAACCCTTACGGGAGAAAACCACGGCAAAAATATTGCTTTTATTAAACTTCTTCTTACAAATTCAAGAGGCACCAACTTCTCATTCAATTTGTGAGCACCAACCCATTGGAAGCACCAACTCTCACCTTTGAATCTTAGGCACCAACCTACTAGAGGCACCAACCTCTTAGTTCGTAGGCACCAACCTATAGGAAGCACCGACTCCCTTTTCAAGGCACCAACCTTGACTAACTCAAGGCACCAACCTCTATGATGAACTGAAAACAATATCTTTATGAATGGACTTCTTCACAACTGATCTGCACTTTCTCTTCAAACTAATTCCTCCTTTTTGATATATAATGCTCCTTTAAAGCTCACACAAAAACTCTTCCTTGTTATTTCTGCTCTTCTCTATTACTTACTCATTCAAATTTGTCTTCATAAAGAACTCCTTGTTGATGATATCTTCCTCACAAATTCGTTGCAATTATTGTCATATATCTTCCTTCTTAAATCTGTATATATCCCTTGTCAAATCTGCTCATGCACTCTTCATAAATCTGCTGATGTGTATTTGAATATATCTTTAATACTCCACACACACAACTTCTTCGCTTGAATGATTTGCCTTTATATCTTTAATAGTTCTATGAATGGATACAACTCTTTGAAATGGATACAACCATTTGAATAGTCATGTCTTTCACTAACAAGTGTGCCTTAACTCCTTACAATCTCCTTATATAATCTGCAAATAATCTTCTTAAACTTTGCTCATCGTTTTCTTGGTGTATATGATATACTTATATGTCTTTTTTTCACCACACATCGCTTCACAATAGCTTACAAAATGATTTTATATCTTCATATTTAAGTGAGGAGACACAATGCTTCATAAGAGATGTGTTGCTTTCCAACGAAGGCGCCCTCCCATTAACTACATGCCTTTTTGTTTATGCTTAGGCATCCTTTCATAATTGCTACTATTCCTTTTTGATATAAACTAATCACTAATGAAGTTGCTGCTATTTGTTTGTGTAATCGCTGCACTTTATAAGTATGACTAAGACAGATTTGTTATATTTATATGTAGTGCACCATATGAAAGAAGGTCGGCCAATCTTTAGTTTGTATTTATCTTTGTTTATTCTTAACAAACTTTGTCCTTTTATAAGCGCTGCCTTCAACCTTTGTTTTATGCAAATCGTTATCTATTTTTTGTCTTTATTCATTTTTTATTTTATTCACAGTTTTGTCTTATGTGTTTTTTGTCTTATCTGCTGCACAGAAAAACTTTTGATCGTTGCCTTATGAAATATGTTCCTTTGTTAATTCCGATTGCTGCTTTATGGAATATAATCGCTGCTTGTCTATTAATGTTTATTTACATAAGTCACTTGCTTTATAATCTAAATCATCATCGCTGCTCCATAATCTAAATCATCATCGCTGTCATATTAATATTGATGTGTATTATATGGAGAATCGGCCACTTTGGAGACTTGGTTTGCCATATTTCTATGTAGTCCCTGTTTATTATATTTTAAAAACTTACATAATAATTAATATGTAATCAGCTGTTCTCTTTATCGGCCTGCATGTTTGTGCATTAATTTTCCTTTCAACTTATCATGACATCAATAATAATGATGGCAACTGTTTCGTCTATCAATCTTCGATTAATGAACTCCTTGACATCAATCACAATCAAACCAACAACCTTGCTTATGCACTTTTGACAACAACGATAATCTTGTCCATATATTTTTCATATCAATGACAAACTTTTAATAATCTCAATTGAGCACCTTTGACATCAATAACAATATTTCCAACATAATATTCATGTTTCATGACTTATTCCATTTAGCGTTTGTTTAAACAACAAAAGCAGACATACAAAAATTCAAAATGATTGATTGTTCATCACCTAGCATCCTTAAGTGAAATTCAATTAACTAATTCACGGTTTTCAAAAGATTTCTATTTCTACATTCCAATAGGTTTTCAAGCTGACATTTTTCTTAGTAGGATGTATAAATATTTTATTAAATTTGAGGTGATTGAACTTGAGATTCCTTCTTCGTTGGACTTGTTTAAAGGATATTTTGGGTTTGTTTATATAAAACATATGTTGCTTTTTTCAATACCTCAATTTCTTCTGATGTACATATAAGAGATGTTTTCTTCTGATGCTTCACATTAAGAAATGTTATGATGAGCACCAACTTTTTGAAACAGTGAGGTTTGGTGCAAAGTTTGTGTTTTTTTGAAGCAACCATGTATGCATAAATGCTTTACTTTTTTCTATTCCTAGTATCGCTTAAGTTTTGGCAATAGACCTGAAACAAGTGACTTGATGTAGGCATAGTTTGCAGACTTGGACTTAGAGAGTACTTGGCGAAACTCAACAACTTAAAAACACAATTTTTTGAAAAGAACATAAATCTATGCAAAATACAACTGCAAAATGTATCAAATGAGTTTGGAGGAGGGTATAGGGGTAGAGCCCCCACCACCAAGCCCAAAGGAAGACCTTCAAAACCACATAGACCTTCATGGTCACACCATTTTCATAATTTTTTGAAAGGAAATATTCAATGCTTTTAAAGCCATTTTTTTTATTCTATCATTTTGATGCTTATCTTGTTCATGCCGAGTTTTTCTGCTCAAAATTGCCAAGTTTTCAGTGAGTACTTGCCAAAAACTTGACAAGTTTTTCAAAAAAATCGGGTGGTGAGTTAAACTTGTGAGTACTCATTGAGCCAAAAAACTAGTGGGTACTTGGCGACTCGCAGAGTACTCACTGAGTTTGTGAACTATGGATGTAGGCACTGAAATAGAAGTAAACATAAGAAAATATGTCAACAGAAGCAAAAATTAATTATCATGATATTAGATGTCAGCATCATGATATCAAAAGCTATTTTAAACCATAATCACTTGGAGATGGCAGATAGAAATTGGGAGAAGAATGTCATCATTTTGGACACATTGTGCGAGGATCATTTGAGATGATTATATTTTCAATCAATTGATAAAAATTCAATGCATGTACACATTTGAAGCCTTATTATTGTTTCTATTTTTACTATTATCTCTTTGGGAATTGATAAGAAGATTTTCTGCTAAAATAATCTTGTAAATTTTTATGTAAAAGAATGGAGTTGCAAGTCTATTAGTGTATTTCTTTCGTTCTTTTAGGCTTTGTCAACCAGATATCAACATTTCAGGGAAATCTTGTGTAATTTATATGATATATTTGAGGAATCTCTATGGGAAGTTTCCCCATTTTCAAGGGATACTTTTGGGAGATGTATAGAGAGTTTCACGTATCCTAATATTTGGAGACATCCCCATATGGAGCTATGAGATGAGGCATTATGATACTGAAGACAAGAACCAAGGGTTGGGGAATGAGTCTCCTGGTAACTATGATATTAATATAAAGAATTGTAGAGCAAAAAAGTGCATACTTTGTACTTTTCCACTCAGTTTTTAAGTTAGCTTTAGCCATGTCCTAAGATATGTTGATTTAGCACGTGATGCAAGTCATTTATGTGCAAGAGCTGATTGAACCCATAAATCTGCGCATTTATTTGTCCATTCATTTTGATCATCTTTTACTTGTAAACCTCATTCTCTACCCCTTATAGTTCTTGGATTTGATTGCTAATGCGATTTTGTCCTTGGACATAATCACTATTGTGATCTTATTTGCTAAATTCAAATCCATCTCCCTCTGATTCCATCCTAACACAATTCAAATTTTTTATCGTTAATTTTCACCTTGCACGATAATTTTTTTGAATTGAGGTCTACGTTGGCACATTTAAGGACATGTGCTAAGTCATTCTTAAACAATGATAGATGGATCATCATCATAGAGAAAGCTTATAATGCATCATCACCAGATAATCGAATTCACATGTAGCAAAAGCAAAGGATGGTCATAATAGCTTGCATCAACATTTAAAAGGACAGATACTGTTGGAAATGTTGTCATTGTTGTCAAGGGTATATAGACCATTGGATTCGTTCTTGTCATTGATGTCAAACTAGTGTGGACAAGATTGTTAGAGTATATTGTTATTTATGTCAAAAGTCTATAGACGAGATTATTGTTGTCATTAATATCAGCCTAAGAGTGACTGTGACACAAGGAGAACAAATAATATTATATCAAGAAACCATGATTGAGATGCTATGTATTTGAGAAGCATGAAAGAATGGAGCAGATTTTGTACTATAAGGGAGATTGTTCAAAGAAAATATGAAGAGAAGAGAACAATAAGAATAGTCGACATGTTTTAAGGAAGTCAAATTAAGATTTGTTATAAAGACCGACCCTCATGGAACCGATGCTAGCCGACCTTCGAAGAGAATTCAAAACAACATTATATGTGTAAAGGTAGAGGTTGTATTTCGAAGGACTGTAATAATCATACAGAAAACGATTAGAGAGTGACTAAGGAGCAACATTTAATTGTAAAGGAGACAAAGACAAATCAGAGAAAGTCTAATAGCATAAGTCGGTTCTCCAAGGTAATACACAGAAAGAAGACTCATATAAAGGAGAGCAGCGATTTTATCAAGATTATATCAAACAAGACTTGTTTGATTATATGCAGCGATTTAATAGGACAAGAAGACTAAAACAAGAAGACAAGAAGAATATGAGAAGGCTGAATAAGACAAAATTAGAATAAAACAAAAAAGAAAGACATAAAAAGAACAGCGATTAGCATATACAAAGCAGAACTTAATACAATTAGAGAACACCGATGTCATTATGAAAGGCTTTGAGTTAATTAACAATAAACAAAACAGTGATTACTATGATCCATAAAAGACAAATTTTGCTTTTTCTTATTCAAAGAAAAGTGCACTGATCAAATTATGAGGAAGTATGCAGCGATTAAGAGTATCAAAGGAAGCGCTTAGTTAAAAGACTCTACTGACATAGTATAATGCAGTGGTTTGTATGTTAAAAACTAATATTAACAAACATTAAAAAGGCAGAAATAAACAAAGAGCAGTGGTTAAGGTAAAGGGTGTGATTCAAAAGGGATACCTTTCTACCTAGAAGTATGAAAATATAATTTATATTTGAAAATCATAGGAAGTGGGTATTTTTTGTGTGAAATATAAAGAAAAATTATTCATCACAAGAAGAACATTTGAAGAATTAGGAAGATTATATTATGCAGATTTGTGAAGGCTTTTTATGGGAAGAGCTATGAAGCATTCTCGAGCAGATTATAAAGACTTTGTGAACACTCTAAAGCAGATTTATGAGGACAATTTAAAGTAGATTTTAGAGAAAACCTTTAAAGTGGAATATGAGCAGACTTATGATAGTTTATGAGCACATTTATTGAAGATTGTATTTGCAGATTATATAAGGAGAGTGTGAGAAGTTGTATGGCTGATTAATAATAAGCTAAGTTACCGGATTCGTACCCGGAGGCCTTGAACCTGGTTCGGGTTCAAACCCGGTACGGGTTTGCCTGCGGGTACACCCTAGGTACGCATAGGGTGCATGCCCAGCGCGAACCCGGGAGAACCCATAGGCCTGGGCACGCACCCTGTGCGTACCCAGGGCGGACCCAGCTGTTTGGTGTGTGGACCCGAAGGTACCAGGCACGTACCTGGGCGTGTACCTCCAAGAACCCACGGCCCAGTTTTAATAAAGTTCGCCCAAACATAAACAAAAAGCATTTTTTTAAATTTTAGTTTGTTTCCTAACCCTAATCCGGCCCAATATGAGGCCTTTCAACACTAAAACATTTCATTTCTACTTCTCATTTTGCTCTCACCATATTTTCTCTACATCTTGGCATTTTGAAGGGAGGTGATTGTATTCGAAGGAGATCGATTGTGGAGTGCCAAATAGCTTCTACAAAGGAGATTTAAGTGTTTAAGGTATGCATTTAAACCCTATTCTTTGATCTTTTGAACTATTTTTTCAAGTTTCTTAGTTTTTGATGGATTTTTTCAAGTTTGTGAAGAATTTTTTCAAATTTATTTATTTTTTTTCATTTTTTTTATAGATTGCAACAATGGCTAGTAGTCAAAGTTCAGTGGGTGGGGAGGGAAGTCAAAAGTTCAAAATTGAGAAAGGATCTCCTTTATGGGCACATACCACAAGAATTTCACAAATTCCTGGAGGTGGGGGTTTTGTTTGGAAGTGTAATTTATGCAATGCACAATATAATAGCTCCTATTACCGAGTGAAACTTCATTTTATGGGCCCTAGTGGCAAAGGGATTAATATGTGTGTGGGCCCAAATAAGAAGGGGTTGTCTTCTGTACAAATAGCAGAATTTATAAAAGAACAAGAAGATGCTGACAAATCAATTGCAAAAGGAAAAGAAAGTAGTTATTCTTCCGGAAAGAAAAAAACACCAACATTACCCTCTCAAGCAGTTAGGGCCTCCAGACATCCCTTCTTGCCTATGCCCTCTACGGAAGAGGAAGATGAAGATGAACAACAAATCACCACCCGCAAGAGAGGTCCATTGGAGAGGGCATTTAAAATGGAGGCAAGAGATATTGCTGAAGAAAAAATTGCACATTGCCTCTATGCCAATAGTCTTCCATTCAACTTGGTGAGATCACCATATTGGCGGGACATGGTGTCAGCAATAAATAGTGCACCTCCTGGTTTCACAAGTCATGGGTTTGAAAAGGTGCGTACCACCTTATTGCAAAGAAAGAAAAAATCTTTAGAGGCCCAACTAAAACCAATTAGAGATTCTTGGATTGAAACAGGTGTATCTATTATTTTCGATGGATGGAAAGATTGCAAAAACCGTCCATTGATCAATGTTATTGCAGTGTCCCCCAAGGGGGCAATGTTTTTGAAGGCAGTTGACTGTGAAGGGGAAGTGAAAGATGCAAAGTTCATTTCCAGGATTCTCATTGACTCCATAGAGATGGTGGGTGATGAAAATGTTGTCCAAGTAATTACGGACAATGCAAAAGTTTGCAGGGCTGCAGGTGCTTTGGTAGAGGCTAGATATGAGCACATCTTTTGGACACCTTGCACCGTACACTCCCTCAATTTGGTGATGCAAGCAATTGGAAACCAAATAGAGTGGGTGAAAGAAATATACCAGGAGGCCGAGGAGATCCAGATGTTTGTGACAAACCACCATATGTCACAAGCAATTTTCAGAATTTTTTCAAGATTGGAATTGTTGAAGGTAAATTTAATTTATTATTTATTTAGTTTCATTTATGTCATGTTTTACATAATTGAATAATTTTTTTTTTTAACTTATTTAGACTAATTTAGTTATTTACATGTTCTTAGGTTGCTGAGACCCGATTTGCATCTCACACAATTGTTCTGAGACGACTTGTGAAGGTGAAAGAGGCATTGAGTCAAATGGTTATTAGCAACCAATGGGGTATATGGAAGCAATCAAATTCAGAGAGGGCCCAAAAGGTCAAGGCATTGATCTTGGATGACAATTGGTGGGATCGTGTGAATTATGTATTGGAGATGACCGAACCTATCATGTCTATGCTTCGGTTTGCTGATACAGATGAACCATGCTTGGGGGATGTCTATGATAGCATGGACACAATGTTGGAGAAAATAAAAATTGAAATACAAAAGAGAGAGAATGATCCTGAAGACACCCTTTACAAAAGGGTGGAAGCAATCGTTCTTCATCGTTGGAACAAGATGACAACACCATTGCACCTCCTTGCATATGCCCTATCTCCAAGGTACTATACTAGAGAAGTACTTTCTATCCCAGGGAGAATACCGCCATATAGAGATCTTGAAGTTGCTAGAGGGTATAAGAGTGCATTTAAGAGACTCTTCAGTGATCCAGAAATGGAGACAAGTGTTATGAAAGAATTTGGAATGTTTATCATAGGAAAAAATCTTAGCCCTTCTGTTGCCAAAGACCAATACAAAATGGATGCTATTACATGGTGGTACCTCCATGGTCAAGTTTATATGTACCTCCAACCTCTTGCAATCAAGATCCTCTCACAAGTAAGTTTTTTTTTTTGCCACTTGTATTGTAGAATTTAACACTTAACATTCTTGAATTTATCTTGCATTTTTTATTTTTAATTTTGTTGGTTTTCTCTCTAGGTTGCAAGCTCTTCTGCTGCTGAACGGAATTGGAGTACATACTCCTTTATCCACTCAGTGAAGCGTAACCGGTTGGCTGCAAAAAGAGCTGAAGACTTGGTGTATATTCATTCCAATTTGCGTCTTCTGTCACGTAAGGAACCTCAATACAAGCAGGGGGCAGCAAAGCTTTGGGATGTAGCACCCGAGTCTGCTGACTTGGATGCAACCATTCAGGATCTTGCTAGAGCCACTATGGATGATGTGGATGATAATGATGATCATGACATGCATGGTGCTGGAAGTGGAAGCGGAACCGCTTTGGGTTCAAATGATGATGATCTTGAAGTTGAAGCCACTGAAAATCCAAATCACGATGACTTTTTTGATAATCCTTTTGATGATTGATGAACATTGAAATTGAATCATGTTTCAACTTTCATGAACTACATTTTGTAATTCAGTAATACTGTAATTGTGATGATTTCCATAACTGATATCATTGATATGGCGTATTTGAATATTTTTCAACTATCAATTGACATTTAATATTTATCTTTGGCATTTGGCATTGATCAATGATCAAGTATCATACTATGAAATGATTTAGTTTTACAATTCTGTATATTTCTCTTATTTTTTTGTATATATAATACACATATATATATATATATATATACACGTACCCATACGTACCCAAACCCCTAAAATTATTTTTCACGTACCCACGTACCGGGTTCTCGTACCTGAACCCGTCCCCGAACCCGAACCGGTAACTTAGATAATAAGTTTTATGAGGAGATTATGATCAGTTTTGTGGCAGATTTATGATCACCATTATAGCATATTGGAGAAGAAAATTATAGCAGAATTTAGAGGAGAAATTAAATGAGGGGTTGCTGCTCACAAAGTGATTGAGGGGTCGGTTCTTCTAGTGGGTTGGTGCTCACAAAGTGAATGAGGGGTTGGTGCCTCTAGTGGGTTGGTGCTCACAAATTGAATGAGGGATTTGTGCCTCTAGTGGGTTTCCACGTAAATCATTTGTTCTACTTGTGTTGCTTAATTGTTTCATCTTGTGTTGTTATTATGCATTTGCTATGCTAATGGTATTAAGTTTAAAAAGGTAAAAATTGCATTATACTGATTCACCCCCCCTCTCAGTATAACTGTGTGCTCATCAGATATAGCATCCTACATCGTTCAATCATTGCAAAAAACAAATATATGGGGCTTGTACAAAGAATGTGTACTTCCACACCCTAGCATGGCAAGCTCATATTAGGTGTTCCCCAACACCTCTATCTAGGTTCAAACAACAGAGGATGGTGAGTGAGTTCTAAAAAATTTGCAGGCCACAGACAAAATAACAGAAACTGGACAGAATCACATTTTTAGGATACATTCGCATTAGCAATTCCGTTTGATTGATTTGCAAGGTTCTAAGCTACATTAGTTCACAAACAACCTGGAGTTAACAAATATAATTTAGTAGAAGTATTACTTTAGATCCTGCCCAATTAATGTATCAACCTGCTTGGAGGAGCTAAGCACTCTAATCTTCTTGTTTCAATTGTGCTTTGCATGTCTTATATTATGCTTAGCTCATTTATGCTAGTTTAACTCTTATTTACTTGATTAATCATTTATTTAGATTAGTATAAATTCAGATGAGGTTTAGTTTAACCTTAGGGTTTACTATCCTTCTCTTCATTTGATAGCTTGCCAATTCTCACACACCGAATGGTTTGGCCTTAGGGTTTATCCTTCCATTTTTATCTTCTACTTTTGATTGTGATCATTTAATTTTCAGGTCTGAGATACCAATGTGTTTTTGCCTGTGGTTAGGGTTTGTTCCTAGCATATTATGTGTTACCTATTTTACTCTTTGGTTGATCTAGGCTTTGGATCTTTTTCATCTTGCTATTTTTCAGATCTAATTTTCTGATTTTTCCTATTTTATATTAGATCTGAAGCTTACTAGTGTATCCATTCCCCTTTCCATAGTGGTTTTTCTTCTTTGTTTAATGATTAGTTCTCACCAATCTCTCTCGTTGACTTATACCATAATTGTATCAAGAACTTTTAGTATTCTTACAGTTTGCCACACGTGATCCACCAATCCTTGATGCTCTTATTTCCTTTTACCACAAGGATAGTAGCACATATTCAATGATGATGCTCTTTCATGGCATTTGTGATTTCTCATCCTTCATGGAACTTATTACTTTCCCTTTATCCTTGATGCTCTTATTTCACTTAAGCACTTCATCTTGGTTACACCTCTTCCGTGGATAATTTGTGTGCTAATGTTGTTGATTGTCTCATTACTAGCAAGACACTTAGTGTTGATCCTTCCATTGCTAGCGATTCTCCTTTATTGTTGAAAACTTTCCCGACTTGTGAAGCTTTACCCATTGAGGGACATTTTGATGTTCATGCTACTCCTTTGCCAGGTCTCCACACATGATGCTTCATTTGATATTGGTCATAGTTGACATAATTTTCCATAATTCATATTAGTGAGCTGAGAAGAGCTTCTGGATATAATTGTGTATTAGTTTTTATCATCAACATTTCAGATCACACTTCATGATCCATTATTAGGATGAAGATGAGGAAAAATTAGGAGACAGGTTGCAAACCTTGCTCCTTATAAACAAGGAAATGTGGAGTGGGAGCCAAGAAAGAGGAAGAAGACAATAAATGAGGTTAAGACCCCCAAAGCAATACTAGCCAAAAGAGGTAACAAGTGTTACCAAAAAGGCCAGCCAGACAATGACATTAAATTGTAATAGGTTAAATTGACACAATAATGTGGAAATAAAGTGATCAGGAGAAAATTAAAGGAAAGAAAAGTAATTATCAATGCTGATTTTCTATGAATTGTTAGAATGCTCACAACAAATAATTGGTCAAGCAAGAGACTGTAAGGATAAAAAATGGGAAATTGAAGCAATGAAGAGTACAAAGTATTAGAAGAAATAAGTACTAGTTCATACTAAAACAATTAATTTTCTTTTGTAATAGTTAGTAATGCTTTCTATTATTACATAAATCAATATTGATTGTTAATTGTAATTAATATTAATGATTAACTATACATCAATTAATATTGATAAAGGATGTTAAAATTACTATTTGATTCCTTATTTATTATTGTTATTATTTAATTAGAACTAGTTAATGGAAAATTAATTAATTCAATTTAATTGACTAAATTTGAAATTTATTTAGTCATTCATGGGAAAGTGTGATGGTTAAATTGTGGTATTGTTGTTGTAGCTATCAATGTTCAAACCTTCACTAAGCCATTGTGATCGTGGGTATTGTGCCTTTGTTGATAGATTGCACTTGTGGGTCCCCAATATTTTCCTTGTAACATTTTGAGAAATTGGAAATATTAGTATTGATTGGTTTGCCAAGATATTCCCAAGAAAGTCATATGCTTCTATGAGTGCAAGTTGTTCTATAGACTATCCTCATCAATTTTTTTTCTTGTCCAAATTTTGACATGCATTGTATTTGGCTTGGCAAGCAAACAACCAATATTCATTTGGTAGGGAGTGAATGATTCCTCCAAACATTGCTTATGTTCTAGGAAGATTGTATGCAAACTAGAATTTGAAGGTGGGCAAAAAGAATAAGCACATCAATCAAGCTTTTGCTATGAAAGTGGTTTTGGATGATTGTGGACTAAAAAATGGATGCCTTGGGAAGGCTTGCTCACATAGAAATAATTTAGTACCCGTACCATGAAATTGTTACGGCCTAATTATTTGTTCCCACTGCTTCAAAAATGGTGACAAATTCCTTTTCTTCCAGCATCCAATATATCAAAAAGTGCTTGAAACCCGTAGGGCACTACCTCATAAATTGGCATAGGAAAACAAATACAATTTTAGGAGGATAGTTTGAATGGTTACAATCCACTCACAAGCATTGGGCTCAAACAATTGAGGGATTTGCTACTTTAAGAAGGGAATATGCCTCAAGGCAATTATATCTTAGTCACAAATAGAGGCACAAAATGGACTAAGGCATTTATACATATGCATCTTGTGGCTCACCCAACTCAAGGACAACACTTGCTCCAAGTTTTTGAAAAGATATGTATGATGCAAAGTTGGGATCAATTGTTTCGTAGCATACAAATTCAGGCATGTGTGCTCCCTAGCCTATATGTTTTTCCATAAGAATAAGTAAAGTTGGGACAAGGACTAGAATTTATTATTGGCTACTACGACATGGTCCAAGTAACAACTTTTTTGTGACTCGCCCTGCATGGTTAAATCCTTACCTAGAAAATTTGCAAAACTGAGGATGGGTAGGCTTGAATATCTGTTCAAATTGTCAAGAAAATGTTGAATCTACTTATCATCTGTTAATAGATTGTGCCTGTGCTACATCCTTGTCGCACCAAATGGCTTAGTTGTTCCTTTGCCAAGCCTCGAAAAGAATATCAGCTATCAAGTTTCTGATCAAGTGGACAGGAATGTCCAACAATATGCCAATCTTGGGCCTTATGCAGAAAATGGTAGCATGCTTTGTCAAATGGTATATATGGAGAGAGTGTAGTGAAAATAATCTGCTAAGACCACTTGAAGAAAAGAAGTAATCATATCACAAAGTAATGTCCCTTATTTTAGCAATATTGTTTCATGCGATTTTGGCTAGTTTTCGAGTTTTCCCGTAAGCTTATTAGGGGTGTTGGGGAGAACTCCAAAATTATTGGAGAACACAAGTTTCATATCAGTAGCTACCCCACTTCATTTGATGATTAAAATTCTTATGAATTTAATGTTGTAGTGCTTTGGATGGTCTTGCTACCGGATGGTAGTACCACCAGTGAGCAGCTTTTGTTTATTGCTGATACTTACAACATTGGAAAAGTGGTCTATTTGTAATCACTCACCACTAAATAAATGAATGAGTTGCTTATTCTCTGTTCACTCTAATCATTGAATAAGGGGAAGAGTTGTTCTTATTTTGTTTGTACTTGCTCACTATTGGAAAGTGGAAGAAGCTTGATTTTAACATTTCCAGTATTGTATAAGCACTCCCATTGAATAAGTGGATGTTTACTTTCAGCTGCTATGCTTCAATAATTTTTTAATCCTGAACACAGTTTGCTCTCGCCTTGCCCTTATTGGGAAGTGGGCGATCAGAAGTGTTAAGGAAGCTAACTAAATCTCATTTCAAGTTTGCAATAATTTAAAAAAAATCTAGGGTGGTTATTACACACAATAACAATGCTTACACCCAAAAGTCAACCACCGTATGCCAATTGAAAAATTTGACAGATGATCCACGTTTGGAATATCCCTTTTCATAACACATTCAAATATTCATCATTCAAGTCCTAGGCAAATATACGGTTCTTAAAGTGCGCTTTATATTATTTTAGTTTACATGAAGTAGCAAGACAAAAACTAGGTCTGACAGGCTTTGGAGGAATCATATACAAATAAGGGCCAACAATTGGATTCCTATCAGCACAGATTAGCCATCAAACTGACAATATGGCTGAACTTCTTGCCACTTGGTAAAGGTACCCAGATTGCCCTCTCATAATGTATTACATAGCTCTGTGTGGAAGGTGATTCACTACTCATCCTGAATATGATCAGAAACCATAAAACTCACAAAGCTTATTGACACTCTTGTCCATCCAAATGCCAACAATTTGGAAATGGACAACATCCTCTCACAGATAAGTCATGTTTTGAGTAAGCTCAAACACTAAACACTAGAGCATCAGCCCTGTAATGAAAAATGAGATTGCTAATCTCCTTGCCGAGTCAACAACCTGAAAGTTACCATAGAGGGAAGAAATCTATGACAATCTGAAAGACCTTCCTAAAATCATCCAAGTCAAGATCAAATAAGCAGAGAATGAAGCCTCTAAAGTGCACAATATTTTTTTTTCCATCTTTACCATGTCTTGTAACCTGGGAGCTCATTGTTCTTTCTTGGTACAAGTATTCTTGCTTTAGAAAGGCACTCACTTTACTTATCTTTTCATTTGTTCCTCCAATAGGCTAATCACTTTGGTCAACTAGTTGGTGTACCTACTCTTCCCTCTCTTGGTGGTTCCCATCATTCTCCTTCTATAGGAAATTGGAATGATCCTATCCCTTTCAATCTATCTCACCCTCCCAGCAAGTTGTCTATCAGTCTGGAAGACCTTGAAAATGCCCCCAAAAATCACATTGAAAAGGGTTAGGAGAACACTACATAGACTGTCACTTAAGTATCCAATAGGTGACATAGAAGCAGGAGGAAAATAACATTGGTACTCCTATACTTGAAAAATCTCATGCTATAATGGTGAAATATCCCCCCTCCAAATGGATATTTACTGTCTGACTTTTACATGCTATAATGGTATGCTTGTGGTTTTATAGTTTGTTGTACCCAAAATTAATTTTTGGCATTCTGCTTAAATTGAGCTAAATCATGTAAAAATGCCATCAAAAGTCTATTTTAGGTCAAACCAAACATAAAATTTTTGTGGGTTTCTATCAAGGAACATATGTGTAAAATTCTGAAAATTTGAAAAGTAGGATTTTGTGCCCCTATTTTTAGGGAAACCCCTGAAAACAGGACCTTCCTGGAAATAATTGAAAATGATTTTGACAGGATTAATCAACTTCACAATCACACTGGTCAAGTTAGAATCATAAAAAAACATGTTTTACTCTGGTTGGTCTATTCTTATTTTTCAGGAACAAAGTTAGGAGCATAGTTTGCAGACTCTTCGAGACTCGCCGCGGACTCGGCGGACTCGGGAGTTCGTGGCTGAGCCTAGTAGACTCGCCACGGACTTGGGAGTCGAGTCCAGGAGAGTCCTGGGTCGGGACTCACGAGTCCGACCTCTGGACTCAGCCGACCTCTGGACTCGGCTGAGTCCAAAGGTCGGACTCGGGAGTCTCGCCCAGGACTCTCCTATGCGGCTGGGCATCAATAAGGGTTAAAACCAGTGTTACAAGACTCGCCCAAACTCGGTGAGTACTCACGAGTCCCGAGGTGGGTGACCCTAAACGAGTCCTAGAGACTCGGCTGCCGAGTACTCGCCGAGACTCGCCGGACTCGGGACTCGGGTTCGGGACTCGCCAAGTCTCGTGCCCCAAACTCGGCCATTTTGATTAAATTTTTTTTTTTAAAATTGCATTCTTTTTTTCTCAAATTTTTTAAATAAATGGTGTGCGCCATGAAGGTTTGTGTGCCCCTCGACCCCGCAGGGGGCGCTGCCCCTTGACCCCACTGGGGTGTTTCCCCCAAACCCTCATCAAACTATAGGTCTAAGCATGTTATAGGCCAATGATGAATCATGATCATAAAAACCTACAAAATACATATCCCCTGTTGCAAATCTTTGCATCTTTCACAGTCAAAGCCATAATCAAGGATTATCTTGTTTCAAAATTCATACATTAGACAACAAAACATGCAGTCTTGAAGGCTTCAATAAAATTTTAATAATAAAATCCTCACTTGAATATACACACCAATCATTGAGACACAAGCAAATATCATGGCTACATCATCATCTAGGACCTAACTTAGACACTAGCGCATGACTTGTCATGATATTGGGATGAGTAATGCAAGCTCTTTTGAGCCATAGACTTATTTTTTTAGTTTTGATATTTGTTTTGATGCCATGGATTTCATATTCCATGAGTTTTGTATACATTTGACAATATTTATATATCTGAATGTGTTATTTCCTTCAGCTAAAATTTGCGTTTATACTTATGTGATCGATATATGTTTGTGTATAGGATCATAGTAGTTTCTATTTCATGATGTTATTGTGTATTTGAGGTTTATTCACTAAAAGGTGCATGAAACAAGCTTTAAATCCTTAAAAATCTCTAAATTTCAAGGGTTTTTCTATTTGCCGAGTCTTGGGCGAGTCAAAAATCGGCTTGCCGAGTCCGAGGCGAGTCCGAGTCTTGTAACTATGGTTAAAACCCATTTTTTTTTTAACTTTTTACTTCATTTTGAATTGAGTGTTTGTGATTTTCAGGTCTGCAACTTGATTTCAGCTTGAAAGAAGGCAGGAGAAGGAGCTAAAAAGATCAAAATAGAGCCAGGTAAGTGATCTAACAATTCTTTTTTTTTGTTTTCTTGCATTCAAAATCAAAAAAATCAAGAAAAATAAGGGGAAATGTTGCCAATTTTTTTTTCTATTTTCCTTAATAGCCTAATTCCTACTATTTTTAGCTTGGTTTTGCATTCTTTTATTTTGCAAATAAATGAAATTTTGAATCACTTTTTTTGCTGATTTTTTTGCAAACCCTTGCTGATTTTTTTTTTCCATGTTGAACTTGAAACAACAATGTCGTCTTCAAATCCAAAGGGAATGAGAAAAGACCCTGCATGGAAGTATGGAATACCAAGAACCAAAAAAGGTGAAGTGACATGTACTGAATGTCAGAAATGGATGATAGGAGGAATAAACAGATTAAAATACCACCTTGCAAGGATACCTAGGCAAAATGTGGAGGGATGCCCTAAAACTACTCCTGAGATTATTAGAGAGATAAAGGCCCTTCTTGCTGACTATGAGCTAGAAAAAGATCAAAGACAGAAAACAAAGGATGCCCTAGCATCAGTGATGAGTGGATCCCTTTCTACACCAACTATGCCCCATGGTGCTACTGCTGCAAGTCCAAGTGTCCGTGCTCCACATTCATCTTTTGGTGAGAGTCCTGAGGGTTCCTATTCTACTGCTAGAGCTGGCCACGGTCCTTCATCAGGACCAATTTTTTTTATTCCACGTAATGTTCCAGGAGCACAACCTTCACTTGAAGGTACCGGTTGGAATAAGGAAAAGCATCATTAAGCTAGGATGGTTGTTGCAAACTTTTGGTACTACAATAATCTACCTTTCAATGTTGCAAACAACCCATATTGGGAAGGTTTAGTGAACGCCCTTACAGTTGCAGGAAAGGGGTTTAAGACCCCATCAACTAGAGATTTGAGTGGGCCATTGCTAGAGGAATTTGTAAAGAATACACAGCTTGTAGTTGATGAGCAAAAGAAATTTTGGCGAAGAAAAGGTTGCAGCACTCTCCTAAACTTTTTAGTGGCCTCAAATGGTGGATTGGTGTTCCTAAAATCAATAGATGCCTCCCATGAAGTTAAAAATGCTGAGACTTTATGCAGTCTATTGGATGGGGTGGTCCAAGAGGTTGGAGTTGATAATGTTGTCCAAATTATCATGGACAACGCAGCTGCATATGTAGCTGCAGGTAGGCTACTTATGGAGAGGTATCCCACAATTGCATGGTCTCCATGTGCTGCACATTGCTTGGACCTATTGCTAGAGGACATTGGGAAGATTTCATGGGTCAAAAGAGTGGTTGAAGATGCAAAAAGTGTCACAAAATTTATCTACAACCATACTTGGGTGCTTTCTTTGATGAGGAAATTCACAAATGGCAAGGACCTTGTGCGACCTGGAGTGACACGATTTGCTAGCCACTTCCTCACATTGCAAAGCATTCTTGGTGCCATTGGTCATCTCAAGCAAATGTTTGTGTCTGATGCTTGGAAGGAGTCCTCATTTTCCAATAGAGCTGAAGGGGAGAGGATTGTTACCATAGTTTTTGATGAGACATTCATCAAAAATGGAGAGGAGTTGATGGGGGTAAGTAGCAATCACACAAAAATAATTATACATGATAATCTATTTGCTGTTTTTTATTTTTTGAGGGGTTAATTTTGTTATAATTTAACATTTGTTTTCATTTTTTTAGGTGACAAAACCTTTGGTGAGGGTTCTTCGTATGGTGGATGGAGATGGCATGCCAATGGGTTTCATCTATGAGGCCATGGAAAGGGCCAAAGAGGCCATATCACGTTCCTATGGTGGCAACAAAAAGAAATATGAAATCATATGGCGCATCATTGATCGGAGATGGACAAACCAACTCCACCAGCCGATTCATGCCTTTGCCTACTTCTTGAATCCAAAGTTCTACTTCTCGGACTCATTTAAGGTGGATGAGGAGGTCATGGAAGGTGTTGTCACTTGCATTGATAGGATGGTGCCTGATAGTGAGCTAAGAGATAAGGTGCTTGATGAGTTGGAGGTGAGATTTGTTACATCTTATTTATGAATTTGCAATGTTGAGCCTTGACTATCTATGAATTTTCTATATTTGATTTACTTTTTCTTTTATCTATTCAAGGTCTACAAGGGTGCAGAGGGGAGACTCTTTTCCTCCCAACAAGCAATTGAAAGGAGAGGAAAACAACAACCAGGTAAAAATTGAAATTAGAAACTTGATTCTTACATATAGATTTTTACTTTATTCTTATTTCTTAATACTTATATTTTTTAAACATGTTTTTGTAGATCTATGGTGGGAGAACTATGGTGCTAGCACACCAAATCTTCAAAAGCTAGCCATACGTGTCTTGTTGCAGCCATGCAGTGCTTCTGGGTGTGAACGCAATTGGAGTTTATTTGAAAACATTCACACAAAGAAAAGAAACAGGTTGACTCAACAACGCCTAAATGATTTAGTTTTTGTTCGATACAACCTTCGCCTTCGAACTAGAAAGGTGGAGGGTGTTTCACACGAGTCCATCGACTTGGATGACATTGATCCATATGGTGAATGGACTATTGATGAACAAAATGATGAGGCTGATGTCTTCCTTACTGATGAGGATCTTGCTGAATTAGAGAGAGCAGCAACAAAAGAAGAAGAAGCAGCAAGATTGGATTGCATGGGCATGGAGGACAACGAAGACACATTTGAATATCATTTTTCCCCTGGTCGATCTCCTAGTCCTCATTTGGATACTACAACATGGGCACCTTCTAGTTCTAGGCCTCCAAAATTGAGTACCATTGGGAGGGGAAAGAGGAAGATGTAGATTACTTGTGGTTGTTAATGTTTTCCTCTTTTTGACATGATTATATGTAAACATTTATAAACTTATGATGCTGTTATACATTGAAACTATGAGTATTTGATGACTATGAATGATTAAATTTCAATTATTGAGTGTTTGATGATCATATGCCATGTGTAATCTTTGAATTATGAGTGTTTGATAATCAAATTAAGCTTTTATGTTCTCTAAATGCATTAATTTGTTCTTGTTTTTTTGTAAAACTACGGTTTTTTGTTTTGCCGAGTCCTTGCCGAGTCTTTTCCCGAGTCCGTCCCGAGTCTATCCCGAGTCCTGAGTCCCGAGTCCGAGTCATATTTTTGGTTTGCCGAGTTTGCGGCAAGTCCGAGTTTGCAAACTATGGTTAGGAGCTCTGCAACCATTAATGGCAGATTGGCCAGTACCAGGTGCTGAGAGCTAAGCTTCAAAAGCTTCAACGAGGAAGCCATGGCGGAAAAGGTTTAAAAAGATGTTGTTTGATGAAGGAGATTCTCAAAATGGAAAAGGCCAAAATTTGGCTAACTTTGGAAGGAAGACGCCTTGCTGCCAAGGAAGAAATACAGTCAACAAGTCAAAAGACGCCCCTCTTGAAGAAAGGCGCCCTTTTGTCTCAAGGGCCAAATGCAGTCGTCAGGTCCGTTCAAAGCAGTCATCTTCTTCATGTTCATACTGGCTATTCAACACATCGTTGAGCGAGATCATCTGATTCAGAGATCACCGACAAATGCCAACAAAGTATGGAGATGCTGGAAGCAAGGACATAAGGCAAATCAATGAACTTCATAGCAAAAGTGCCCCTGCTAGTCAGGGGCACCCCTCATTTAAAGGCACCTGATGAAGTTACCAACAACTGCTTTATACAACGCATTTGTCCAGCTCTCTTCCAGCTTCGTGATCAATCCGACAACACGTTCATGGGACATGTCAAACAGTCAGATGTTGAGATCAAGCAAAAAACGCCAAAGGTGAAGATTGAAAGAACATGCCAAGAAATTGGCTAAGTGTCGGTCAAAAGAGCCCCTCTTGAAGAAAGGCGCCTAGTCTTTTGAGGATGTAGATGCAGTCTATTTGCTCAGTGACCTCCAAGATGACCTTCTTCACTTTGATCGATCTCAACAACGAAACTATTAGTGAAGACATCTGACAACTCAGTCACTTTCTGGCGGAGATCAAACCAAGGCAGTTTATAGCATGAACGTTATCAGTCAACAAGTCAGCAGGGGCGCCCTTAGATTTGAAGGGCCTAAACTTACTTTTAGAAGCTAAGAAACCAATCATCCTTTCCAGGACCGAGTTGGTTACCCAATGCGCAGTCAAGAAAAACCATTTGACTCGCCAGTCAACGGCCACGCCAGATCAGAGCACAAAGGGTCTAAAGAGTGAAAATGAAGAACAGTCATGAAAATTGACTAAGTCAGAGCTAAAAGCACCCCTACTGGAGAAAGGCGCCCTTGAATCTGGAGCCTCAAACTCAAGTTTTTGACTTGATGACTCCCAAGCATACCTCTTCAGGATGGTTCAATCTCAACAACAGATCCGTCAGTAGCTACCAAAGATCAACTGAACGACCGAGAGCAAGGATTGAATAGAGGCGCTTCAACCTTGAAAAATGATGAAAAAATGTTCAAACTCAAGAAAGGACGCCTAAAAGGTCAAAGGCAATTTGTTGACTTGAGTTAAGAGATTTTGGAGGCAAAAAGAGGCCAAACACTCCATGATCAGAGGAAATAAGCTTTTAGAACTCCAAATTAGGCTCAATCATGAGTTGGACGCCCAATTGATGGTTGCGATTCCAAATTTGACATATCAAAGCATCTAGGAATCCATTCTTCATTATTTCTTTTGTAGGTTGAGGATCAAAACAACAATTTGCTCTCAAGAACGTTTTTTCAAGATCTGACAAGGGTTTTGGACCGTTCTTCAATATTTTTCAAAGATCAGTGGCATAAAGAGATTTCTTTCTTCTTAGAGGTTGAATCCGGAGACGGATTTTTGCAAGAAGGCAGCTAATAGCTTCCAATCTTCCTCTTGTCTTCTTCCTCTCTTCTGTCTTAAAATTTCTTGCATGTCATAGAAAACAATAGGCTACCACAGATTTGACCAACTGGGTATGATCAACATAATTTTCCAGTAAAACCCATCTCTTCAAATTTTCCAAAAACAACAAACTTGCTGCCCTATTTTTAGGGATTTTTTCGGAAAAGTCTCAGAATAAAAAATCTAACGAACTGGGTTTGTTCAGCATTAAAGCACGAACAAAACCCATGTGCCAAATTTTTTTCGAAAAAATACTTCTCGGCAGGTGGCTATTTTTAGGGGTTTTTAGAAGTTGTCTGAACACATTCGTGTTTACAGGCAACAGTTAAGTTTTTCAGAAAATAGTACTCTCAAGTTAAAATCCAGACCAAAATGGTCCTACTTCACGATTTTATGAAAAACACTTGACACAAACATGCATCAAGTAAAGCCTATAGTCAAGTTGGACGCCTTGGAAGGCATGAATAACATCACCGTTCAATGGATAGCCAAATGCGGAAGGTAGTCATTCCAAATACAGAGCCGCCATCAGGTTACTATCACACTACCTTCCACATTTCATGTCAACAAGGTTGGGTGAAGTAGCTGCAAAGAAGATCAATTATCAAAAGCAGATTACTTAAGGCAAAAGAAGTCAACAAATGGATAAAAGCACTGTTGACCAATGGTGATGAGGTGTAAAGCACCCCAAGAAGGATGTCCTACCCTCCAGAAAGACATTAATTACGACTGGAGTTAACTTGATGCTCCTTCCGAAGTTAACTCTAGATCCCACAGATCATGCATGTCAGATCCCACTAATCAAGGATGTCTAAATTGACTTCCATGATTTGTGAATCTTAGATCTCCATTAAAGGTGGATGTCTATTTTGGAGGCACATTTGTAATTTAAGTTCACTTTTAGTTAGGTTTCAGTCAACTGAGGTAGACTTCCAGTTTGACTTTTGTTTAAGTTTCAGTTAACTGAAGTAGATTTCTAGTTAACTGCTTGCTCACCTACTTTTAGACTTAGGAATAAATCTTGTTGATTGGCAAGAACTGATTGTTAACTCAATGAGACTTTAGGGTTGCCTACTCCTTTGAGTTTCTTTAAATAAGAGCCTTGGGCTCATTATTTGTTAACCTTTATTTGCTACGCAAAATTGCTGCGCCATTGTTGCCAGAAGCTTGCAAAGTTGTATTTGTTCACTCTTAGATGAGAGTTAGTTGGTTGATCGCAATTGTGCATGATTTTGTGCCTTTGCTGTCCCAATCTTTGTAATTCATTAGAAAAGCTTGAAGAAGAAAATCAGATGGCACATGCTTGTTTGATCTAAATATTTGAGTTGTTTCAACATCTTGTTTTCAATAGCTTATTGTTTCAATCTCCTCCTTGGACAGGGGTTCCTCCTCCTTGGATATTTTGTCATCGGTAGCTATCGTTTGATGTTATTTAAAGATCCAGATCTCAGCCTATACTTCAGATAGGGGTTCCTCCTCCTTAGCAATCCTGATATCCATATCTTTGTACCTTGTTGTTCCTAGTACGTTGTTTCCTAGCCTATACCTTGGACAAGGGTTCCTCCTCCTTGGCAAGTCTCATATCCAACCTACCGTAAAGAGTGTTTGCTTGTATAAAACCTTATCCCAGCGTATACTCGAGAGTTCAGAGCCTCAGCCATATTCTAAGGAGACGGCAGATTCAAGTGATCCAACCCATCCTTTTCAGCTCCTATGCCCTCATGCTCTGTTAATCTTGAGGAGATAGGATAGTTTAGAAGCTAGTTAGTCGTAGTTAAGATCTATAGAAACCAAAAAAAAACCTAGCTACAATGCATTGTGTTTATACACCCTTGTGTCCTGCTGTTGAGTAAAAAAGATAGGAACCTTAGTACCCTTTTTTACGTAGAACATCAGCAAAGAGAGATCTTCCTCTCTAATATTTGAAGAGCAGTACTATAACACTTGCAATAGTTGTCCATTCCCAATAAGCGCTCCAGAGGTGCTAATTGAAACACCAACATAGTTGTTTTGTGTTTTTGAGAATTTTTGCCAGGAAATGCAAATATAATGTATACTAATGCAAATATAAAGTAATACTGAAGCAATACAATAAGCTATGAATTCAGATTACTTTTAATGCTTAAGTAATTACATAGCATCATACTCAGGAAGCCAAAGCATAAATTCTTTTCGAATCTGAAATATTTATAACAGCAGCTGGCAAAACCCTTGGCTTGGATGCCTTGCACAAAATATTGGTTTCTCCACCTCAAAATTGATGCACAATGGTTGCCAAGTTCTAGCCGTCCAAAGTGATGAAGGAAACTAGCTGAAACCCCAAGCAATTCACCCAAGAGAGCTCATGCCTTGGATAGAGTATGTACGGCTAGGTTCAGAAATTGTACGGCCAGCATAAATGACCCACGTGCTTTGAAAAGTGTGCACAAACAGCCACAATGATGGAAGCTGATATAAACTTCTGGTCTGAGCAATTATCTTCTGAAAATCTAAATAAAAACAACTCCAATCTGCACAAATGTAACCTCTGGTTGAAGCCATCTGTATGAGAAAACCTTGGGTGTTATTTCACACCTGTAGAATGCTTGAATCTGAGAGAAAATACGTTCTCCAAGATCAAATTGCAGCAAGAAACCCTTGTTTCTCCTCTTCTTAGAAAAAGCAACAAATTGACAATGTTGAATAATGAATGAATGCTTGGATGTGCTTTTTATAAAGCTTTTATCTCTCTTGAAAAGCACGACTCCCAAGGCAATTTAATCAATTGAATATAATAAAATGTATTTTCTTTTGTTGCCTTATATTATATCTCAAGTGGGCGCCCATATCAATGACTTTAATAATTTGACTTTATATCATTAAATAAGCCTTTATTATAAAGTCAATAAAGTCATTAATGTTATTCACTTTTATAATTAATTATTATTAAAGTAATTAAAATACCATAACTCCATAAATCATCAATATTAATCAATTTCGCTAGCGCCAGAAGGTAGCACATTGATTCCTTTGCTCACCAGGGAGCCTTACCATAAATAGTAAGACTGGACCCCAACATTTGAGTGACTTACTAAAAGTAGTAAGTATGCATAAACGGAGCCCAAAACACCTCCCGAAGGCAAACCCTGAATATCACTAGTCTCTGAAGAGGAAAACTTTCAAAACAAGGCCCTCTGAACACCCACATTAGCTTACGAGGACTCGTTGATAGGCTAATCCATCAAACTTTGATGCTGGCTAAAAAGGGGACATTGTAAATGGTCAATTGGATTCAGTAGGGGCAAGATGGTATTAAATCATTACAATAATCTTCTCAAATAAAAAAAGAATATCTACTGTACCTCAACCATAATTTTGAGTTTCTTCTCTGCATAACACAGGCTACACAAAAACTTCTCATTACTATGAAGAACAGGTAAAGGCTCTTGGAGTTTACACACCAAAATGCATAAGCCTACAAAAGTTACATTTCTCATTTTGAAATCTTGGTAGTGTTATTAGTGGAGAAGGAATTGGAAATCACTCTTTATACAAGCTTACTCGTGTTCATACTTTTTTTCAACGGACAACCCAAGAGAAAAAGTTGCTGCTTTTAGAGAACCAAAACCTGATTGCAATGCAAACCTCTTTTTGGGGCCCTTTGGTAGGGCAAGTATGTAAAACTTGAATGTTAGTTGCTATCTCTAGGCCCAACTCTGGAAAATTGCATTCAGTAGAGGTCTCTTTTTTTATCTATCTGAATCATGATGATATTTATATGCACGCTTCTGCTAAGCTATTATTTTCTTCTTGCAATTCTAAGCATTTTGTTGAAGTTAGTTGTACTTTGGCATAACTCTACTCCTTGGTGTTAGCTATTAAGGACTCAGGCTTCTGTGACAACTTTTTAATGTGTATTTTTATTAAACTTAATTACAGATGTCTGCTCACTCGCTTGCTTGACTGTACCTGGTTTAACTTATTGATCTCATTTACTGCTTCTGGTAATCCATGGGCATTAAGCTAATTTCTTTCTTTTTTCTACCATAAATTTATTGGAAAAGTATATTATTGGAGAAAATTGTGGCTTTCATTTCAAATACCACCAGAGACTTAAGAGTCTTTTCCTAATTTATGCTGATAATGTTCTTGAAACTGACATGTTGTCTGAATGCCCTTGTTGCAGGTCGGTCAATTTCAAATTTGTCCCTGAATCAATTTTTGTATCAAAAATATTTGCTATTGCTTTGCTGGTTGCCCATCTCCTGCTCCTTTTTTTCTTCGCTAGGTGCAAATGGTGCAGGTGATGTAGTTAGGAGCTCTGCCATACTGACTAATTCTATACTGCAAATTTAATTCATGAATCTAAAGCCTGATCCACATTATGGATTTTTCTTATTCTAAATTTTATGTAACACTCAAATAATTAAAATTGTTGATGATATGATAGATGACAAATCAGCTGCTTGAAAATTTGAGCTGGTCTTCATGACCCATCTTTCCTGAGTAGGCATGTGGTTGACAGGAACTCATTTTTCACAAGCTTGAATTGTTTAGTTGGCACTGTCTGCATGTAGGTGATTCTCAAAGGGTTGAAGTAATGGGGTTGAAATGAGAAAACTGAACTGTCACATAGTGTCAATTTGGAATGAATGGTCATAAGGTGTGATACTTGCTGAAGTTTTAACAAATGGAGTGGAAGGCGAAGTGGGCCTGATTGTGGGGATCCCATTATTGGCACCTGCTCAGCTTTCTGCTACATCTGCCAAAACTTTAGAAAATCATCTGTCTAATGAACCATTGACTTCTCTAACTTCAATCCACTGCTTCACCCCTATTAGCATCTCCTAGATGCAATGAGTGCTTTGAAAACCATTCAAACCCCTGAGAAATGGGTGGTTGTGAACGAACTCATGAAAAATAGGTCATGAAGACTAACTTGATTTTAAGTTGTAACACATTGCTGATTCCTGAAAAATAATACCAAATTTATAAAAGTAAAATTGTGTATGTTTACTAGCTGAAATGCACCCTTTTTTGGGCCCTAGAAATGCATATACTATTAAACTTGCTGTCAAGCTGTCCAAGACAATGCTGCTGTGCAAGATAGCTGCCAAGCTGTCCAAAACAGCCATTTTGCTGCACAAGGTAACTACTTTGTTGAGCAACATTTCAAACAAGTTTTCTATAACACCATCGTTTCAAACTGAGTACACTCCAAAGTAAGATTCCAAGAAGGTTACACTTGTTGCATAACATTCCAAGCAGTTGTTAGAACTTAGAATGTTTGTTTGGTAGCTGCCAAAGAGGAGAACTACTAAAACTGAAGATATATAAAGGAGACATGTGTTATAAGTTGTAACAAGTTGTTTTTAGTTTGTTAAGAGGTTTTTGTCTCTTAGTAAAGCTGGCATTACTATTTTAGATGTTATAACTAAACGACACTGCTAGTAGCTATATAATTCAATAGTCATAGGCAAGTAACAATCTAGTCTAGAATTCAGATTTGTATCTCTGCAATTGTTCAATGCTTTATTGTTTAAAGAGTGATTTTGTATCTCAAGGATTAGTCTGAAAGGGAAAGGACCCTTAAGATAATCAAGCATATGTAAAGGTAAACTGTAAGATATGCTTGGGAATGTGTGTGTTGTTCATGGTTTCAGTTCTTATTGAGTTAACAATGATGTTATTGTGATTGTTGTAATTTGGTCATTATTTGAATTTTGATAATTAATTGTGAGATTGTTGCTATTATCAGAATTTTGATTTAATTTCTTAAAGCATTACAGTTCAGCGTGTTTAATTTGAAGCAATTTCCCTCTTTGGTTTACAAGTAAATTAGTGTTTCCTCTGAACCTATGATTGTCTTCTAGCCTACCTAAGATTTCCAAATTAGATGAGATCTGCATTTCATATAGCAACCAATTTTAAAATAGAACTCGCACTCTTGTATACTTTTTGCAGACACCTGGTCAAAACAAATGTCCGTAGATTGAAACAATATTGAGTGTGCTCAACACCTTTTGGCACAATTGCTGGTGAAAGGTGTCAAAAGATAACAGTAGTTTTTCTTTGAGCTAAGTTAGGATTCAAGCATTATAGGGGTGAAATAGGAGGAGGTAATGTTCATTCTGTTTTTACTTTTGTGTGATACTTTCTTAAGTTTTCATATTAGATGCATGAGTCATAGGAGAGGTATTAGGGGGTGCTTTCTTCCAAAATTTACTATCCTCAATTAAGGAGCAGGACCATCTTTATTTAAAGGAAGTGAGTAAGAATAACTATGTTTTGACAACCACATCAAAATCCATTTTACTATTTTGACTTACCAAACAAGAATCTCTGTTCATTAACTTGGAATTATATATCATATTTGTCATGTTCCATTTCTAGAACTTATGGAATTAACTGAGGACCAGTAGCTTGTTTTCTATTTCTTGTAGGCCAAGGGATGAAAAAGGCAAATAGTAATAATATTTTAAAGTGGACCCAATCTCTTTATTTTCAAAAGGGAAACTAAAATATTATTATAATGGCTATGCAATATTTAAAAAGTATATGTTATTCAAAAAGTGCTTTTTTTAAGTTAAAAGTATTTTTAAATATTTTGAGGGAAAAGAAAATAAAAATAAAAATAAAATAAAATAGAGTGTCCAAAGTGGATGCTTATAAAAGAGAGGTCATGGCTCAAAGCAAATCATCCAAATTTGTTATTTTGTTTTTCTTTCCATTTTGGAGATTGAAGTATTCAAGAACAAAAACCTTTTTGGCTTCCATATTTGGATTTGAGGACAAAAACCCTTTTATCCATGACAGGTGATTCCATCCGGGGATCATCATTGTGCTGAACTGTTAAAGTTTGATTGAGGATTTGAAGTCATTTTGAGTTCTTACTTTGCTGCAACAGTAGTTTGTGTGTTTATTTGCTATTTTTTTGAAGAGGTTCAATGTTGCTGCATTTTGAAGGGGTTTGGATGATAAATTTGCAATTTTGCTAAGGAATTCAAGGCTTATCTACTACTGTAAATCAGAATTTGCAGTTATTTCAGACTATATCTTGTTAGATAAGTGCTGCCAAGCAGTGAATCTTGTGTGAAGCCTTGACTCCAATTGAACCTCACATAGCTACCAGATAATACAAAAAGGAGAATATTAGAGGCTGCCATACCAACTCAACCTCGATTATAGCATTATTTTCTCTTCTAACAGCTAGCCACAACCATGGAGAGTTCTTTGATGACTACAACCCTCTTTCATACAGCCGCACAGGAAAGTTGTATTTGTATTGCTGGTTTGTTGATATTTAATATTCTGGAATTTGGGGAAGATTTACTGATTTGCTGTTATAGTGGGTTTGCTGGTAATTTCTGATGATGTAATGCTAATCAACATTGAAGAAGATTTAATATTGCATAAAATATTGTTGTTTGGTTGCATTAGTGCAAGGTGTAGGTTTTTTAAATATTCTGATTTTCAGCTATCATGGATCAGATCTAAGCATAACAATTGTCCTAGTATTTGTGTTAATATCAGCTATAGATCTGGTATCACACAATCTTTTGGCATGTAAGAGTTACCAACACTCATACCAGTCATAAATAATACAAATCTTCTGTTATACTTGGTTAGTTTGTATTTTGAGGGTTTTCCAAAGTTCATATCAGCTTGTGAGCTGTTGGATCCATTGGTCTTTGTTGTTTATTTTGATTGACAAGGGTTTTGCAAATTGTCATATTGTTAATCAACATCAACTTCAGCAGGGTTTGGCATCTATACTGAACATTTGTTTACCATTTCAGCTTGCACATGTTTGAAAATTTATCTATTTCCTAAGATTGTCTGATTGGAGACGTTACAGTGGTATTAGAGCCTTGCTTTTGCTAGCTTGTGAATCATGAGAGAAAATTGGGGAATTTTTTTTATAGAACATCTAATGGGTTTGATAAAGCAAATACAAGATGTAAGTAAATAGCTATAGAAAAATCTAGAGTAGTAATGAAATACAAAAGAAAAAGAAAAAGAAGAAAGAAGTTGATGGAGAAAGAGGAAAAACCAAAACAAAAGCCACAAACATTGTTATGGAACAAACTATTGAGTAGGGATAGAAGAGTTATGCCATGCAAGTTGAAGGTAAGCATTCTTTGTAGGAAGAAGATATTTTATTGACTTCTAACGAGTGTATACGCTAGAAAAATATTGATGAAGTCAAGGAGGAACATTCATTACTTGTTGATTACAAAGAGGCCAACATGGAAATAGATGTTCCAATCCACGAAATACTCATCAATCTTCCAAAGGGTGAGTGATTACCATATGTTCTCGATTTTTAGAGTAGCTATGTTGATGGGCATGCAATTGAGGATAATATTTTAGTTAATCCTTACTTGGGAATCTTGAATCACAAGAATGGTTGTGTTGAGTTTCTCTCAACAACTTCTATATTGGCAAAAGAAGGTAAGCACTTTGTTTACAACCCAAGGTATGAAAAAGATGGTCATATTTTATATGTTTTTCTCCATACTATGTCATTACAAGATTTTTGTCATCATGGGAAGCTCTCTAAAAAAGGTAAATGGGTGAAGGATATGACTTGCAATACAGGGCATATAGATTCTTTGACTCAAGTTCAAAATTGTTTATGTATATGGGATTTGGGTGATATTTGGAGGTATAAGAAGGATAAAGGCTTTGATGAGATGAATATCATTATTTTTGATGAATTCTTCATCCCATGCATTTGGGTAAAAATAAATTCCATGGAGAACATAAAGAATATGTTCTAATTTCTACCAAGGTTATGAAAGTTCTTTGGTTTCATTTCATGGTTCACTCCTTGGATCTTGATTCTAAACTTAAACCCAAAGTTATGATGCCTAATATTGACTATAGCCTAGTGGAGGTAGTCATAGTTGCAAGGACAACAAGGTGTTTGATGTTGGAAGGTGAAGAATTCATAGATGGCTTCACCATTCCTTTCACCCAGAAGACACTATAGCTTATCATCACATTGGGTAGACACAAGGTGTGCGATGACTTCTATGACATGGGTCTAGGAGAGACTGACGTAGTGTTAGGCATGCAATGGTTACATTCTATTGGGGAAGTTCACTATGAAGTTGAAATTCAAAGGAAAAGAGGTAGTGCTTTGAGACACTGATGATAGAGCCCCAAGAGTCATCATAGCTAAGGGGAGGGACAAGTAGCTTGGATTGCACATCAATTGGTGACAACCACAGCTTCATCCATAGGTGAGACACTTTATCATAATGATATTTGGTCTATTTGGGTAAGCATAGTATGGTGTTCGATGATATACCTCCAAGAATGCCACTAAGTAGAGGATTTCATCAAGAGATAGGGAAGACACAAGTTAGAGACATTTTTCTAATTGAAGAAGTAGAAATTGGCACCACTAAAAGGATTCAAGAAGATGTTCATTGGGAGACACTAGCTCATAGTGGCACCAAAGTAGTGCAACAAGAGCATAATAGTGAGCTCATTTTTCACACAAGGCAATCGTCAGCCTTGTGGGAGTTTGAGGGTGTACTCAAGTGTTGGGGAGAAGGCGTCATTTGTCATCAAATCAAAGAGGAGCATATTGTGAGTTGGTTGTATTCTTTGCCTAATCCAACCCAAAAGTGAAAATGTACAATCATGGATTTCATCACGAGCCTCCCCATGGTTTGCATTCGTGTTGTTGTGAATAAGATGGTCAATCATGCACAGTTTGTTATTTCTCCTCAAGTGGCCAAACTGTTTTTCAAAGTAATTAAGATACATGGATTGCTTAACAATGTCATGGATGATGGAGATAGTAGTTCTCGTAGTGCTTTTTGGCAAGAATTGTTTCACTTGACAAGCACATGATCTAGTCTCTATGGACTCTACAACATGATTCATAATGTTGGCATGGTGATATGAAATATCCCCCCTCCAAATGGATATTTATTGTCTAACTTTCTGCCTTGTCTGATTGCCTTAGGTTTTATGGTTTTTTGTGTGATTTTGTGTTTTTTAGAATTTTTTCCAGGAAATGCAAATAATATTAAATTAATATTTATTATTTATTATTAATGCTCAATATTGTAATTTATTGTAAAGTATATCGATAAGATCCTCTCTGATCTTATGTGAAGTTTCGTTTTAGAAACTTCCTATTTTTTGTAAATACCATAGTTGCCGCGAGACTGGTATTGGTATTGGTACGGGAGACCGGTACCGGTACTAGTACAACTTATTTTTGAAAACAGGAGACGGGGGTACTTGGAGAAGCCATTTTTTAAAAAATAAATAAAAATTTAAAATATAAAAAATTTAATAATTTATCGAAAATATGATGACATTGAACTTTCAAAACAAGAGCAGTAGTAAAGTTTAACAATGGACATTAACTTTAAATACACAAATGTCATTGCATCAAAGAGTCAAAGAGTTCATACTTAATATTTCATAATCATAGTTCACATTTTGATTTGAAATTTGCATATTTGATATTTAATATTTGATTACATATTGAAATTCAGAAATATTGATATTTTGATAGTCTTGTACACAACTCAAAAATCTATCATCTACACCAAATCATGATCATCCATGTGAAGGTCCTCAGCTATGATGCTCTCCAAATACTCATCACTCTCTAACTCACGTTCCTCTGCTAGTAGTAGAATTGGGGGTAAATCACTAAGGCCATCTTACCTGGCAGCAATGGCTAGAACTCTAGCGTGGCCTTCCTCAGATGTCAACGCAAGCAACAATGAGCAATGTTATCGCCTAAACCATGGTCGGGAGTCTTAGTCGCGTTAAACAAACACTATACATTATGCTTTAATTTTGAAAGTTTCAAATGTTATAAAGTTTTTAGGTTTTTTTTGCGGGAGACGTCATTTTTTGCAACGGGAGATGACGGGGTACTTGGGAAACTCCGGCGGAAGTCTCCAGGCGGCAGGAGGCGTCTCCGTCTCCAAGACAGGTCTCCGAGGGGGGAGACACGTCTCCCGGTAACTATGGTAAATACCTTGTAATTATTTATTGAGTGTCTCGCTCATTTGTTAATACATCAAATTATTTACCAATTACTTGCGTAATAAATAAATGCAGTGAAATATATAAATAGTTGCTAAACAACAAACTATGGAAGCAAATGCAATTTACTATCAATTCAAATTTATCACTGCATTACATTTACAAGAAACTCATACTTGGAGAGCCAAGCCATATAAATTGCAATTCTGGAAATTTATGACAGCAGCCTGGAAACCCTTAAATGTGGACGCCTTGCTCAATTCACTAATATTTCCACCCCTATTTGGTTGCTGATTGAAATGATTGTCTTAGCCACCCCTATTGGTGAAGATGGCACCCCAAATCCCTAGGTGTTTCAGCCTAGAAACACCACCCCCAACCTTGATGAAGTACGACCCAACAAAAGGACTGTATGGCCTGATCTGTCTCCCACGTGGCTACCAAAGAGAGTGCAAACAACAATAATAACTATCAACAATAATTATTCCTCCACTGATTATGATCAATACTTATTAACCTCTGAAAATCTGAACCAATTGTCTTCAATCAAGCACAATTGTGACCTCTGAGTGAAGCCACTTGAAGATGCAAACCTTGGGTGGTATTTCTCACCTGTAGAATGCACAATCTGATAGAGCTACGTTCTCCAAGACCAATCTGCAGCTGAAAACCACTATTTTCTTCTCACAACAAAAATCCTCATAAATTTGATTAGTGTTCAATAATGAATGAAATGCTTTTTCAAAGCTTTTTATATCTCTCCCAAAAAGTACGACTCCCAAGGCACTTTTTAGTCATTAAATATAATGAAATATATTTGCTTTTTGTTGCCTTATAATATCTCTTCATATGAGCGCCCATATCAATGACTAAATGATTTGACTTTATGTTATTAAATAAGCCTTTAATATAAAGTCAATAAAGTCATTAAATGATATCCACTTTTTTAATTAATTATTATTAAAGTAATTAAAATATCATAACTCCATAAATAATCACCATTAATTAATTCTGTCAACGCCAAAAGGTAGCCCACTGATTTCTCTGCTCACTAGGGTGCCTTACTATAAATAGTAAGACTGGACCCCAACATTTGAGTGACTTACTAAAAATAGTAAGTATGCATAAGTGGGGCCCAAAACACCTCCAAAAGGCAAACCCTGAATATCACCAGGTAGTGGAGAAGTAAACACCATAAATTGCCATCTGAAGAACCAGATAACTCTCACAAGGCCCTCTAATCACCATCATTGGCCTACAAGGACCTGATGATAGGCTTATCCACCAAACTTTGACACTGGCTAAAAAGGGGACACTACGGTCTACCTTCCTCGAAATTGCTTGACCCCAAGCAATCTCAACTAAAGATAGAACACACCACCACTCGGGTCCCAAGAGAAGAACTGTGGTCGGTCCTTGTCTCCAAATAAATCCTATAGCACTAGCATCAACTCAACTGATAAAACATGTTGACCAAGGTCAATCCCTGTATCATGTGTCTCAAAAATATGATCAGCATGAAAAAACAACTCCAAATACAAGCACGGTTTGCTTTCCTAATTTGCACAAAGAGGAACCCCATACCAACTGTCTAGAACATGCTTGCGAGTTCTGTGCATCAAAGTCAAATCATGTACAAGTGGGTCGAAGGTAAAACTGTATGCACTCCGCACGATGTACGCACTGTAGAACTCATCTGTAAGCCCTGTCCAGAATCTTGATGCACAAAAAGGATCCTAAACTCTATGATCATCGCTCAACTCCACACTAGGGTCAAGAGGGAGATCGTCATCCAACTCAAAAAGTGGATTGTCATAAACCAAACCAGCATCATTCTCAAATAGAAGATTATTAACAAACTGCACATTAATCCCTTGCTGATCTGAATTACTTTCCTCTGAACCTTTGGAGCAATGAATAGAATCATACTCCTCTTGGATTTTCTCACTCTCCTCCACCACAATGGCACGTAAACTTCCCTGAGCTATTCCCCTCAATCATACTGTCTACCATTCACCTCAAACTTCATTTCCATTTTCTGCAAGTTGAGGGAAAATTCTTCAACGGCATGAAGCCACTTCATGCCCAACACAATGTCCATCTCATCCATGCTGACGACATAAAAATCATCTTGAAATTCGTAATCATTCAACAATAGAGTGAGATTAAGGATCCTCCTGGTGTAAGTAAGAGTGAAACCATTTGCTACTCTTACCTTGAACCCCTCAAAGTTCTTTGCCTGAAGTCCACGCCTGGCAACCAAACCCTCATCGATGAAGTTATGTGTAGCTCCAGTATCAATCAAAGTGATACAACGCTGCCCATTCACGACTAGTGATCCCTGTCTTTGGATGCTAGAATATAATGCCATAGGAGATAGCTTAGCATCTTTTCCTGATCCTGTAGATGCTCTTCCTATCTTATTATCCTTTGGATCAGCTCACTGTTCTAAATTTTCAGAATCTAAATCATCAGCGTAATACCATTCCATTCGATTTGCCTTGCCCTTAACAGGACAATTATGATCCCTACTATATGGCCCTTTGCACCAGTAGCATAATTTCTTTTTTCTTAAGTCATTAAGGGTCTCATAATCAAGCTTAATTGCTGATTTCTTTTTCTGATTTACAACTTGATGATGGCTCTCATCCTCTGGAGGTGTCAAGGTTTTAGGCTGAGACTGCTTTTTCGAGGCAGCGAGCTCCATGCTTTGTGCCTTTTTCATCGCGTCCTTCAGAGTAGGTGGGTCAAATGCCTTGATCCAACCTCTCAATGGCTCAAGCAACCCCTCACTAAACAAAATAACCAATCTCCTCTCTGAAATGCTAGGCACTATCACCGACAATCTTTGAAACTCACCAATGTAAGACTCCAAAGTGCCCACCTGTTTGAGCTGAGCTAGCTCTCTAAAATATAACTTTGGATCCCTAAGATCAAACCTCTCAACGAGTGTGTTAGTGAACTCATGATAGGTAGTAATAAGATGGTGCTATAATGTAGCCATGCCGTGATACCACCACTCGTGTGCTAATCCATCCAAGTGCAGAGTGGCAAACTTAATCGCTTCATCCTCTGGCATCGGTCTTAGTGACAAATAGTTGTCCAATTTCTAGACCCACGATCTCGCAGTGCATTTATCACTATCGTCAAAGTGTGGCAAGGTGACCTTGCTCACAACCTGCTGCAAATCACGAGTGCCCTGTGGTGCTTGGGGTGCCCTGTGCTCTGTCCTAACTGCTCCTCCCCCTCTAGGCCTCTCCAGATCCAAGAATTGATTTAGAGTCAACAATTCCCTGACCTCAACTAGTAGGGTCATATACTCGACATAATGGTGTGTAATATCACCATCTGTGATAACCTATGGCTCATGCACTGGAACCTTTGGTGCTTGCGGTGCCTCCCTAGGAGTGAAGGTAGGCTGCATGGGTCTGAGAACTGAACCAGTGGAAGTAGTAGACCCTGTAACTAGCACATTAGGCTGACCAACTCCACTAGTCTCGCCAAGATGACTGTGTTGTTGAGGTGGGGTAAATTGTCTCATACTCCCCAACAACTCTGACATCATATCCATCATACTATCCATTTGCCTCTTAGCTCTAGATTTAGGACTAAGTGAACCTGCTTGTCCCTTATCCCTCTCTACCATGGCGTCTGTCACACTCTCTGTCACTGTCACTATCAATATTGTGAATACCCAGAATACCTAATATTGTTTCACCTTCCTGTACTAGAGGTGGTTCCCACTATGCTGCACCTCTGGTGTAATGAATGTTCCTTTTACTCATAAAATAATATCACTAGCATAGGATGGTAGGAAGATTGTGCTCTGATACCACTGAAATATCCCCCCTCCAAATGGATATTTATTGACTGAATTTCTGCCTTGTTTGATTGCCTTAGGTTTTATGGTTTTTTGTGTTTTTGAGAATTTTAACCAAGAAATGCAAATAAATGCAATGAAATATATAAATAGTTGCAAACAACAAACTATGGAAGCAAATGCAATTTACTATCAATTCAGATTTATCATTGCATTAAATTTATGAGAAACTCATACCCAGAGAGCCAAGCCATATAAATTGCAATTCTGGAAATTTATGACAGCAGCCTAGAAACCCTCAAATGTGGACGCCTTGCTCAATACACTAATATCTCCACCCCTATTTGGTTGCTGATTGAAATGATTGTCTTAGCCACCCCCATTGGTGAAGATGGTACCTCAAATCCCTAGGCGTTTCAGCCTAGAAACACCACGCCCAACCTTTATGAAGTACGACCCAGCAAAAGGACTATACGGCCTGATCTTTGTCTCCCACATGGCTACCAAAGAGAGTGCAAACAACAATAATAACTATCAACAATAATTATTTCTCCACCGATTATGATCAGCACTTATTAACCTCTGAGAATCTGAACCAACTGTCTCCAATCAAGAACAATTGTGACCTTTGAGTGAAGCAACCTAAAGATGCAAACCTTGGGTGGTATTTCACACCTGTAGAATGCAAAATTTGAGAGAGCTACATTCTCCAAGACCAATCTGCAGCTGGAAACCCTTGTTTTCTTCTCACAACAAAAATCCTCATAAATTTGATAAGTGTTTAATAATGAATGAAATGCTTTTCCAAAGCTTTTTATATCTCTCCCAAAAAGCACGACTCCCAAGGCACTTTTTAGTCATTAAAATATAATTAAATATATATATTTTTTGTTGCCTTATAGTATCTCTTCATGTGGGCGCCCATATCAATGACTAAATGATTTGACTTTATGTTATTCAATAAGCCTTTAATATAAAGTCAATAAAGTCATTAAATGATATCCACTTTTATAATTAATTATTATTAACGTAGTCACTTTAATAATAATTAAAATATCACAACTCCATAAATAATCACCATTAATTAATTTTGTCAACGCAAAAAAGGTAGCCCACTGATTTCTCTGCTCACCAGAATGCTTTACTATAAAGAGTAAGAGTGGACCCCAACATCTAAGTGACTTACTAAAAATAGTAAGTATGCATAAATGGAGCCCAAAACATGTCATGTGCCCCAAATTGGAATACTAAGCTATAAAGCATTAAAATGCAAATAAATAAATACGATAAATAACAAAAAATATATATTATGTTAGTAATTTAATATTATAATTATCACAAGATAATATTATAATTATAATTATCAAATATAATACTGCAAATATCAAAATATTAATAATAACAATTTAAATATCATTATCATAATATATAAATACAAAAGTATATATAAAATAATAAAAATGTACCTATGAAACTAATATAAAATATCATTATTATTATATTTATCATTATAATGCAGTTATCAAAATAGAGTAATTGATATTATGTGTAATTATTAATAATTATGTTTTAAATAAATGAATAAAAACTAAAGCATTTGTATATGCCAAAGCAACGATTCCCATTATTATTAATGCCAGCAATTCCTAACCACAACTATAATGCAGCGACTATTCACTTAAGAGACACGTCCCTAGTCAGAATACAACTTTCAAACATATCGGGTATTTAAAGGCAATGAATTCTAAAGGTAGAATAGGATGGTGGGAAAAGAGAATAGAATGATATAGGGATATCAATCACCAAAACAATCAAGCTCAGTCTGCAATAATTATCTGCGATCATCGGATGGGAAAAAGAGATAAGAAGGGATCAACAGCAGATAAGAGTACAGTGCTTTTCTGATTTTATGTCTGCAAAATTGTGAGTAATAGAGTAGAATATTTATGAGGTAATTTATTCAGTAAATAGGGTCATTAACTCAAGAATGAATAGAATATTTAGGGTATGATTTATTTAGTAGATAGGATTAGTCACTTATGTATTATTTATTAAAATGACACATTCTTAATTCATTATGTATCTCTGCTAAGTTACCGATTCGTTTTTGGATTTGGGTACGGGTACGCAAATGCGGTACGAGATTCGGTCAAATTTTTTTTTGGGGTTGGGTACGTTAATACAAAAAACATATAAAAATCAGAAATATATACATATTGACAGCAGTAATTAAGTTCAGAATACACCACCATATTAATAGTCAAATAACATAGCAAAAATACATCATCACTTTCATAGTCAAATATTAAAATATTTGTGATACTAGAATGTCATGATATTAAAGTTCAAACATAAAAATGTCAAGTGTTTACAATCAGCCATTATTGATCATTGATCAATCTGAATCATATGGGTCATCAAAAAGAGCATCATCCGCATCATTAGATGCTATATCATATTAACCTATCTTCACTTGAGAAGCAGCTGTTGTTTATCCATATTGTCCCATGCAGAAACTGTATCCATATATATTTAATGTTGGTGATTTGTTGCCTAGTCTCACTTAGGGTTTGACCCACCATACAAACTCCTTTTTTGTTCTGTAGAATATTATTTATATACTCCTGTGTTGCTTTCAACATTCTGGAATAAACTTTTGATTCTCATTGATGTATATCGACAGTAATGGATGGACAGTAGTATGAAAATTTGCTTGAAAGGAACCTCCATGTTAAGGATTTAATATGTTCATTCTTTCTAGATTGAGGTTGAGGGATCTGTCATTTTCAAACCAATATAAATAGCTCGCTGCATGATGAAAAAATATACCATGTCGCCAATTTTTGCACAGATGGGCAAAAATGTCAAGCTTTCAGGTCCTTGTGAGACAAAGATTAGGGTTGGAATTAATATTTTATTATTTAGAAGTCAACTTTTAGGCAAAAGAAAATTAAAAAATGCAAAAAAAGGCACTTTTTCTGCGGCATGGGCATTTTGACGTTTGGATTCGGCTGGGCGAATCTTGGACGAATCCACAGTGGTGTTTCGAATCCACGACGACTCCACAGTCCGATTTTCGTACCCTGTTCGAATTTGAATCGTATCGAATCTGAATTTCGAATCTTGTACGAATCGTATCGTATCCAGAGGCTGGGAGTGACAGATTGGTAACATAGTATCTCTGATATGATTATTTGCAAATCTGAGTTTGGTTAAATTATTAAGTGTATGTTCCACCATGGTGGGAAAGAAGGATTACAAAGGGAATGCTGCAAAGGGGTCTCTACTAGATACGCCACTTGGGAGGGAACAAGATAAGTCCACGAAGGGCCAAGGGGGTACTTGCCTTTGAGGTCAAAGGGTACTGCCCTTGGGTCTAGATTGATCATCAGAGTAACCATTGTAATCTCACCCTCCTACCATGGTGTAACAAGAGGGGAGGATTAATTATGGGGAGTGGAAAGCGTTTGGAAGGATGAGGGAATTAGGATCGTCCCTAGACAGAATCATATGAATGGCATGCGCCACATGAGGTCAAGGAGGTCATCTCATATGAATGGAATGCTCCACATGAGATTAAGGAGATAGCCTCATATGAATAGCATGTGCCACATGAGGCCATGAAAACTAAGACACCCCATCAACCACGCTCTTCCATGCTTCTCCCCATGGTGGGCACCTCGAGGTAAGGTAATAATTGGGATAGTAAATTTACCATGGAATTTCTAATGTTGAAGCATGATGCTTCTCTTGTTAGGTTATGGTTGTAATTGATATCTAACTTGTTTGCAAGGATTACATTAAACTAAGGTACTCTCTCAATCTTCTATTTGTTTTGAAATTGGCAGTGTTCCACGGGGACGTGTCTCCAACCCCAATCCCCCCCCCCTCCACCCATTTCAGTCATCTCCTTTACCCGGACATTTCAAAGAGTTGGGGATGACTGAGAGACATCCCCTCACCGTTGCCGAGACGTGGGAAGCTACGAGGAATCGTCGTGGATAGTTCCCCGCCCCCCCCTTTCAGCCATCTCCTTGACCCGGACATTTCAAAGAGTTGGGGACGACTGAGAGACATCCCCTCACCGTTGCCGAGACGTGGGAAGCTACGAGGAATCGTCGTGGATAGTTCCGAGACGTCTTGGGGACTCCCAGCCGTCCCTTGAGCATCTTGGAGACACCCAGGCATCCCCCACTCTGGAACGTCAAAAAAAGTGTTTTTTAAAAAATTCTTTTGATTTTATTGACATTTGAGCTTGGGGTCGAACCCTAAAGGCTTGTGGGACCCATCTAAAAGCCTCTAAACTAAATAAAACACTCTCATTGTTCATTTTTTTTTCGCTCACATATGCCATTTGATGTTTTGCAACAACTAGGTGAAGAAGAGGAAAACCAATGAGAAGAGTGAGTGAAAGTGTGAGTTTGAGGTGCTGTAAGTGCAAGAGGGGTGAGAAGAGAAAGAAGAAGAAGAGAAGGAGCATTCTACACCAACTTTGAAGGATTTTTCAAACACAAGGTAGGTTTTTATGATTGTTTTTTTAATTTTTGTTTTGTTTTTTTTTCTAAGTATTTAGATTCATTTTGAAAATGTCGTTTGATGTTGAATCTTACAATGGTCATTGAAATGAACACATGAATATGTTTGCAGCCATGTCTATGAAATTATGATTAAAAAATTAATCATAATTTCATAGACATGGCTGCAAATGCATATTCATATTTTCATTTCAAGGCTCATTGTTTTTTTCTTTCCATCTTTCCACCAAGATTAACACGAAATTTTAAAATTTGTTAAACTAGGCTGAAACTAGGCACTAATAGAATTTATTTGTTTATTGCATTGTCACAATGAGCTGTCATGACATGAGTGAGGATGAGGTTCATTCGCATAGTGAAACTGATCCTGAATATGCTCTTGAGATTGAGGGGAGTGACCATGGGGCTGAGCGTGAAGCCCAAACTAGTTCCATGGCAAGTGAAGCAAGTACTTTAGAGTGCCCTTGTGTAGTATTGGCAAAGTATGCTAAGGGTCCTTTTGATTGCTGTTGGCGTAACAATTAGCACCTCTGGAGTGCAAGTTGGTATAGACAGCAATGCACAGTGCGTAATGATTGCTCTTCAAATTAGGAGGGGAAGCTCCCTCTTTTGCTGATATGCATAAAAGTAAAATATTCTAAAATCCTATCTTTTTGACTTAGTTGGAAGAGGCACAAGGTTAAGGAAACCAAGAACGTTGCAGCTAAGGGTTTTCTCTGGTTTTGCAGATCTTAATTACAACTAACTAAATGCTTTAATCTATCTTATTCCCTCAAGAAAAACAGAGCATGAGGAATTAGGAGCAGGAATGTTATATATGATAAACTTTACAACAGGATTTCCAAGGAGGAGGAACCCCTATCCGAGGCGTAGGCTGATATGAAGTTTATTAGGCATGACATCAAACGATAAGCTCAATTACTAAATTTCCAAGGAGGAGGAACCCCTATTTGAGGCGTAGATATGCAACAAGCTTATTGGCAACAACACTTAAACAATAATCCTTCTTTCCAAATTTCCAAGGAGGAGGAACCCCTATCCAAGGCATAGATATGAAAGAACAACTATTAATCACAACATAAGATAGCAAACTAGGACAACAAATTGCATTGGTGAGACATGCATACAATAAACAATCAAACTAGCAACTTGATTTAACTAAGATGAACAAGTACCATAATAATAACATTCAGGCAAGGTGGCACAACTAATTTTCATCACAGTAAAAGCTCGTGAATAGATACATAACAACAATATTTCAGGCAAGGTGGCGTAGCATATATTACTATCGCGTGCAAAAGTTAATTACAAATGAGCAAAGAGCTCTGTTATACCCAAAATGAAATTTTTGACATTCTGCTTAAATTGAGCTAAACAACGTAAAAATGCCATCTAAAGTATGTTTTAGGTCAAACCAAATATGAAATCCTTGTGGGTTTCTGTCAAGGAACCTATGGTTAAAATTTTGAAAAAACGAAAATTAGGGTTTTACACCCCTATTTTTATGGAAACCCTAAAAAATAGGACCTTCCCGGAAATGATTGAAAATAATTCTGATAGGCTTAATTGCCTTCACGATCACACTGATCAAGTCAGAATTATCAAAAAATATGTTTTACTCTGGTGGGTCTATTTCTATTTTTCAGGAACAAAGTTAGGAGCTCCGCAGCCATTAATGGCAGATTGGCCAGTACCAGGTGCTGAAAGCTAAACCTCAAAAGCTTCAACGAAGAAACCATGGCGGAAAAAGATAAAAATGATGACGTTCAACGAAGGAGATTCTCAAAACGGAAAAGGCCAAAATTTGGCTAAGTCTGGAAGGTGCACGTTTTGTCTACCAAGGCAAAACATAGTCTACAGTGGTTAAAAGCGCCCCTCTTGAAGAAAGGCGCCCTTGAACCTTAGAGGGCAAATCAAATCATCTGGCAGTGTCAAAACAGTCATCCTCTTCACTTTCATACTAGCTCGACAACGAAACAATCAGCAAGATTATCTGATTCAGCAATCATTGACCGACCGTCAGCGAAGTATGGAGGATCCATTGACGACAGAAGTGCCAAATCTGAAAACTTCAAGGTAAAAGCGCCCCTGCTGGCCAGGGGCGCCCCTCAGTTGCAGACATCAGATGAATCCAAGAGCTGTAGCTTTATACATGATATCTTTCCAGCTTCCTCCCGGCTACGTGATCAATCTAACAGCAAGTCCACAAGACACACCAGACGATCACGAGACGAGATCAAGCAGAAAAAGCCAAAATTAAAAAACTGGAAAGATAAGCCAGAAAATGGCTAAGGCATGGCTAAAAGCGCCCCTCTCAAGGAAAGGCGCCCTTTCCTAAAGGTGTCCAGATTCAGCCGGAATCTTCACTACCTCCCAAGACGACCTTCTCAGCTATGACCTATCTCGTCAGCGAGACTATCAGCAAGAACTTCCGACAAATCAATCGACCGATGAAGAAGGTCAAAGGCTGGCAGTCCACAACCAAGATAAAACTAGGCAAAAGCTAAAAGCGCCCCTGCTGGCCAGGGGCGCCCTTTAGTTTGGAGGCCCAAAACTTGCCAGCTGCCACTGCAAAGTCAGGCATCGTGAACAAGACTGAACCAGCTACCCGACACATCATCAAGCAGAATCATCTGATTCATCAAACATCGGGAACGTCAGATCAAAGCAAAGAGGGTCTGAAAAGGTCAAAACGAAGAACGAGTCAGTGAAAATTGACTAAGGCATTGTCAAAAGCGCCCCTTTCAAGAAAAGGCGCCCTTCTTTCTGGAGGCCTAAACTCAGTTTTCTGAGCTAACCTCTCCCAGGCATATCTAATCACATTGATCCTGCCTCAACAACAGAACTGTCAGATACTGCTCGAGATCAACTGAGCAACCTGAATCGAAGATCAAACAGGAGCACTTCAGCTTGCAAAATAGCAAAAAAGATCAAATTCAAGGTTGGACGCCTAAAGGAAAGTCAAACAGAAATGTTGACTTGAGTTAGCAAATTTGGAGCCAAAAAAGAGAAAAACACTCCACAATCAGTGGAAATCATCTTTTGGAACTCCAAATCAGGACTGAATGATGAGTTATCTTCCATACTTTGTGGATCTTAACCCTAATTGCCTTATATTCATGCTAGGCGTCCCTTTTCCTCATTATTCTTTTTGCAGGTTGAAGGATAAAACATCAAGTAGCTCCCAAGAACAAGTTTTCAAGATCTGGCAGGGGTTTTGAACGGATCTTCAATATTTTTGAAGATAATTGGCAGTAAAAGCATTCTTCTCCCAAGATTGTTTCCAGAGACAGATTATTACAAGTGGCAGTTTATAACTTCCAATCCATCTTCTGTCTATTTCCTCTACTTCTGTCTATATTTCTTTTGCATGTCACAGGAAACGACAGATTTTCACAGATCTGACCAACTGGGTATGATCAGCACAGCTTTTTCAACAAAACCCACATGGTAGATTTTTTCAGAAAAAGTAGCCCTGCTGCCCCTATTTTTTAGGGTTTCCGAAAAAAGTCATAATATTGAAAAACGGACAAACTGGGTTTGTTTGGCTCTGAAGCACGAACAAAACCCATGTGTTAGATTTTTTCGAGAAAAATCACTTTCTGGTGCCCTTGCTGCCTCTGCCACCGAAGGGCTCTTGCATGTCAAAGAAAAACTCGTTTTTTCGAATTTCTGACGATCTGGGTCTGTTTAGAAAATCATTCTTAACAAAACCCATGTCTCAGATTTTTCGTAAAAACTACCCCCGGCGAGGCTATTTTTAGCAGTTCCAGAAAAGTGTCAGAACAGGGTCAAGTGCCCAGTCAATATTCAAGGTTTTCAGAATGCAGTACTCTCAGGTACAATACAAGACCAAAACAGTCTTATACCATGATTACCTGAAAACGACTGATACAGACTTATGGCAGAAAAATCCAGAGGTCAGTTCTGAAGACTTGGAGGGCATGAATCAAATCACATTGCAGAACATCGAAGAATCCGGTTTGTTTCAAGCAGCATCTATTCCAATCACCTTACAAAGCATCGAGCTTGTAATTGCTTGCACTAAGCATTACAACCCGACTACAAGAGAGATCCTGTCAGTTGACGGGAGGGTGATTTGCAGCTTGAAGCCAGTAGACATAGAGACTTGTTTTGCAATCCCACCATGCCCTACCAAGAAGGTCATATCAGTGACAGAATGCGAAAAGGCATTCGAGGCTTCAAAAGACAAGTGTTCGCTTATAATGGCTGAACATTGGCTGAAAACAAAGAGGAACAGTTTGCCCAGAGTAGTTGGTAGAGGAGAATTCAAAGACGAGTACGGAGTGCTAATCACCCTACTCAGCAGAGTCACTGGACAAGAGGAGGGAAAATCCTTCCAGCCGTGGATGTTCTACATTATTGGCAAGATAATCAGCAGAAAAGAACGTTACGACTGGGCCTCCCTGATCAGTGACACACTCCACCAACAATTCACCGGATTTCTAGAAGAGCACCGTTTCCACATGTGTTCATACCTGGTCTACCTGATAGCCTTCCAAGGCGATTTCAGAACATTAAACACTGTGGGAACCCTGGGTGTGCAAAAGGTACAAGAATACTTTCCTCGCTTGGAGTTCACTCTAGCGGAAAGACATTTCAAAAGAATAAATGACCTTTTTACTATGCACACCGTGCACGAGCTAGACCATGAGATGCACGTGCGTATTTCACCAGCAGCTAAGGCAGCAATGGTGGACTGGGCGGATTGGTTCATACAATTCCCCACTTTCACCTACATACGCGTGTATGGCTATAATGGCCACCCCGCCATGATGCCACGTTACCCCTCAGATAGGGTAGTGTTCATGGAATTCCTGAGGCAATTGGCCGATGTTCACTCTTACCTTCGCGTAAAGAAAAAGGCTGCAGTGAACTTTCCTCTTCAGATGGGACTCTACAGATGCAGAACAGCAGCTGATGCAAGGTTGATAAGCCAAGAAATAGTGAGATTTAATCTCAAGTACCTCATCGACAGGAGGCCATCCTATGACCCCAGAGGCATCTTCGCAGCTCACCTTGAGCAAAGATCATCACATGAACCTTTCATGGAAGATTTTTGGGTCAACTGCGAAGATGAGTTCGAAGTGAGAAGAAGGAACCATAGCAGATTCAAGCTCTCACAGATTGCAGAATTCATGTCAGAAGACATCGAGGGCTTATCTGAAGACGAAGGAGAAGTTATTCTTTCTTCCTTCTTCACGGGTCTAGTGGATTCACAACCACTCGGCAAGGTAGACTGGTACGCGAAAGAGAGTACGTCTATTGAGGAAAGAACGGGTAGAGTAGTTCGACACAGTCAACTCTACCTGGACAGTAAAAGGACAAGGAAGGTAGTACTTCCCCGATCAGAGCCGCCAGCGGTTCAGTCTACACTACCTTCCACGTCTAGGAGGAAACCCAGACAGAAGAAGATGAGCTTTCCTCCAGAAGGAATGCGGATGTCAGGAAGCACATGGGGGAGAAAAGGAATTGCCAGCACAAGCCGGCAAGAGGTACAGGTGGAGACAGCCACCAATTTGCCTGAGACAGTTGAGACCGCTGCAACTACACAAGAACCAGTGATTGAAATAATCGCTGTAGAGGCGGAAACCATTGTAGAAGAAGTTGTAGCAGAAGCGGTGCCAGTGATAGAAACAGAGCCACCAGCTTCACCACCATCACAGAGGTCACAAAGTCCTATTGATTTGGACTCGCCACCACGAGACATTGCCACGGCACAGTCTCGTTCTTCTAGCATTCAGGGGACCTATGTTCCTCCTCCCAGCGATGCTAGCCGAGATTCTATCTGGCTGGAAAGCTCGCTTGGGAGAAAGAGGGAGAGGCCTTCATATCAGCTTGACTTCTCTGAATTCCATCATGTCCCACAAGACATGCCGGTAAAGAAGTTGAAGAAGCAGACACATGTGGAAAAGAATGCAGAGAACGAGGTCATCATAGAGACTGCTGCCCCACCTGAAGACAAAAATATACATAATGTGAGGGTTGAGGATTTCACGCTTTCAAAGGTGAACCTTGGAAAGACCACTCGACAGGTGGAGGCAGACCTTCTTGGAATTGCCTCGGCGAGTGTCAAAGAAAGGATGACAAAAGATGGACAAGACAAAGCAGCCTTGAAGGCTGAAATCCGTCAGCTAAAGTTGTACATTTCTAGTTTGATACATGACACTCCAAACTCCTCGGCTTTGCCTCAAGGACTGTTGGATCTCCCAGCTGAAAGGAACCATCATCAGTTGATTACATACGGTAAACACTTGAGACGTCAAGTGGATGAGTTTGTTGTCAAAGGGCGGTGTGTGTTGACAGAAGCATATCAGCTGAGAGACAGAGCACATGGACTTCGATCAGAAATCCAGAAATCAGATATAAAGGCAGCTCAAGAGAGGCCGAGAGAGGAGGCGACAGTTGCTGATTTGCAACAAGCATATGAATCAGTTACGACCACAGAAAATAAACAGCATCTCTTTGAGTGGAAAGAACAGGTGGCATACAAGGTGAGAGCCTATGATGCCAACTCTGTGGAGCTGATTGACTATAGACGCTTCGTCGCCAATATTATCAACTTCGCAAGAACGTTGGTAATATCCTTCCCGGAGTTAGAATATCAGCGGGAAGGAGGAGAATATGTGGAACTTGAAACCGTGCAGACACGATTCCAGGATGTCATCCGATCTTCATTCCTTGAAGATCCCAATGGCTGCAAATTAGCCAAAATTGCAGCCATGTCTGTCCAGTTAGATGAAGCAGCTGCCCAATGCATAACCTATCATCAGCAGCTTACGACGGGTGAAGAAATGCTTAGACGCCACATAGTCATCTTGAAGAGCATTAATTGCCCGGAGGCCGAAGAGGTCAATGACTGGATAGAGACTTTGTTGACCAGTGGTGAAGAGGTGTAAAGCACCAAGGGAGGACGTCCTACCCTCCAAATAGCATTAATGATGACTGAAGTCAACTTGATGCCCCTTTCCAAGTTGACTCCAGATCTCCACAGATCATGCATGTCAGATCCCACTAATCTAGGATGTCTATTTGACTCCCACGATTTGTGGATCTCAGATTTCCTCAAAAGGTGGATGTCTATTTGGAGACACATTTGTAACATAAGTTCACTTTTAGTTAGGTGTCAGTCAACTGAGGTAGACTTCCAGTTTGACTTTTGTTTAGTTTCAGTTAACTGAAGTAGATTTCCAGTTAACTGTTTGCTCACCTACATTTAGACATAGAATAATATCTTGCTGATTGGCAAGAACTGTTTGTTAACTCAAGGAGATTTTAGGGTTGCCTACTCCTTTGAGTTCCTATAAATAAGAGCCTTAGGTTCTTTATTTGTTTAACCTTTATTTGCTAGCAAAATTGCTGCGCCACTGTTGCCAGAGTTCGCTTGTTTATATCTGTTCACTCTTGGATGAGAGTTCGTTGGTTGATCGCAATTGTGCATGATTTCGTGCCTTTGCTGTCCCGACCTTTGTAATTCTTTGAAGAATCTTAAAGAAATAAATCAGATGGTGCAAGCTTGATTGATCTAATTATTTGAGTTATTCAAAGTCTTGTGTTTAAATAGTGCATTGTTTCAATCTCCTCCTTGGACAGGTGTCGTCGCCTCCTTGGATATTTTGTCATCAATCATTATCGTTTGATGTTGTTTAATGATCTTTCTTGCAGCCTAGACTTTGGACAGGTGTCGTCACCTCCTCGGGAATCCTGTTAGAAAGGCCATCGTTCCTTGTTGTTTCCAGTGAGCTGCTTCCAAGCCTATACCTCGGATAGGGGTTCCTCCTCCTTGGCAAGTCTCAGATCCAGTTTACCGTAACGAGTGTTTGCTTGTATCGAGCCCTATCTTGGTATATATCCGAAGGTTCAGAGCCTCGGCCATATTCCATTGAGACGGAGGATTCAAGTGATCCAACCATACCATTTCGCTCCTATGCCCTCATGCTCTGTTTTTCTTGAGGAGGTAGGATAGTTTAGAAGCTTAGTTAGTCGTAGTTAAGATCTGCGGAAACCAGAGAAAAAGCTTAGCTACGGCGCATTGGTTTATGCACCCTTGTGTCCTACCGCTGAGTAAAAAAGATAGGAAATCTTAGTACACCCCTTTTTTACAGTATAAAATCAGCAAAGAGAGATCTTCCTCTCTATAATCCGAAGAGCATGTACTAACACACTTGCAATAGCTGTCCGTTTCCAATAAGCACTCCAGAGGTGCTAATTGAAACGCCAACAAGCTCTTATTTATGGACATCAAAGGTGTAGGGAACCCTAAAATCACCTTGAGTCAACTACAATATTGCAAGCATGTGAGATTTTATTGCTAAACCTAATTGTATGCAACTATACAATTAACTGGAAAGCTACCATCAACTAATTGGAATAAACTAAAAAAAATGGATGTCTACAACACGCAAGTCCTTATTGATATGCATGTTAACTGATAACTAACATCAGTTAACGGAGAATGAAAACTCCATCTGTACATAGGAAATTTTAAAATAGACATGCATGAGATGTGGAACAACGAGTTAACTCAGAAAGAGGCATCAAGTTAACTGTTGGATATGATGTCTATCTTGAAAAGGTGAGATGTCTTGATCTGGAGTTTACTAGCTGCGATCTTGAGCAAGTAACCCCTCCACGAGGTCATTGACTGTATCACCATTTGGGGCACTGATACTTCTCTGCAGCACACTGTGTCTTCGCAGCATCTCCTCATGTCATGTGATCTGACTCTGAAGTTCTCCTCTATTCTTAACTGCCTCATCAAATAATGCTGACATGACTGTAAGTTGATCTAACGTACAACCAACAGAATCTCCACTAACAATACCATGGATGAGCACTTGTAGCTCTGATTGAACGTCGGCGAGCTCGATGTACTCACCACCCTCACATTGATATTGGCAAGGAACTCGGGACACGAAAGTTCTCATGTAGCGAAGTGCACTAGTCACGTGTTCTCTGCTCTCGGGCAACTTTGAAGCCATTGTCTCTTGTATTTTTGCCTTGAAGATTAATTGTGTTCTCCAAGTAAAAATAGCTTCCTTATCTTCTTCGTTGGTGACCGAGTCATATGCTGTCCTCAAATGAGAGATCATGATTTCATCTGTTGGTTTGTCAATTGCCAAGTCTCGCTCTCATTCCTGAATCTGCAGATGGAGTTTGCAGGCATTATACCTCAACTGATACAATTCTGTAAGGACAAAGCGACCCCTTGTGACAAAATCCTCCTCCCAGTCTTTCAGGCACTTCCCGCATACAACCAACTGATTAAGCTGATTCTGCTCTGCTGTTAGCTCTAGCATCTACAGGAGCAAGGCGGTGACGTTCTTAGTGTTATGTATAAGGTTAGAGATATACTGATGAAGCTGTTGGATTACAGTCTTGAGGACTGCTTTGTCTTCCCCGTCCTTCATGACTCTATCCTTTATGCTATCCGTTGCAACTTGAAGGAAATCATCCTCCATTCGGTGTGTGCTTTTACCAAGGTTGACCTTTATCACATCGAAGTCTTCAACTTCTACCTCGTTCAAGTTCTTGTCCTCTAGGGGTGCAACTGTCTCTATTATGATCTCCTTGTTTGTGTTCCTCTCTACATGAACCCACTTCTTTATTCTCTTATCTGGTGTGTCCTAGTAGACATGATCAAAATCTGAGAAGTCTAGTTTGTAGGATGGCTGCCTCCTCTTCCTGCCCAGCTGACTCTCAAGCCAAGACGAGTCTCGACTAATCTCACTGGAAGGGTTGGTCCTAGTCATAGGAAAACCTGATGAGTGGGAATGTGTAGAGGCATTGCTACGTGGTGGCAAGTCTAGTTCCAAGTCAATGTGAATCGAAACTGGAGACTACTGTGGTGTTGGCGATGGCAAAGGAGGCTATACCTCTGGCTCTAGCATGCTCCGAACTGTATTTGTGGCTACCTCCACATGTGTTTTTGTAACAAATGCCTTCCCTTTTGGATTATTAGACACTTTGTTTCCTTTAGGAGGGTTGCTCCTTTTCTTTTCTTTTGCTTTGGTTTTGACGAGGATGGTAGTGAAGATTCCACTGGTGGGGGCTCTTTACTTGGCATGACTGTCCTCCTTGTCTTCTTGCTATCTAAGTAGAGTATACTATTCTGAATAACTTTGCTTGATCTCTCTTTGACAGATGAATATTCCTTGGCAAACCAATCGACAGCTAGAAGTGGCTACGTATCAACTTGTTCTCTGAAGAATTGAGAAAGTGTATCCCCATCATCATCTGACAATCTTCCCACATCCTTTGACATGAAGATAGATATCTCTCAGAGGGTGAACCTGCTGTAACTGCGCCGGCGCACCTCGAACTCGTCCTCGCAGTTGACCCAGTAATCCTCCATAGAAGGCTTGTGGTAAGAGCGACCGACAAGGTGTGTTGAGTAATAACCCCAAGGGTCATATGAGCATGTGTCAATAAGGTACTTAAGATTATGTCCTGCTAACTCATGGCCCACAACTTTGGCGTCAACTGCTGTTTTGTACCTGTAGATTCCCATTTTCAATGGAAAATTGGTAGCTGGCTTGCGCTTGTGGCGTAGATGTGAATGAACATCGTGTAATTGCCTCAGAAATTCCATAAAAATTGTCTTATCCGAAGGATAATGAGTTAGCATGGTTGGACTTCCTGCATATTCGTAGATGCGAATGTAGGTATAGGTAGGGAACTGAATGAACCAATCTGCCCATTCTACCATTGCTTCTCTGGCAACTGCTGAGATACGAACATGCAATACCCAGTCTAGGTTCCCCACTGTGTGCATCAAGAACGCTTCCTGCACACGCTTGAAATGTTGCTCAGACTTTGTGAACTCAAGCTAGTCGTAATATTGTTGAACTTTTTGTACATTGAGAATCCCCACTATGTTCATCCCTCTAAACTGACCTTGGTAAGTAATTAGTTATACGAGATACAAACACATTTGAAACTTGTGGGCAACCAAGAAACCGGTAATCTGCTTGTGGAGAACGTTGTTGATCAAAGAGGCCCAATCGTAATGCTCTCGCCTCAAAATAATATGAATGAGCAATGATGTAGTACATCCAAGGCTGAAATTTGTGAGCATCTATGTGACGGGAAACACGATTAAGAAGAGTGATCAAAATCGCGTACTCATCCTTAAATTCTCCGTGATCCACATTGTTTGGCAATTTAACTTTCTTCTGGTTTAGCCACCTTTCCGCCATTTTTCTCTGACACATTTCCTTATCAACATTGAATTCCTTTTCACACTGATCCATGGTAATGACCAAACTGTTCGGATGCTGAGGAATACCAAAACACCTCTTAATGTCCTGGGGCTTGAGATTGCAAATCACTCGTCCATCTGCTGATTGAATTTCTCGGGCAGTAGAATTGTAATGCTTTACACAAGACACCATGAATTCTATGCAGTGAATTGAAATAGGGAGTGAAGCCGCCTCTAGCAACCCAAATTCTACGATGCTTAAACTTACTGACTTGTACTCTACCATGCAAAGGAATTTTTGAAAAGAAAGCAGAGCTTCGAGAAATGAAGTTATGAGGCAATATTTCTTGAAAAATTCTAACACATGGGTTTTGTATAGGAAGCCGTGCACAACAAACCCAAATGATCAAAATTGTCAAAAGTCGCCGATTTCTTGGACATGTGAGAGAAAACCTAAGACAAGAATAGAAGAATTTAAGAGAAGATAGAAGTTTATGTTTTTGGTTTTGTAAAAGATGCCATATTCTTGATTGAAGTCTATTGATTATCTGGACTTGTATCTGCAAGGGAATTCTGAAAAATAATAGTTGTAGTGCCTTCAAATATTGCTTGCACAAGAGAAAACTCGTTTGCACTCAACCTGTTGTGAGAGAAATGGACGCCTAAATGAAATATATAAAGAATTTTGAGGGTTAAGACACCAACTGCAAATTAAAACCCTGATTTGGAAAGAATTATCTGATTGGACCTCACTTTGTTTAACAAAAACTGACTTGGAGTTAGAAATAGGCGCCACCTTTTTATAGTTTAGTTTAACTCAACATGTAAAACTGACATTGAGTCTCAAAATAGGTGCCACCTTTAAAATATTGAAGAAATATGCCTTGGTGAAACTGAAGATTTTAATATTAATTAATTGAGTTAACTGAATTCCACCTTTCTTGTTTGGCTTACAATTGCATAGTGATTCCCAAAAGTCAAAGTTTGACTTTTTAGGCGTTCTTCAAAAGTCGAGTTTTTTTAGCTAAGTTCCTATTTTGTAGCTCGTTGAAAATGTCACCGCAGCTTGTGTTGAACTTTGATTTCTGGGTGCTTGGTTGATCCTGGAGTTGAGCTGACACATCCACTGCGTAGCCTCTGATGAAATGTTTGGTGGGAGCTGTGAGTGCTAAAAACTGAGTCTGGTACCTCAAAAACAAGGGCACCTTTCTCAAAAAGAGTGCTCACGACACCAGACTTAGCCAATTTTCTATTTTGCCATTTCGTGCTTCAATTTTCCGCTGTCAGTGAATGATGACTCTCCTTGACTGGATGCTGGATCCATCGTGTAGCTAGAAGAATTCTGCAAAGAATGACTTGTTGGAAACAAGCTACACTGAGAGAGGGGGGGGGGGGTGAATCAGTGTTGTGCAAAAATTGACTTTATTAACCTTTATCTTCAAAGCATTAACAACATTCAACCATAATGCATAAACATGAAGCAAATGAACACAACACCATAACACAAGGATTTTTACGTGGAAACCCTATTAGGGGAAAAACCGCAGTGGATGGCCAATCCACAATTTAATCTGAGTATACTCAAATGAAGTTTACACTAAGGGGAATGCACTTGCATTCAGGCACACTGCCTAGAGCTCACTGCTCAAAGGGAAGGCTCACTACCTTACAAAGAAAATCAGATTAAAATAATCTGAGAGTTTGAACTGAGAAAAATAACATCTACATATGCTTGATTACAGTTCCGGTTAAGCACAATATTTGATCTGCTATCCTACAGACTGATTTTGTACTTTTGCTCTGTTCTGCTCACATTCGCAATACAGATTCTTTATGCACAAGTGAAACTGCACATTATCGCTCTTCTGCTCTGCTCTAATTCGCAATCCGCATCACCACACACTTCATACTTCACACAAAATGATACAAACAATCTTATATATATATCCGTAACATAGAATTCAATTACACTTTGTTGGCTTCAATAGAACACAAAAATAATTACAACTGTCGGCTCAAATCGTGAATAATGTGCAATGCGTATCCACAACAGTCGACCACAACTTGGCTAGGACCCAAACAAAGATGTACAAACACAAAAATACTTAACCAATTACTTTCCATACATCCGCGACACGATACATTCATGAAGTCGGCTCCAGAACTGATAAAACAAAGAGTTAGCCAACCGGATCTTCAAACTCGCACAAGGATCAATACAAGCCACTGCGTTTCAATAGTAACAGAGATAATATACCAAAAAACATTTCCTGAGATGCGCAACACGAAACAATAACAAAAAATCTTCATACAGATTGATGAACATTGAATTACCAGATACTTTGTTCTTCGTTGTCAATCTTCAATCTGTCTGCTGGTATGATCAAATGATGGTGTGCGTATCTAATCATCAATTAGGGTTGCCATCAATGACAACATCAAATGATACTAGCAATGTCTCTTGCCAACATGACTGTATGTGTAGCATATGAAAGTTAGTTTAAGGCCCTCAAATGCAAGGGCGCGCCTGACCTATAGTAGAAGGGCACCTTTTTCAAGGGTGTATGTAAATTCCACAACCATTTTTCTGCTTGTTTTCATTCATCAGTATTTTCTGTTGATTCTTCATCCATGAGCGTTTGACAAACCCTGAAGGCTAACGGTTAGATTCATTGAATAGCTAGAAGGATTCTGCACAAGTCTCGTGAAGACAACGACTGCTAAAAACCTCATCTAGCTGGCCAAAAGGCTAGGTGCCCCTGGCTTGTAGAGGTATAGTTTGATATTTCCACTTTTATTTTCCCTTTGTTTTACATGCTCGCTGGAACAACTGCCATGGTCACTAGCACATCTGATAATCTCGTGATCGGATGCATCGTGGAGCTGGGCTGAATCATAAGAGATCCCCCAGAAACAGAATCTGCAAATTCATCCATCTGACATGTCTAACTCAAGGGCGCCCCTGGCCTACCAGGGCATAGAAACTGCAAATTTGACTGTCTCTGTAATGTGTAAATTATCCATAACTTCTGCTTGCGCCTCCGATTGCTCGAGTAACGCAAATCGGATGGACTCGCTTGATAGCTTGTTGGAAAGATGATCGAAAATCGGAGAGAATGAATGTATTTGCAACTAGAAACAACTAAATCTGAGCCTCCAAATTGAAGGGTGCCCCTGAGCTACAAGGGTGAAAATTTGCTCTAGACTTGATAATTTTCTCCATTTCTCGCTTTGCGAACACCATGTTGCTTGTTGAATTGATCACGTAGAATCATTACTGCTACTGACGCATGTGCGTGACTGTATTTCACCATTTTTATGTGTACGAACACTGCAAAATTGACTTGCATGTTGATTGCGGAAGCATCTCCCACGTTACAAAGTGAACTGTTTCCAGATTTAGAATATTTTTTTCAATTTTCACCATTTGAAAATCCCCTTCATTGTGAAGCATCTTTTACAACATCTTTCTCCATAGAATCTTCTGCTTTGAATTTCAAGCTTAGATTTTGACACCTGGTACTGGCCAATTGCCATTGACGACCTTGGGGGTCCTAACTTTTCTCTTAAAAAAAGTGAAAACTACCCACCAGGCTTAAACTGACTTTTAGCTGAAACTGACTTTATCGCTGTAATCATGATACAAAATAAGCCAATCAAAATTAATTTTAGCCAATTCTGACAAGTTTCTATTTTTAGGGTTTTTGACCGAAAAGTAGGGGTCCAGAAACCCTAATTTTCAAAAATTTCAAATTTTGCCAGTATCTTCCTAACATCACACTGACGAAAAGCCCATACTTGATTTGCCAAAAAATTGAGTTTTGACATCATTTTTACAAGGTTTAGACCCTTTTAAGCAAGATGCCTTAATGAAACAAAATTTTTGGTTTGGGTACAACAATCGCAAATCCCCTCTCAAACAATTTGCAACAAATATACTAAGCAGGCAAGGTGCAACATCTGGTGGCACAAGGAGGTGGAAGTGCAACTTTTGTGGTGAGGAGTGGTTTGGGAGCATCACTAGAGTTAATGCACACCTTTTCATTAGAGGAAAAGGTGTGGAGATATGTGAATTTTGGCAAAACCGAAAAATATCAAATACAAAGTTGAAATAAATAAGTTATGGGGGTGTTGCTGATGATACTGTAGCTGCACCTGTACTTACTACTTTGCTTCATAGGACACATCTTCAGCATAGCTAGCCACAAAGATCTAGCCATACTTTGCAGATGAGAGTAGGAGGGACACCAGGTTCTTCCAGTGCCTATGTAGGAGAGGGGAGGGGGAAACGGAAATTGCAAAGTCAAACTCAAAGTAACCCCATAGCAGATTTGTTTAATGCACAGCTTGAGGATGACATAGATAATGCCATTGGCAAGTTCTTCTTTGCCAATGGCATCCCATTTCATGTTTCCCGATCTCCTTATTATAAGGAGATGATATCAATGTTGGCAAGGGGAGGACCATCATATGTGCCACCAGGTGAGACAAAATTGAGGATCATGATCTTGGATAAGAACTATTCCAAGATCAATTTGTTGATGGAGAAGATGGAGTGTTGGGTTAAGACAGGATGCAACATAGTCATGGATGGGTGGACGAACATTAGTCATCGCCCACTCATTAACATCATGGTTACATGCACTGAGGGCCCATATTTTCTTAAGGCAGTTGATTGTTTAGGGCATCGTAAAGATGCTGATTTTCAGTTTGTGGTCCTCAAGGACGCTATTGAGGAGGTTGGGCCACAAAATGTGGTCCAAGTAGTGACAGATGTTGCACATGTGTGCAAAGTTGCGGGGAGACTTGTTGAGGCTGCTTATAGGCATATTTGGTGGACCCCATGTTGTGTGCATGCCATAAACAATGCACTCAAGGACATGGGGAAGATTGATTGGATTAAAGCAATGGTAAATGATGTGAGAGATGTGCAAATGTTTATCTGCAACCACCACACATCACATGCATTCTTCAGGACCTTCGCTAAGGAGTTCCTGAAACCTACTGATACGAGATATGCTTCCTATTTCATTCTCTTGGAGAGAATGATTGTGTTGCAAGAGGTACTACAACTCATGGTTATGACAACAGATTGGAATACGTGGGCCGAGTCTAAGATAGAGCAGGGGAGGAGGGTGAAGGATACAATGAAGAGCAATGTGTTATGGGGTGATGCAAAATATATGTTCACCATCATTAAACCAGTTTTCTAAGTTATCAGGTATGGGGATGCGGATGCACCTAGCCTTGGAGAGGTGTATGAGTGCATCGATTCTATGCTTGATCAGATGAGGGCTGTTGTGCGAGAGAGGAACCCGACATTAGCATTCTACCACGAGCACATTCAACCAAATTCATAGGAGATGGGAGAAGCTCAATACTCCCTTGCACATGGTAGCCTATGCACTTAATCCTAAGTGGTACTTGACTAGGCCTGGTAGAGGAACACCGATACAGGATGCAGAGGTGAAGGTAGGGTTCTTCAAGTGCATTGAGAGGATGTATGATGTTGTAGATGCCAACACAATTCACATTGAGTGGACCAAACTTGCCACTCTTAGGGGTTATTCAGATGTGGCCAAGATGGATATGCAAACTATGGCATAGGAGGACCCAATTTTGTGGTGGACTTGCCATGTATCGAGATCTTTGACTACCACTCTAGCCATCCGATTGTTATCTCATGTTTCTAGTTCTTCATGAAGAGCACAAAGATATATTGAGAGGGGGGGGGGGTGAATCAGTATATCAACAAACTTTTACCCTCTTACTTATTTATCAACTTCAAACTTAAACATACACCAACTATTTGATATGAACCAATTTACACAAGTTAACACAACTTTTATTGAAATGATTTTTACAAAGCAGGCACCAACCTACAGATTTATAATAAGATGATTTAGTAGGACACAACCTACAAGGAACATCCAAACCTTTATAACTTTAGTAGGCACCTACCTACAAGGAGCACCAACCCCTAATGCAAGGCACCAACCTTGACTTGATGGTTGCAAGATGATGCCTTCAATCTGACCTGCACTATCCCAATCCTCCAATTTGCCTTTGATGATGAATGATCTCACACTTAGCCCACACAAGGAGATGGGACTTTAGACTTAGAATGCTCTCTTACACAACAACCACACATTTCCCACAAATTTTTATGACAATATATATCTTCACATTCCTATGAAGAAGTGTGATCCTTCCTAAAAGAGATGACCACTTTGAGTAGTCACGTCTTCTCCTTACTAATCTCTGCCCCTTCATAACAGATCGCAGCTTTCCCTTTTTTTGTATTTTGGCTTATTAAAAATGAGCCTTTTAATATAATTGCATCACTTCAATTAACCAAAATCTGGAATTTTTGATATGCACATATCTGTTCAAGAACACGTCTTTTCATCATGTGCCTCCTGATATGAGATACAAATCTCTTCTTTACAAGACACGGTTTTTGTTTATTCACACTCTTTCATTAAACACATGCTTTACAAGACACGTTTTTTGCTTTATTCGCAACCTTGAAATACGTGTTTATTATTTACGTGCTTTATTGTAAAATCGCATTATATACAACGATTATTTCTTTGACTAATGATGAGCCTTAATTCTTTTTAAGGCATATCGATGATTAGATTCATGATCACGATTTGCATTCTAAATCAGTTCATTTGAGTCTTCATTATGAATTGCAGTATCCAGTAGTTTTGACGGCATCCATGAATATCCATGTCTTTGTCGACACTCATTTCTGAAAGACAAATGTGAGTGTTGCGATTAAAGATTTTGGAAGTATTAGTCATTGCCAATATCGCGTCTGATGATCTCATAGAAGACTCGAAACTAGTCGTGGGCATTTGCACACAAGAAACAATATTCAATGTTGTTGTCGTTGTAATGTTATCCTGGGTGGATATGGGAATACGATATATCATTTTCGGAAATGCAAGTTTGATACTTTGCGATTTCAATCCATTTGCGTTTTCAATCCATTATGGTCGCCTTGGAGATGATTACAATGAAATTTTGAACATCATTAATGGCACAAATCTGAACCTCATTCTTTGCTTTGACATCAATGACAATTATTTTAACACTTCAATTGTTGAGAGGAACTGGTCTACATATAGCTTCATCCACTCTCTTAAGAGGAACAAACTTACCTCTAGGAGAGTAGAGAAGCTTGTGGCTGTACATAGTGCTTTGCATCTCATTGACCACAAAACACTTTTGTACAAAGAGAGTCCAACAACATGATGGGATGTAGAGCTAGAGGAGCCAAGACAGATTAATGAGGATGCTTCAATTTCGGCTTCAAATGCAGGGCTGATTGGTGTAAGTTTGGCAGAGCTTGACTACAAGGATTCCAGTAGTTCGAGTGATGAGGAGTTTGGGGATGATTAGAGGCCTCCCTTCACTACTTTTTTGCATTTTGTACTTATTTTGATATCAATGTATCATGCTATTCATTGTAATCATCTTTATGATATGATATTATGATGTGACATGTCATATTTTAAATATTCATATAATAGAAATCTCAAATTCGACAATTTCATTTGTCAAATTTTAATATTTTATTTACTTTTAGTCTTTTAGTAATAGTATTCAATTATTTAAAATGTTAGTATTTGCAATTTTACTAATTTGTTAAAGTTTAATTTGAAATGTTATTCTTAAACATCTTTTTATAACTAGTTATTCAAGTACCATATGTATATCAGCACTACCCCCCCGCCACCCCGCTCGCTGTCCCCCAGTCGTCCCCAAACTTAGACCCCACGACCTCGAGACGCATCCCTGACAAGGGACACATCCCCGTCAAGAAACTCCGTGGAACATTGGAAATTGGTAATTTAGAATAAAACCAATAATATTCTTGTTAGGGACATTACAAGTGGTATCGGAGCATGTTTTTGCCAACATGTGTTAATGTATCTCCATATGCATGTGCCTTTCGTGTGTATACTTTGTGACCTACATGTATTTATGCAACTATGTGCATACCTTGCCTATACTTTGCGACTTCAAGTGTATATTGTGTACTTATGTGTATACTAGGTGACCTTGGGATGGTGGATGGACCCACGGTGTAGTATGGGATGCACCGAAGCCTCTTCCCATTTGTCCAATGGTGTAGAAAGCCGGAGGAAAGGATAGGACCCACGGTGTAGTGCACAATGCACTGATATTCTTTCTATCTAGGATGCATTATGGAGATGTATGTTTTAGCCATTGTGATGTGCTAGTTAGCTATTGTGTATGTGATGAATGTTAGAGTTAGTCACTATGTATTTGTGGTGTATGGTGGAACTCGTCATTCTGTTTATGACTACGTTATGCTTAAAAACTATGAAAATGTTAAAAATGTTGTCTGTCAAGTTGCTTAAGCTGGTTGGTTGTTTGCTTGAGCTACTTGGTTGCATGCTTGAGTTACTTGCCTACTAGCTTGAGCTGGTTGCTTGCGTGCTTGAGCTACCTGCTTGTCTACTTGTGCTGGTTGCCTACTTGCTTGAGCTAGTTGCTTGCATGCTTGAGCTACCCGCTTGTCTAGTTGAGATGGTTGCCTACTTGCTTGAGCTAGTTGCTTGCATGCTTGAAATACTTGCTTGCTTGTGTGCTTGAGCTGGTTGCTTGCTTGCTTGAGCTACCTGCCTGCTTGGTTGAACTACTTGCTTGTGTGCTTGAGTTGGTTGGTTGGTTGCTTGAGCTATTTGTTTGCCTAATTGAGCTACTTGCCTATTTGGTTGTGCTACTTGGTTGTCTTCTTTAATTTCTGATTCATGTGGTTTAAGTTATATTATGAATTGATATTGTAAATCAAACACTTTTCCAAGATATGAAAATAAATTTAGTACTAAACAGGAGGATATGTCAAAAGGAATAATAACCTCCCATTGATTTGGAAGATGGACAAGAATTGGATGTTAGTGTGAACCTACAAATATAAATCCTTCTACGAAATGATCATGGGCAATAGCTGCTTATTGGTACATCTTTTTGCCTTATACCTTGCACTCGAGAACTATCGGGGAAAATATATATAAGGATATAATAAGTCCCTAATTACCTATGAATTGTGACAAGATGAAATATGGGAAAAGGTGTTTTGATTGCTTGAGGATAAGCAATCTTGGGCGGTGTATTGTCATGTCCCCCAAATTGGAACACTAAGCTATAAAGCATTAAAATGCAAATAAACAAATAAGATAAATAACAAAATATATATTATATTAGTAATTTAATATTATAATTATAATTATCAAATATAATATTATAAATACTAACAATTTAAATATCATTATCATAATATATAAATACTAAAGTATATAGAAAATAATAAAAATGTACCTATGAAACTAATATAAAATATCATTATAATTATATTTATCAATATAATGCAGTTATCAAAATAGAGTAATTGATATTATGCGTAATTATTAATAATTATGTTTTAAATAAATGAATAAAAATCAAAGCATTAGTAAATGCCAAAACAACGATTCCCATTATTATTAAAGCCAGCAATTCCTAACCACAACTATAATGCAATGATTATTCACTTAAGAGACATGTCCCTAGCAAGAATACAACTTTCAAACATACTGGGTATTTAAAGGGAATGAATTCTAAAGGCAGAATAGGATGGTGGGAAAGGAGAATAGAATAATATAGGGATAACAATAAGCAAAACAATCAAGCTCAATCTGCAATAATTATCTGAGATCATCGAATGGGAAAAAGAGATAACAAGGGATCAACAACAGATAAAGAGTACAGTGCTTTTATGATTTTATGTCAAAATTGTGAGTAATAGAGTAGAATATTTATGAGGTAATTTATTCAGTAAATAGGGTCATTAACTCAAGAATAAATAGAATATTTAGGGTATGATTTATTTAGTAGATAGGATTAATCACTTATGTATTATTTATTAAAATTACACATTCTTAATTCATTATGTATCTCTGATATGATTATTTGCAAATCTGAGTTTGGTTAAATTATTATGTGTATGTTCCACGAAGGTGGGAAAGAAGGATTACAGAGGGAATGCTACAAAGGGGTCTCTACTAGATATGCCACTTGGGAGGGAACAAGATGAGTCCATGAAGGGCCAAGGGGGTACTTGCCTTTGGGGGCGAAGGGTATTGCCCTTGGGTCTAGATTGATCATCAAAGTAACCATTGTAATCTCACCCTCCTACCATGGTGTAACAAGAGGGGAGGATTAATTATGGGGAGTGGAAAGTGTTTGGAAGGATGAGGGAATTAGGATTGTCCCTAGACCGACTCATATGAATGGCATGCACCACATGAGGTCAAGGAGGTCGTCTCATATGAATGGCATGCGCCACATGAGATTAAGAAGATAACCTCATATGAATGGCATATGCCACATGAGGCCACAGAAACTAAGACACCCCATCAACCACGCTCTTCCATGCTTCTCCCCATGGTGGGCACCTTGAGGTAAGGTAATAATTGGGATAGTAAATTTACCATGGAATTTCTAATGTTGAAGCATGATGCTTCTCTTGTTAGGTTATGGTTGTAATTGATATCTAACTTGTTTGTAGGGATTAAATCAAACTAAGGTACTCTCTAAATCTTCAATTTGTTTGGAAATTGGTAATTTAGAATAAAACCAATAATATTCCTGCTAGGGACATTACAAAACTCTTCCAGAAGGCAAACCTTGAATATCACCAAGTACTGGAGAAGAAAACACCATAAATTGCCATCTGAAGAACCAGATAACTACCTCACAAGGTCCTCTAATCACCATCATTAGCCTACAAGGACCTAATGATAGGCTAATCCGCCAAACTTTGATATTGGCTAAAAAGGGGACATTACATGATACTTGAGTATTTGTGTTCGTAATATTCCTGTTAGGGACATTACAAAACACCTCCAGAAGGAAAACCCTGAATATCACCAAGTACTAGAGGAAAAACACTATAAACTGCCATTTGAAGAACCAGATAACTCCCTCACAAGGCCCTCTAATCACCATCATTAGCCTACGAGAACCTGATGATAGGCTAATCTGCCAAACTTTGACATTGGCTAAAAAGGGGACATTACATGATACTTGAGTTTTTGTGTTCGCAATAGCTTGAGGGCAAGCATTTCTAAGAAGGTGGACTGTCATGTACCTTTTTCAGAACTTATGAAATTAATTGAGGGCTTGTAGCTTATTCTTTATTTCTTGTAGGCTAAGAGATGAAATAAGGGAAATATTAATAATATTTTAAGTAGACCTAATTTCTTTATTTTTAGAAGGGAAACTTAATATTTATTAAAGGGCCTATGTAATATTTAAAAAGTATATGTAATTCAGAAAGTGCTTTTTGAAAGTATTTTAAGTTCTTGGAGGGAAAAAGTAAATAAAAATAAAATAAAATAGAGGGCCCAAAGTGGAAACCTATAAAAGAGAGGTCACTGCTCAAAAAAAATCATCTTGGTTTCCATATTTGGATTTGAGGATGAAAACCCTCTTCTCCATGAAAGGTAATTCCATAGATTGAAGGCTCAGACTTGGCAGCCCAAAATTTTGACTCAGACTTGGGACTCGATAAAAAACTTAGCAAAAAAAAAAACCTCATAATTACACAAAAAAATTAAAATTTATGCATTTAGAGAACATAGAAGTCTAATTAGACTATCAATTTGTCATAATTCAAACATTACAATGTCACAATGATTGAAGTTTCAAATTTTGAGTTTCAAGAAGTCTATGATAATTTGTCATGAATCATGATATTCCACATATTCAATAGATTTGAGTAGGATACACCTTTGTTTTAATCATGTGCTAGAGAATTCCACACCCACCATAATAATGGAACTTCAGGAAAAACTTGAATGTATAAACCATTAACCCATCTAGGACACCCCACTACTTTTTTCATATCCATTGGCAAAGGAAACTCCGTTGCCTACACCTCCCTTCTCTGATAGGTTAGATTAATAGAGGGGCAGGGGAATCACTCTAGTTTGAGCACGAGGAAAGTGATGATTACTCTATCTACCATACTCTAACCATAAATAGGTGTCTTTCATTGTGCCCAACTAATGAAGACACTAATTGCTAACTACAGTGCACATAGAATCTTCCAACTTGATGAGGATTTACATATTGAGTGTCCCATAAGCTGACCTATGTTGGTTGAGGGGTCTTTTGAACCCTAGCAAGGATTTCTTGTGCTTCCATCAATTATTACCCCATCCTTGTTATTTTAATGAATTTATATAATTTTTTGAATTGTTAGCAACTTAGCATTATAAATTCAGCCAATTAAAGTCTCTCTAGGGAAAACCTTGAACACCAACACTTAGTTGTAGGATGCACAAAAGCAATAACTCATTATCAAGACATAAAGGGAATCAAAGTATTTCAAGACTCTTGGTTCCTCAAAAACACATATGCTCATAATTTTCTTGGTCATGAAGGTTAATATTAGAGATTTATCCAAGATTCAAAAAAAATTTTAGCCCCATTATTTACATTTCTCTCAAAGGGAACTCCTATATGGCAATCAATATTGAAAATCCTAAAGTAAAAGTTGATTACTACACCAATTCTTTGTGGACTTTTGATTAGAATCTACCATTCCACATATATATTGATGCTTCTAACACTTCATTAGGTGTAGTACTTGGTCAAAAGGATGCTCAAGTCTCTATACCATTTATTTCATCAGTAAAAATATTTTAGGTGTTGAACCTAACCACACAATTACAAAAAAAGTTCTTGCTTTAATTTATGCCATCAATATTCACTGTGATATAACTTATTTTAAATAGTAGGATAATTTGTTGGTTGCTTTTATTGCAATAATTTAATGTAACAATACTTGATAGGCTTGGGCAACAAGATATAGTTAGAAGAACACAAATCACCTACGAAAAACATCCTAACAAAGACTATAGCATTGCATTGGAAAGACTAAGGTCATTGGTTATGGAAAGCTAAGTTAGCATACAAAACAACATAAAAGACAACTAATAGCTTGATACCATATGAACTTGTTTATGGTACAATGTTTTACTTTCAATTGAATTTGAAGTGCAAGCGCTATAATACAATAGTGGCAATAGCCAAGTCACATCCAATGTATAGAGTACAATCAAGAGTGTATAATCACCATAATTTATTATTAAATTGAAGAAACACACAAAAAAAAATACAAACAATTTTTACACAATCTAATCTAAAAACACTTTAATATTCAAAATCATGAACTATAAAAATACCATTGGAGGGTAATATGAGCCCACCATCAAAGGAAACATGATCCTACTAAGCCATTAGCTTGGCTTAAAGTTGTCAAATAGATAATCCATAGTCCATGTATTAATATATTCCTATGTACTTATCTTGTTATATTACTTCGATCTAATCACAATCACAAATGAATATAGTAGCCGCTCACAACATAGCAATATAAATAGTTTACTACACAAGACTCTATAATATATTATTACTCTACAAAACAACCCAAGAGAATCAACCAAACATTCCAACATAGCGTAATAAGACCCCACAAGACATCTCAAAACAAGGTACATAGTAGTTATTGGATAGTTGCAAGAAATGGGAAAAATTTGTGAGAAATCTCGATTTCTTAGGGTTTGGATCATTCTCCAAATTTTTCTTTGCCAAAATCATGAGGTTTTAGTAATATTGGATGAAATGATTTTCTGGTGCATTCTCTATAATAAATCACAATTTTTACTTGATTAAACTATGAATAATTACATATTCCCAACTTTTTACCTACTGCACAATTTTTCTTCTTTTTTCTTGAAAACCCTATACCTAAACCTATTTTTTTGAAACCATGGAATGAATGTTCCATGAAACCCTCCTTTTGGATACCTTTTAGTAAGAGCATGAGATAAACCTCTCTTGGAACCCTATCCTTTGAGATAGAGACCACATTTTAGTAGGAACCCTACCATTAAGTAAGACCATGATTTAAATCTTCATGAAACCCTATCTTTTTGGATAGAACCATAGTATAAACCTCCCATTAACTTAGTTATATAACTTATCAATTAGAGATCTCTTGGGACATAATGGTAGATGCATAGTTTGAATAAACATGCCTATGCCTTCTATACTCTACCCATGTGACCTCATGTTATGCAATATGTATATATGAGATGAATATCTATCATTGCCTCTAGGGAACATGACTTCCTAGTGATCACAAGACACGTGTTGTATAATGTACTAGGATTCATCATCCACTACTAAGGTACCCATATACACACACCCCAAAATCACAAAATTGTCAATATCTCATAAACAATTAACACAATCCAAAATTTGGCTTGATGGAATGTTACATCAACATCGAAACTTGCATCACATATACTTCAATAGTTGATTCTACTAAGGGAAATATTTTTTGTTTTACAATAGACATAATAGTAAAAACCAGAATCCAAACTCCTAGGACTTTAAAACAAGTTGTTCTAGACTTTTGAATGAAAGGATAGATCCTAAGTTACTCGGGAATGACCCGGTTTGATCTTGAGCCTTGTGGATTTGAATAGACAATCTTTTTCGAAAATTACTAACTAGATCCAAGTCCAAAAATTAATATTCCTGCAAATTCTTGGAAGTAGATTTACTTTTTTCTATTTATCTTTATTTAATTAAATCTAACATTATCTTTTTTTCCAATTTTTATTATTTGGAAGTATTGAAACACATCATAATTCAATTCTAATAAATTTTAATTGAGAGAGAGGGACATTATTTTCTAAACAAGGACTAGGTGTTTGCCACCACATAATCCAAGCCTAGTCCAACCACTCCCACAAACTTACACCTAATACATCATAAATTCCAATATTCCATTAGTAACATTGTTTTATACAATAAAAATTATATAATGAGATAGGAAATAGACTAATAGTTCAATTAAACATCCCTTTATACATTCAAACACATCCATACACTAAATTTAAGCATACAAATGACCACAATGTCAAGCACATTTAATATTGAACTACCAACAAGCAAGGTTTCCAAGTCCAATTTTACATCAAGACAAGACAATAACACAAACCAAATAGGTTGAAAAATAGGGATATTACAACCCAATACAAAAAACCATGTGACTTTTGGATAATTTGTCTCATTGACCTGACATTTAGTCTTGGATAAAGTTTTTAAGATTGTATAAGGATGTGCAATATCTTCAACTGGGGAATGATGATGAGGGCTAGAAATGTATACTGATCTACCCTCTTGCATTTGCAAAACATGCTTTGTGATTCTAAAAACAAGCCCAAGAAACCTCTTATCCATAAATACTTTGTGAAGTGATTTCAAGATAAGTTGATTGCTTTTTAAGAAAAGATAGAATGAACTAATTATCTGATATTGGCTTTCTTAAGATGTTTTGTATGGTTTCTTTTCATGTGTTTGTGAAGATTACTGTGCAAGACACATTGAATTATGACAGGTCGTTTTGTAGTGTTGATGTCAACTTTGTTGTGCAAGCTAATGCTTTGTCATGCAAGCTTATGCTTTGCTACACAAGTTAATAAACTTGCTATGCAAGAGGCCATATTTTTTGCACAAGACAATCTTGTTGCGCAAGATAGCTGCTAAGCTGTCTAGAACAATCATTTTGTTGCACAAGGTAACTACTTTGTTGAGCGAAATGTCAAGCAAGCTGTCAATAATAACATTGTTCCCAAACGAGTATGCTCCAAAGTAAGATTTGTTTGCATTTTAATTTATATATTTCAGCACGAGACAAAATGAAACAATGTGTGCAATAAAAATGTTCTTTGAATTAGAAGGTGAAGCTCCTTGCAACAAAAATAAAACCTAAAACCCTAATCCATTGAACATGTACTTGCTACTTACAATTTGTGCAAGTCTGTTTTTTGGGATGGTCCATTCATAGCAGAAAAAACTAAAGGCTTGCCTTTTTTGATTCACCTATTTGAAAAAGGCTACACACTTCTTGTTGGGATTTACCAGCAGGATGGAGCAATTAAATAAACCAATTACAAATGCAGATCACAAAATTAAAAGAAACAAATTAAATAGGCACAATTTTTTTTAACATGGTTCACCCAATGTGGGCTGTGTCCACAGAACAGCTATCCAATTTTATTAATCTCCAGAAAAAACAAGATACATAAACCTGCAGCAATATTCACAGCTATGTGCACATTAAAAATGCCTTCAAACTTCCTGTGCAACAATCTAATTGCTGCGTGTTCATTTCACTATCCGCACTCTACGCTCAAACACCTGCGCCCTATTGCTGCATGTTACTTCAGCAATGCAGTTCACCAATCAATCAATCCGCACGCTGCTGCGTGCTGTTTCATCTTCACATCGCAACTCTTCATCTCTGATCCACAGCAAAGAAACTGTCACATTTTTGGCAGTTTTAAAACCGTTTTCCCCCCTGCACTCTCCCATTAATTAATTTGGGGGGAAAATGCAGCTGCCAAAGTTGCTAAAATTTAACACCGAGCATGATCAAGCTCCACAAACTAACACTTCTACTTATGGTGAAAGGTTTTTAACCTTTTTGTAACTAAAATAGAAACTAAATAATGCAAGTACACATAAAGCTAGGATTGGTTTAAACAACACAAAAGGCATTAAATCAGAAGAGGGAAATAATATACAAATCTAGTAGACCCACTTCAGTGTGACCTGTAGTACAAAGTATGTAGTTAGTAGAAAAAACACTTCAATTCACTTTAACACATACATTAGATGTTATGAGAGAAACACAATAATTTCATTCAAAATGACAGCAACAAAATTAACACCTACTACAATACAAAGCTTCCAATATCTGTTAAGTGATAGTCAACTCATAAAAGCATAGTTTGCTAACTCACAGAGTACTTGGCAAATCCCCAAGTATTTGCAAAAAAATTCTCATGCCAAGTTTTCCAAAGTTTAACTCATGATTTGCATGTAGGAAAATTTGGCCAGAAAATTGCAAAAAATTGTTATTTTAGTGTCCCCATCGTGTGCCATAGAAACACCTATATATGTATATTGAAAAACATGATTGTATACTAAAAATGTGCGCTAAAATGCAATTGTATACTGAAAAGCATGATTGTTTAATAAAAATGTGCCCAAAAATACCTGTATACTAAAAACATCCCCTAAAATGCAACTGTTGAGTGAAAAACACACACTTTTTTGTCCTAAGTAGTTTTGTAACTTTTTGAATTTTTTAAATTGGGGTCTGTTGAGTCCAAGTTTGTGAACCATGTATAAGAGCATAGAACATTTCAACAACAATTTGAGCAGCAAAAAAGGCATACCAAATTCTATTGAATGAATCTCTCAATATGAGTGCAAAAGCATTTATTTATAAGGCTCTACAAAATATTGCATGAAAAATAAATAAAAAGGTAACAAACACTTCTAAGCTAAGTACAGTTCGCTTGCATTCCAAAAGAAATTATTATACAATTCTATCCTGAAATACTAAACCCTAACTCATGAAATCTTCAAGCAGACTTTTAATAAGGATAACTTTTAGCTAATAATAGACCTTCTGGATGACAATCTAAAAATAATTGATTTATCAAAAAATAGACTTCTTAGAATATTCTTATCTCCTCAAAATTCACAATGACTAAAAATAGTGTGTGCTTTAATTAGCTTGGGCCAAAAATGAAGAATCCTGATAATTGGCTCTTCACAACAATTCTGATGAAGCTCTTCCATTTTGAATATGGTGAATCCTTCGAAGAAATCCTAAAAATCAATTTTGGTGTCATGAGTCTGAAAAACCTTTCCTTCTGTTGAATTTTACACCAAATCCTAGTTAACATATGCAACCTTGAATAAACATTTGAGGATATTAAAATATTGCTCTCCAAACATGCCAGTATGATGATGTTATGTATGTTAATAGTACCTCTTGCCTTCAAAACATATTGGAACATTGACAAATGCTGACCAAAACCTAAAACAATTGCCAAGATGGCGGGTTTGTCATAATTGATACTGTAACAGACTGGAAGAATATCAACAGTGGTATATCTGATGATGGTGGTCCTGAAACCCTAGAAAATCAGCCACTCAGCCAAGGATAAATACCTCTTGATAGGTCAATATGTTTGCTGTTCAATGACTGATATCTGCTTGTAAACACGGCTGCAAAGACAACTGTAACCAATTCAATGTGATGGATCAGCCAAGGGTTTGAATATAACAGGGACTGAAAATCAATCAAAACCCTAAGCATATCTGAGATTTTAAAATCTGATTTTATGAGTTCTTATTCAAGATAAATACCTGCTTTAGGCAGAAATTCAGCTTGACAGTGAATGAGAATTCATTTGAAAAAGCAAAATCCCTGCAAAAATTGATGATCACTGCTGTAAGTGACTAATTGTCAATGAAGATTGCTGAACTGTGGCACTGAAACATTCTTCAAAAATGTAGATCACTGGGAGGGACGCCATCAAACATGAAATTTTTTAGTCGCCTAAACACAACTGTTCTGCCTTACAAGGTGCCTCTGTCAACAGCTTTGAATGCTCTCAACCTACTCTTTATATGCTGGACTTATACCCTACAACTTTTACTTCAAAAGCTTGTTTCCCACCTTGATTGGCATGTGCTTCTACATAGCAGTGCTCATGTTTTTTTGCTTTTGAAAATTTGTCTCTCTAATTATTGGCACATGCATGTTCATGGTCAAACCTAATTTGCATCACCATTCAAGGGTGCACGCTTTTGCACAGACTTGCAGATTTTTACTTTTGAAAATTGCACGATCCTTCATGGTGGCATGCTCAATAATAGGGCTATATTTTATAGTTTTGTGAAAACCTGACCTTGTTCAGGGAGGTGCATGCTTCTATATACACTAGATGATTTTTGAAATGAAATTTGTGCTCACCATTAAATGACATACACCTAAGAACTATCTTGTCAATTTTGACTAAAATAAAAAATCTGACTGCATACACTTTACAGTATTGTTGCATGTTTTCTACTTGAAAAAGTTTTTCTCCTATCGCTGGCATGCACCATTCCTCTATGACTGCAAATTTCATCAAACTCAAAAACTACTCCTTTAGGCACATGCTTCCCACCTTCACCCTCAGGCCATTAAACTTAAACCAAAATCTGTACTTCCCCTTGTATGGCATGCGCCATTGAATACTCCCACATAATTTGGAAACAGAACTCCAGTTTGCCTTCATTAAGGTGCTCTCCATACACATGATCATAATTTTCTCTTTACAAAAATCTGTCCTGTTGTGAGGTTTACACCAAACAGTAGTCGTGCATCCTTTCTGAATTTTCAAACCTACTCTCCCCTATAAGGGTATGCACAATTGTACTACTCTTGCAACTTTGAAATGAAATTTACTCCCATGTTTGCTGCTGCTGTTCTGCCAAGCATGGTTAAATCATGCAAAATTCTGTTTCTGGCTTTCTGCCTAATGTGGCATGCTCCGATCTAGAGTTGACTGCAATATTCCCTTACCTTACTAATTTTCAGCTATTTTCATCATTTGAACTCCATTTTCCACCTTTGCAATTGTGTTTGAAAGCTTATTTATTGATCTTGCAAAAGCATGTTCAAGTGATAACAAGAAGAACATTACCAAGACCAATCTCTAAAACACAAAAAAATAAAAATTGTATGGGTAAAACAAGATTCCAAGAATATTTAGAATTGTTGCACAACATTCTGAGCGATTGTCAGGATGTTTGTTTGGTATCTGCCAAGGAGAAAAACTAAATGAATGGAAGATAGTTACAGGAAAAATATTTTGTAACAAGTTGTTATTAGGCTGTTTGTCTCTTAGTAAAGGTGGGGTTACTTTTTCAGATGTTATAACTAAATGCGACTACTGGTATTTATATAATTTCAGTCATAGGCAAGTAGCAACCTATTCTAGAATTCAGATTTGTATGTCTGCAGTTGCTCAACAGTTCGTTGTTCTGGAGAGATTTATTTACTTATATTAAATAATAGCTAAGTTACCGATTCGCCACTCCTAGCCTCTGGATACGATTCGATTCGTACAAGATTCGCAATTTGGGTACGGTACGATACAGATTCGGCCAGGATTCGAAATTTGGTCTGTGGATTCGCCTTGGATTTGATCGACCAGGATATGCCCAGAAGAATCCGTGACGAATCCACGATGAATCCAGATGTCAAAACGCCCAGGCCATGGAAAAAGTGCATTTTTTAATTATTTTTTTGACTAACAGTTGACTTCTAAATAATTAAATATTCATTCCAACCCTAATCTTTGCCTCCAAGCACACTAAATAGGTAAAAACCCTAGTCTTGTTAAAATTATTGTTTACAAAAATAAGTCTAGTCAATATTTATGTCAAGACATTTGATACAAACTTTGTAAAATAAACTCTCTATCACATAATTGAGAAAAAATATGTTTTGAATCTATTGAATATGCAAAGTTTGAACATAAAAATTACTTCTTTACTTAGGCTGATTGAGAGCTTGAGAGATACCAATCAGATCTTGAAAGATATCATAATTCAGTTACTGAGATAAACAACTTTAATTCTAAGTTTGTAAAGGTAATTAAGTGCTTTAAGACATTTTTATTAGATATGATATAATGTTAATGGCTTGATATTTCCTCTTGACTAGTTGAAAGTGTCCTCTCACCAATTTCAAGTTGAAACTGATCATCATAGCCTCCATCAAGACCAAATCTACCGTTTTTACTCCCTCTATGAGGTGGAGACCAAGGAACCTCCTTTTCAAATGTCACATTTACTATGAGATTCAAGAAAGAATTTGATTAAACACTAATTAAATATTCTAAATAATTAAATATTCATGACATTCGAGTAATTACTAATATTTTAATATTTGACTTAGTGACTATGAAAGTGGTGATGTATTTTTGCTATGTTATTAGACTATTAATATGGTGGTGTATTCTGAACTCAATTACTGCTGCAAATATGTATATATTTCTGATTTTTATATGTTTTTTGTATCACCGTAACCAAGCCGTACCCAACCCCAATTTTTTTTTGACCTAATCCCGTACCGGATTCACGTACCCATACCTGAATCCAAAAACGAATCGGTAACTTAGAATAATAGGTGAGTTGATTGAGGAGTGAGTTTGTATTCCAAGCATCAGTCTGAATGGAGAAGGGCCCGTTAGTGATGATTGGTGAACGATTAGGTTGGCTCTATTGTTTATGTGTGTTATATTTATGATTTCAGTTCTTATTAAGTTAATAATGATGTTACTGTTATTGTATCAATTTTGACAATTAATTGTGAGATTGCTGTTATTATCATGATTTTGATTTAATTTATGAAAGTATTACAGGTCAGCACATTTAATTTGAAGCAACTTCCTTCATTGGTTTAAAAGTAAAATAATATTTCCTTTGGTCTTATTATTGTCTTGCAATCTATCCAATATCCCCAAATTAGATCAAATTTGCAGTTCATAGAGAAAACTTAGTTTGACGTAGGACTTGCAGTCTTGCATATACTTGGCAGACACCTTGTCAAAACAAACATCCCCAGATCAAAACGATATTGAGTGTACTCAATTCTTTTCAAATCAATAATTAATAATATTTTAGAGTGTCAGGGTTCTTGCAATCTGTGACAATGTTTATATCCCAATGCTTGTATCAGAACCATCTCTGCAAGACAAAGTGGAAGACTGTTTACATCTACACTCTTTTATTATTTATTTCTTATAGTATGAGTTGTGACTTTAATGCTTTAAACCTTATCAAGCAAGCTAAAAGGAATTCCATAATTTCATTTGTTTGAACTGTAGACATGAAGGAGGTATTCTTCCAGCTATAGGTTTAAAATGTGATGACGGCGAGTGCAAATTTAGTACTTTTTTGCATAAACTTTTTGCTAAAGTCCAATTTGACAATTCCAGACCTTGCAATTTGGATGCAGAACGTAAGTATATGCCAGTAAAACCAAGTGTAAGTTTTACTATTTGGTCTTTATGAATTGCTTTGGAGCTTCTTACAAATTTGTGATGTAACTGATAAGTTCATACCGAATTGCTTTATCTGTTCAGATATCACAACTGTCATGTTTGTGGGAAATTTCATTGGTATTATATGTGCTCGATCATTACACTACCAGTTTTACTCTTGGTAAGTTATTTTCAGTCTTTCATCAAAGGAATATCTTAATTTTATGTCCTTGGTTCCTGGGAAATGTTCATTTGCTTATATATTCTCATCCATGCATGTCTTGTTAAGAGAATTTGAAATACATTGTTGAGAGTCATTAACTTCTTGCTTCATCTATTTGTATACCCATGTGCATAGCATTGATTTTTTTTGGAGAAAAAGAGAATTATTTTATCATTGAAGAGTATTACAAAATGCCTTTGCCCTTAAAAGAGAAAAGCAGCCTAGTATCAAAGGCAGTCAGTTAGGGTAGATTTCTAAATAGAATGATCATATAGCATATCCCATAAGAGAAAATATAAGAGTGAACATCAAAAAACTAAGGAAGCACATGTAAGCTGAGAGGCATTGATCTGAATTTTTTTAGACATTTACGTAGATACAGTTGGACTGCCAACAGCATGAAAAATGCAGTTTTGTTGCAGGGTCAAAAACAGTACAAATGAGTTATCTTAATTCTTAAGTGTGTTATTTTTACATATTTGGATTCCTCTCAAAGATGTTTAGAATTTTTATTTAAAATGGCACCCAATATCAATTCCATATGCAAAAGTTATGACCTTTGCAAGTTGCAGAACTAGGTATTAGTGACAGTATGGGGTGACAATCTACAAGTTCAACTGATGTTGAACACATCGCTTACAAAACAAGATGGTAGGACAGAAAAGGCTTCTGGGCAATTGAAATGGTTTTTCTTTTTCCAAAATGCATGGAAGATGTTACTTTTCTTACCTGTTAGCTCATGTAACCTTCGTACATAAATGAGCTAGTAGCTTCTCTCTTGGTAGTTATGTCTCTTTAGGAAGCTTCTTTCTTCTTTGGAGGAGGAAGAATGTGATGAACCACCACTCTGATGATTATATTTTCCCTAAATTTGTAGGTCTGATTTTTTGTTTGTCTTTGTGTTTTCTCTTATGCTTTGAGTTTGTTTGCTAGAAATACTAGAATGATACATAAAGAGCATATGCATACCATGAAAGCTTCAAATAAACTAAGCTACTGAAATAACTTGAGTACATTGCACATTTACTTTCCAAATATAGTTTCTTCATTACATAAGAGAGTACATAAGATAGATGGCTTACATCATATTATAAACCAACTACATCAAAACCCATACTTTAACTTACAGCCATACAGCACTGTGAATAGTGATTTGCTACAGTAGTAAACCCCACTAAATTGCTCACACCCGCTGAAATACAAACTTTTCCCACCAAAATTCGAATTGGAAGGCTTCCTAGGGCAAGGGCGCTCCCTTTGGGTGAAGTTGCAGCTTCACAAGATAGGCGTTTTTTCTTCCTTAGTGCTGATGAAACCCTCAAGAAAGGGCGGCTGGCTGTAGCATCTTCCAAACAGCCCCAAAATTCTTAAAAAGGTAAGCAGCTCCTGTGCTAGCGTGATTGGAGTCAATGGCAACCCAAACCACTCAAACCAAAGCTCAAAACAACCTTCAAACAGCAACGTAGATCTCCAAAAGAAGCAGCAAATAACAGATCAGCAACCTTAAGGTGGTGTTTCACACCCTCAAGCAGCTCCAAACGAAGAACCTTGCCCCACCAGGCTCACCCACTGCAAGAAATCAGGAAACCCTAGCCTCCTTCTTCCTCCAAGCTTCACTCCCAAGTTTTCTTCAAGCAAAATAATCATCTCATGAGAAGGGTCGAACTTTCTCACTTGTTATTTATAATTTAACAAAGGAAACACTATTCATTAAAGTGAACACTATTCACTTAAGTTATAACTTTTTCCACTTTATTAATGAATAGTAACTTTAAAATATAAAGTGACCCCTTCATTTTAAAGACACATAGTCCCTAGGCCGAGGATGGTGAAATAAAAGGTGAATATCATTAAATTAAGCACCAGTATCATGCCAAATGCAACAATTCACCCTGCCACCATACTCCGGAGATCAACACTGAAGTTTGACGACTAAGTGCCCGTCCAAGTGACCCTCTATCCAAAACCATTAGCCTACGAGGGTTGACATGATAGGCTAATCTACTGACGTCCGAGTGCCTAATTAGAAGGGGCCATCACAGTCCGCCCTCCTTGAAATTGCTTGTCCCCAAGCAATCTCAACTCTGGATGCTGTAAAATGTCCTCGTTCTCCCATGTAGCATCCTCTACCGGCAAATCCTTCCATTTGATTAGATATTCCCTGATGACCTGCCTCCGCAATTGCCTCTCTCTGACTTCTAAGATGGCCTCAAGTACCAGAATCAATTTCCCCTCATCATCCAAGGGTGGTAGAGCTGTGGAAGGAACGACGCGATGTCCCAATGCCTTCTTGAGGTGTGACACATGAAATACATTGTGTACCCTACTATCTGCCGGCAAGTCCAACTCATAAGCCACCTCGCCTACCCGTCTGATGATCCTGAAGGGTCCGTAATATTGCGGCTTGAGTTTCTCCGCACCACTCTTCCTGAGAGTAGACTGGCGATAGGGCTGCAACATCAAATACACCATATCCCCAACCTCAAAAGATCGCTCAACTCTTCTTTGGTATGCATACTGCTTTTGCTGATTCTGTGCCTTCTGAATGTTCTCACGGAGAGCTCTCATAATATCCTGGTTCTCTTGTAAAAGATCCCCAACACTGGGCACTCTACTGTCACTCAACAACAAATCAAGAAAGTTGGGTGCCTCATACCCATATAATGCCATGAATGGGGACATCTGAATTGACATGTGGTGCGTGGTATTATAACAGTACTCACAAAGATGAATCCACTTCACCCAACCCTTTTGCTATTCTGCTATATAGTTTCAGAGATATTCTTCCACCCATTTATTAACAATTTCCGTTTGACCATCAATCTGCGGGTGGTAGCTAGTGCTCGGAGTAAGCTCGGTCCCAGATAGCCTGAAAAGCTCCTGCCAGAAGTGGCTCAAGAATCGACTATCCCTGTCGCTGACAATGTTCTGGGGTAGCCCATGTAACCTGAACACCTCATGAAAAAGCAATTTTGCTACCTGTGTAGCTGAATATGTAGTTGCTATCGGAAAGAAATGAGCGTAGTTCGTGAGGTGATCAACAACTACATAGATACAGTCTCTACCCTGGGCTTTCGGCAAGCCCGTAATGAAGTCCATCGACAAGCATTCCCACTTCCTGTCAGGAATTGGAAGTGGCTGAAGCAACCCAGCAGGATAGGTGTGCTCCTGTTTATTTTGCTGACAAACAGGACATTCTCTGACATATCGAAGGACATCTGACTTGAGTCCTTTCCAAGTGAAACGTTCTCGAACTTGCCTATAAGTTTTGAAATACCCCGGATGTCCGGCCATGGGTGCATCATGAAAGGCCCTCAATATTGTGTTCTTCATTTCTGATCCTGGGGTCAAGAAAATCCTTCCTTTGTAAATGATAAGATCATTTACAACTGAATATCTGTTATCTTGCACCGAACCCTCAACGATGCCAGAAGCCCAAGAGTCTTTGGCATACTCCGCTGTTATGAGATGTCTCCAGTTCTCTGAAATCTCAACCATGGAACTCAAATGTGGACTGCGAGACAAGGCATCAACAACCACATTCTGGGACCCTTTGATGTAGGCGATGTTAAAGTCATATGATTGCAATTTGCTCACCCACTTCTGCTAACGATCGTTGAGATCCCGCTGTCCTAGGAAATGCCTCAAGCTGTTATGATCGGTCTTAACGCAAAATTTGCTGCCCACAAGGTACTGCCTGAATTTGGCCAACGCATGCATGATGGCCAACATCTCCTTGTCATAGATGCTATAACTTCTCTCTGGTCCTCTTAACTTCTTGCTCTCAAATGCTATCGGATGCTTGTCCTGCATAAGGACGGCGCCAATCCCTTCACCCGAAGAGTCACACTGAAGCTCAAAAGGTCTAGTGAAATATGGTAATGCAAGGACAAGACAAGTAGTCATCAGTTGCTTAAACTTCTCAAAACACTCTTGCGCCTCAAGAGTCCAAACGAATGCCCCTTTCCTTGTCAAGTCTGTAAGTGGCGTTGCATGACGTGAATATCCATTGTCAAATCTGCGGTAGAAGCCACACAAGCCCAAAAATCCTCTAAGTTGTGTAAGATTCTAGGGAGTAGGCCACTCTATAATAGCTCTGACCTTGTCAGGATCCATATGCACACCCTCTGCACTAATAATATGGCCCAAGTACAACAACTCCGACATACCCAGATCACATTTTGATTCCTTGGCATACAAGGACTCCCTACCCAGAATACTCAGTATCGTATCCAAATGGGCAACATGCTCCTCCCAAGCCTTGCTGTATACCAATATGTCATCAAAGAAAACAAGTATGAACCTCCTCAGTTGTGACTGGAAGACCCTGTTCATGGTGGATTGAAACATAGTAGGGGCATTGGTTAGCCCAAATGGCATAACCACAAACTCAAAGTGTCCACAATGACAACGAAAAGCTGTTTTCTCAATGTCTTGCTCCCTCACACGAATCTGATGATACCCCGATCTCAAGTCTATTTTTGAAAACCAACAAGCACCATGTAGCTCATCTATCAGCTCATCAATCCGGGGAATAGGATACCTGTTTTTGATTGTCCTTTTATTCAACAATCTGTAATCAATGCACATCCGCAAGGTACCATCCTTTTTCTTCACTAACACAACAGACGAAGTGAATGGTGACTTACTAGGCCTGATATGTCCCATAGCGAGTAGCTCCTTAATAGTTTTTTCTATTTCATCCTTAAGTCGCTTAGGATGCCTGTAAGGTGTGACAATCACGGGCTTAGCGCCCTCCTCCAACTCAATGATGTGTTCAATACCACGGTCTGGTGGTCTACCAGGTGGAATCTCACTGAACACCTTAGTGTGTTTAATCCTCAACTCCTGTATGTCTGGATGATAGACTGGGGTTTTCTGCTTCTCTTGTGATGGCATCAACATGCACTCTGCTGCCCACTCAATCATGTCGTGTCGCATGAGTTTTTCCATTCTACTGAAAGATATCATTCTGAAATTACTATCTCTGATGGCCTTCAACACATGATTCCTCCTGTCCACCTTAAATCTCATCTCCATATCATGAAGGTTAAGGGTAAACTCTCCAATGTCATGAAGCCATTTCATCCCTAGAACCATATCAGTGTCTCCCATATTCACCACATAGAAATCTGCCTTGAAAGGCATAGTTATTTAACCGCATAGGGAGATCTGAAACCATCCTATCACACTTGAGAGTGTAGCCGTTCGCGACCTTCACTCGTATGCCCTCAAATTCCTCAGTCTGAATCCCACGCCTCTCAACCAGCCTAGCATCAATAAAATTGTGCGTGGCCCCTGTATCCAACAAGGTAATGATTTTTTTCCCAGCTAAGACCCCTCACATCGTGAAAGAGCCCTCCTACTGTATGCTAGTGAGACGTCCTTCTTGAAGCTTAACTTCCTCCTCCGTTTCAGTGTCATTCTCAACCTCATCCTCAGACTTTTCTACCTCGGATTCCTTATGCTCAGTGTGCTGGTCGAATTTCTCAGATTCAAAATCCTCATAGAATGCCCACATTATTCGGTTAGCCTTTCCCTTAGGCCTCAAAGGACAGTCGTGGTTTGCATCATAGGGCCCTTTACAATAGAAGCACAACTTCTTCCTGTGCAAATCATCTATGGCTTCTCTGTCTAACGGGGCTGCTGATTTCCCCTTGGAATCTGAGTTTTCCTTCTTCTTAGGAAATGATTTCCCGTACTTGTATGAAGATGATGCTTTTGAAGAGAACTTACTTTGTGGAGTTGCAAGTTCCATGCTCCTAGCTTTTTTCATAGCTTCCTGTAGAGTCGGGGGATCAAAAAATTTGATCCAACCTCTCAATGGTCCCGATAGACCTTCGATGAATAATATAACCAATCTTCTTTCTGATATGTTGGGAACCATATTTGCTAACCGCTGAAAATCACCTATATATCCCTCCAAACTCCCAACTTGCTTAAGTTGAGCTAGGTCTCTAAAATAGATTTCCGGATCCTTCTTATCAAAGCATTCAACCAACCTGTTGACGAACTCCTGGTAAGAAGTGATGCGGTTATGCTGCAATGTGACCATCCCATGATACCACCAATCATGGGCTATTCCCTCCAAATGCAAGGTGGCGTACTTAATTGCGTCCTCTTCTGCCATAGGTTGAAGAGTCAAGAACGTATCTAGCTTGTGGACCCAAGCCTGTGCTGTGGTCTTACCACTGCCATCGAATGTAGGCAAGGTGAGTTTACCAGTGGCATGTGTCAAGTTTTTATTTCGATTTCGAGGCCTCCTATCTTGCCTTGTCCTATAATGCTCTCTTCGTTGACTTACAAATCTGTCGAAGCTGATGCGCTTCCTGACCTGTGGTGTCAATAACTCCCATTCATCATTTGCTGCCATAATATTATTTGCAAACACTGCCTCACACTCTTCTTCAACATTTTCCTCATCTGTTTCATTTGTCAAAAAGGTAGGACGTGTAGGCCTATTAGCAGTACGGTTAGGAGCTCGTTGTGCCCTGGGGGTCCCCACAACGCTCCTGTTATCATTAGGTATCTGGTTTTGTCTTCCTTGAGTATTCATTTATTGTAACTGTGTCATAAGTGCTTGTACAACCATTGCAACCTGTTCTTGTCCAGTTGCCAAGCGTCTAAGAATCTCACAGTCATCTTGGTCCTCATTATGTCCCCTATCTCCCATTATGGCTTGTTGTATATCAGCAACTTGATTTGTTTGTTGGCCTGCTCTTTTACGGGTATAATATCTGTGAGGGCCTACTTCTTGTGGCTGCATGAAAACTTTAACCCTCCAGGATGGCAGGATCAGGGCTCTGATACCACTGTGATGAACCACCACTCTGATGATTATATTTTCCCTAAATTTGTAGGTCTGATTTTTCATTTGTCTTTGTGTTTTCTCTTATGCTTTAAGTTTGTTTGTTAGACATACTAGAATGATACATAAAGATCATATGCATACCATGAAAGCTTCAAATAAACTAAGCTACTGAAATAACTTGAGTACATTGCACATTTACTGTCCAAATATAGTTTCTTCATTACATAAAAGAGTACATAAGATAGATGGCTTACATCATATTAGAAACTAACTACATCAAAACCCATACTTTAACTTACAGCCATACAACACTGTGAATAGTGATTTGCTACAGTAGTAAACCCCACTAAATTGCTCACACCCACTGAAATACAAACTTCTCCCACCAAAATCCGAATTGGAAGGCTTCCTAGGGCAAGGGCGCCCCCTTTGGGTGAAGTTGCAGCCTCACAAGATAGGCGTTTTTTCTTCCTTAGTGCTGATGAAACCCTCAAGAAAGGGCGGTTGGCTGTAGCATTTTCCAAACAACCCCAAAATTCTTAAAAAGGTAAGCAGCTCCTGTGCTAGCGTGATTGGAGTCAACGGCAACCCAAACCACTCAAAACAAAACTCAAAACAACCTGCAAACAACAACGTAGATCTCCAAAAGAAGCAGCAAATAACAGATCAACAACCTTAAGGTGGTGTTTCACACCCTCAAGCAGCTCCAAACGAAGAACCTTGCCCCACCAGGCTCACCCACTACAAGAAAACAGGTAACCCTAGCCTCCTTCCTCCAAGCTTCACTCCCAAGTTTTCTTCAAGCAAAATAATCATCTCATGAGAAGGGTCGAACTTTCTCACTTATTATTTATAATTTAGCAAAGGAAACACTATTCATTAAAGTGAGCACTATTCACTGAAGTTATAACTTTTCCACTTTAGTAATGAATAGTAACTTTAAAATATAAAGTGACCCCTTCATTTTAAAGACACATGGTCCCTAGGCCGAGGATGGTGAAATAAAAGGTGAATATCATTAAATTAAGCACCAGTATCATGCCAAACACAACAATTTACCCTGCCACCATACTCCGGAGATCAACATTGAAGTTTGACGACCAAGTGCCCGTCCAAGTGACCCTCTATCCAGAACCATTAGCCTACGAGGGTCGACATGATAGGCTAATCTACTGACGTCCGAGTGCCTAATTAGAAGGGGACATCACAAAGAAAGTAGTAGAGGGAGAGTCTACAATGATTGTTTTATTTCAGGCCTGCCAAGTCTTAGGGTTATTGGCAATTAAGGGAAGAAATTCATAAGTTTTTTGAATTTTTCAATAGTTTGACAAATTTGAGCAATTGAAAACTCTGAGTTTTACTGACATTTGCAATACCTGACAAATGCATATATTTATTGTTAAAATTGGAATAAATTTTATATATGCTTTTGTATATGAATATCAACAATTATAAACAGTAGATGTGAACCAAAACAGCAATATAGAGGTCTGGGCATTACATATTTACATTAAATAAGAGTAATCAGACCTTTGAAAGGAGAATCAAACAAGGAGCTTGGTTACTTGCTGATGCCAATAATTAGAGTAATTTATTCCTCCACCAAAACCAACCATATTGTTCTTTCATGCTACTGTCACATCTAAATTATGGTATATTTGCTGCAGACCTGAGTTGCCTTTGACAAGTGAATAACATTCAGTATACCACTATAATATTTTTTCAACAAGGACTGTATTGGCTGTATAATGTTCCCAGAACTCCTTAATATACAACAGCGCTTTCCATTCCCATGTCCTCTCTTTATACTTCCTAAAGTGCCACCACCTACTCAATGTTTTGATGACTCAGATTCAAATGCTTTGGTTGGGCTTAAAGAGTCCTAACAGCTTTAGGACACTCACAATACACTTTTTTTTCTGTTTTAAAATTTCATACAGTGCCTCCACAAAAAGGTGCGATGCCTTTTAAAAACTTAAAATATCGCCAAAAAGTGTCCTAAGTCCTAACAGCTTTAGGACTGTTCAATAACTTTCCTTTTTACTTTTAACTCCACACAATTTATCCCATAAAGCTGCGATGCCTCCCAATACTTACATTTCTTCCTATAAAGCGTTGGGGCTGATTTTTTTAGAGTCCTAAATGGACTAGGACTCTTCCAGAAAGGTATTCCAACATCCACTATTTAAAAAAAAAAACCCTTTCATCCAAGGGCTGGACAGCTAAGTGTAGATTCCAATCAACATACAAAATCTTCCAAAACCTGTGATATTCTTTTAGTAAAATCCTACGCTCTCTTTTCACATGGTATGGCAGTCTTTAAGAAGGGTATGGCAGCATAAATTGCATATGACTGAGCTTAGAAGAGGCTATGTGAAGTGTCCCACCCCGACCTGAGTTTCGAGTTTGATGATTTGCTCGATTAATTTTCAGTTTGACCACATTCAAAAACAATTTTCACAGGAAAACCACATTCACATCTTATGAGAACATTTTTAGTACAATAGAGTGAGATTGAATGTACGCAGTCCTATTATTTCTGAGAATGAATGATAACAATGCAAACTACAGGGTTGCAGATTTCAGTCTATTAAATGCACAGATCTGATCTTTGTTTACAACACTTTATGAACGGCAATAATGTAGCAATGCATAGTACTAAATATGCAAACTGTAGCAACATATAAATACCAGTGATGAGCTTGTAACAAGTCGATTCTCCTCCAGATGACCACAGTCTACAGACAAGATGAAACACAGATAGCTGTAGCAGCAGTTCACTCTCAACCACCACAATGTTCATGCCCAGGTATGACTTTCAATATGCTAAGTATCTCTACGTAGCTTATACCAGGTCTGCACTTATCCAAATGTTATTTGCAACAGTCATAATACCCATGAACTCCTTTAACTTCATACGTGTTGTACCCAAAATTATTTTTTGGCATTCTGCTTAAATTGAGCTAAATCATGTGAAAATGCCGTCAAAAGTCTGTTTTAGGTCAAACCAAATAGAAGGTCTTTGTGGGTTTCTGTCAAGGAACCTATGGTTAAAATTATGAAAAACTAAAAATTAGGGTTTCGTGCCCCTATTTTTAGGGAAACCCCCGAAAATAGGACCTTCCCGGAAATGATTGAAAATGATTTTGATAGGATTAATCGACTTCATGATCACACTGGTCAAGTCAGAATCATCAAAATACATGTTTTACTCTGGTGGGTCTATTATGTTTTTTAGGAACAAAGTTAGGAGCTCTGCAGCCATTAATGGCAGATTGACAAGTACCAGGTGCTGAAAGCTAAGTTTCAAAAGCTCCAATGAAGAAGCCATGGTGGAAAAAGTTGAAAAAGACGCTGTTCGATGAAGGAGATTCTCAAACCGAAAAAGGCCAAAATTTGGCTAACTCTGGAAGGTGGATGCTTTACTACCAAGGAGGAAATGCAGTCAACAGTTGAAAAGGCGCCCCTCTTGAAGAAAGGCGCCCTTTGATCTCAAAGGGAAAATGCAGTCACCTGAAACCTTCAAAGCAATCACCTTCTTCACGTTCGTGCTAGCTAATCAACGCATCGTAGAGCGAGATCATCTGATTTAGAGATCACTGGAAAAACGCCAACGAAGTATGAAGAGGCTGCAAGCAATGAATAGAGGCAAATCAGAGAACTTCATAGCAAAAGTGCTCTTGCTGGCCAGGGGTGCCCCTCATTTCAAGGCATCTGATGAAGCTATCAACAACTGTTGTATACATAGCATTTGCTCAGCTCTCTCCCAGCTACGTGATCGATCTGACAACACGTTCATAGGACATGTCAAATAGTCAGATGCTGAGATCAAGCAAAAAATGCCAAAGGAGAAGATTGAAAGAACATGCTAAGAAATTGGCTAACTACTAATCAAAAGAGCCCCTCTTGAAGAAAGGCGCCCAGTCTTTTGAGGATGTAGATGCAGTCTTCTTGCTCAACGACCTCTAGGACAACCTTCTCCACTTCGATCAATTCCAACAACAAAACTATCAGTGAGAACATCTGACAAATGAGTCATCTAATGGCAGAGGTCAAAGCAGGCAGTTTACATGTATATGATCAGTCAAAAGGTCAGCAGGGGCGCCCTTGGATTTGTAGGACACAAACTTACCTTCAGAAGCTGAGAAGTCAGTCGTCCTCTCTAGGACTGAGCTGGTTACCCGATGCACTATCAAGCAGAGCTATCCGACTCATCAGTCAAACAGTGACGTTAGATTGAAGCACAGAGGTTCTGAATGATGAAGAAGAAGAACAATCATAAAAAATGACTAAGGCAAAGCTAATAGCGCCCCTCTTGGAGAAAGACGCCCTTTAATCTAAAGGCTCAAAGATCTCTTCAAGCTGGTCCCATCTCGACAACAAGTCCGTCAGTAGCTGCCAAAGATCAACTGAACAACCAAGAGGGAAGATCAAACGGAGACACTTCATCTGAAAAAATGATGAAAAATGCTCAACACTCAAGGGGGGATGCCTAAAAAGGTGAAAGGCAATTTGTTGACTTGAGTTAACAAATTTTGGAGACAAAAAGAGGCCAAACACTCCATGATCAGTGGAAATCAGCTTTTAGAACTCCAAATTAGGCTCAATCATGAGTTGGATGCCAAATTGATGCTTGTAATTCCAATTTAACATATCAAAGCATCAAGGCATCCATTCTTCATTATTTCTTTTGCAGGTTGAAGATCAAAACAACAAATTGCTCTCAAGAACGTCTTTTCCAGATCAGGCAAGGGTTTTGGACCGTTCTTCAATATTTTTTTTGAAGATCAGTGGCAGAAAAGGATTTCTTCTCAGAGGTTGAATTCAGAGGCAGATTTTTACAAAGAGGCAGTCAATAACTTCCAATCCACCTCTTGTCTACTTCCTCTCTTCTGTCTTAAACTTCTTGCATGTCATAGAATACAACAAACTACCACATATTTGACCAACTGGGTATTATCAACATATTTTTCTAGTAAAACCCATCTTTTCAAATTTTCTAGAAACAACAAACTTGCTGCCCCTATTTTTAGGGATTTTTCCGGAAAAGTCTCAAAATAAAAAATCTAATAAATAGGGATTGTTCAACATCAAAGCACGAACAAAACCCAGGTGCCAAATTTTTCTCGGAAAAATACTTCTTGGCGGATTGGCTATTTTTAAGGGTTTTGAGAATTTGTTTGAATGTATCCGTGTTTATAGGCAGTGATCAAGTTTTTCAGAGTGTAGTACTCTCAAGTTGAAATCAAGACCAAAATGGTCCTACTTCACAATTTCATGAAAACACTTGACACAAACAAGCATCAAGTAAAGCCTGTATTCATGCTGGACGCCTTGGAAGGCATGAACAACATCACCGTTCAATGGATAGCCAAATGCAGAAGGTAGTCAGTTCAAATACAAAGTCGCCATCAGGTTACTATCACACTATCTTCCACACTTCATGTCAAAAAGTCTAGATGACGCAACTGCAAAAAAAAGGTTGAATATCAAAAGCAAATTGCGTAAGGCAGAAGAAGTCAACAAATGCATAAAAAGATTGCTGACCAATAGTGATGAGGTGTCAAAAACTCAAGGAGGATGTCCTACCCTCTAGAAAGGCATTAATTATAATTGGAGTTAACTTGATGCCCCTTTCCAAGTCAACTCTAGATCCCTTCAGATCATGCATGTCAGATCCCACTAATCGAGGATGTCTAATTGACTTCCACGATTTGTGGATCTTAGATCTCCTTTAAAGGTGGATGTCTATTTTGGAGGCACATTTGTATTTTAAGTTCACTTCTAGTTAGGTGTTAGTCAACTGAGGTAGACTTCCAGTCTGACTTTAGTTTTAGTTAACTGAAGTAGATTTCCAGTTAACTGCTTGCTCACCTACTTTTAGATAGGAATAAATCTTGCTGATTGGCAAGAACTTTTTGTTAACTCAAGGAGATTTTAGGGTTGCCTACTCCTTTGAGTTTCTATAAATAAGAGCCTTGGGCTCATTATTTGTTTAACCTTTATTTACTACGCAAAATTGCTGCGCCATTGTTGCCAGAGTTTGCTTGTTTGTATTTGTTCACTCTTGGATGAGAGTTTGTTGGTTGATTGTAATTATGCATGATTTCGTGCCTTTGCTGTCCCAATCTTTGTAATTCTTTGGAAAAGCTTGAAGAAAAAAGTCAGATGGCGTATGCATATTTGATCTAAGATTTGAGTTCATCCAACGTCTTTGTTCTTAATAGTTTATTGTTTCAATCTCCTCCTCGGATAGGGGTTCCTCCTCCTTGGATATTTTGTCATCGATTGCTATTGTTTGATGCTGTTTAAAGATCTAGATTTCAGCCTACAGTTCAGACAGGGGTTCCTCCTCCTTAGAAATCTTGATATCCATATCTTCGTACCTTGTTGTTTCTAGTACTTTGTTTCCCAGCCTATACCTTGGATAGGGGTTCCTCCTTCTTGGCAAGTCTCAGATCCAACCTACCGTAAAGAGTGTTTACTTTTATAAGACCTTATCCCGACATATATCTGAGAGTTTAGAGCCTCAACCATATTCTGCGGAGACGGCGGATTCAAGTGATCGAACCCATCCGTTTCGCTCCTATGCTCTCATGCTTTGTTTATCTTGAGGAGGTAGTATAGTTTAGAAGCTAGTTTAGTCGTAGTTAAGATTTGCAGAAACCAGAGAAAAAGCTTAGCTGCAGCGCATTGTGTTTATGCACCCTTGTGTCCTGCCGCTGAGTAAAAAGGATAGGAACCTTAGCACCTTTTTTTACGTAGAACATCAGCAAAGAGAGATCTTCCTCTCTAAAATTTGAAGAGCAGTACTATAACACTTGCAATAGCTGTTCGTTTCCAATAAGCACTCTAGAGGTGCTAATTGAAACGCCAACAATATGCAGCTATAGTTTCAGACTCACAGCTTGCTATTCGCTGCCTAGATCTTACTTGGGAGCTCACGTCTCCTTTCCATATGCTAAGACGTCCCTGTTCTTAAATTCTACGACAGCTGGAAGTCTAATAACAATGATTATTGAGCTTATTACTCCTTTTTGGAGACCCAGGACCATTGTTTCATTCACACAAAATCCATGCTAAAACTTACGTCTTCCCTTTTTGTGTGTAAAATGCTAGAAATCAAACAATAGATGCAGATCGATAAGAACCTCAAGTACAACACCTAGCAATAATTGAATTACAAGCCCAATCCACCCAAACTCCACTTCTAGCATAAACAATAAACCAGTAGAAGGCAAGAACAATAATCTCAAGATATAAATATTAATATGCTCATCAAACTTGAGAATGTTGATGAAATCTTCAAAGCCTTATTTTGTATCTCGTTTGTAAAACGATGAAGCACAAATGTGACTCCTGAATGCAGCCACCTAAAGAGCAAACCTTGGGTGGTATTCACACTTGTAGAATGCTTAATCTGAGAGTGATCATTCTCAAAGATTGATTTTTTTCCTTCCAAAAACCTTGGTTCTTCCTCACAGCCAAAATGCTCATAAAATTGATAAGTATGAATGAATAATCAAAATGCTTTTTGAATGACTTTTTATATCTCCTCAAAAAGCCACGACCCCCTTGGCATTTAATAGATTTTAATATTTAATCTTCATTTGCTTTTGTTGTCTCCAATAAAATAATATTATTCCCATGTGTGGTGTCCCCTTCATTAATTGCATTAATAATGACTTTATGATTAATTAAAATCATATAATATATAAAGTCATTAATCATCATTATTAATATTCACTTTAATATTTAATTATTATTAAAGTAAACACTTTAATAATAATCAATTAATCATAACTCCACAAATACTCATCAATATCTGATTCTACCAATACCCTGGGATAATTCACTGCTTCCTCTACTTACCAAATTGGCTTACTATAAATAGCAAGGTTGGACTCAAACATCCAAGGGACTTACTAAAAATAGCAAATGTGTGTAAACGGAGCTTGAAACACCACAAAAAGGTCGTCTTTGAACATCGCTAAGCATTTGAGAATAGAACATTGTAAACTGGCATCTGAAGAACCAATTAACTCCCACTCAAGGTCCTCTAAACACCAACATTAGCCTACGAGAACCTGATGATAGGCTAATCCACCAAACTTTGAAAATGGCTAAAAAGGGGACATTACACTATGGCAGCGAGTACGACTTGGCTTGGTGCTTGTTAAACCCTTATTAATCCTTCATTTGTATTTGTAAATTATTCCAACAAATATATTCATTAATCTCATAGTTGGAAATATTAAAAATTAAATACCTAGATAAACTCTTGAGTCGATTATTTATTTGTTTTGCAAATCTTTCCGATAAATCCTTGTAATTACCAATTTAAGTTCACCTGTGAATCCCACTTGAATCTACCAAGAATCAACTAGGTGGGTTTTTGTCCACAAAACTAAGTCCCAAAAGGGTTTTTGTCCTTCATCTGTAGAAAAAACCAAGTTCAATCTCTCCAAACTAGGGTTTTTAGAATAAAATGTCAAGAATGCCTTTTCCATTGTCATTACCTCCTTTGATACACTTTTCCCCCAAAATAATAAAATAATCTTTATTTTCCCACCAAGCGACTTTATTATTTTAACTTTATATTTTAAACCACAGAAAGTCACTTTAGAAAATAATTAATTAAATAGAGTTGTCCAAACCTAGATAATTGAATTTAATAAACTAATAGTTTAATTATTCTCTGCATAGCTGTCAAAGTTACGAAAAATAATAAGATGAACCAAATACGAATACTCACTAGACCAAAATACTCTCAAGCTCTCAGGATATCAAGCTTTATGAGACTTGGTGCTTTCCAAAAATAGAAACTTCTCCAAGAAGTGTGTAAAGCTTTCAAAATGTCAAAACTACATCCATTTTTACCATGGGACTCATCTTGATTTCCTAAACTCATTTCCACTATCATAATTCCTTTCTGATAAAGTTGGTGTTCTCCAAAATTTTGGAACTTTCTAAGAAAGTTGGAATGGAGTGAAAAGGGTCAGTATAGTGTTGGTCTACTAATGATGTATGTAGGTTGCTTGTCACAAAGATTATCAAGCTATGAATCCTAAAGGAGGCTTTAGTGCTAGCACCAACAAATGAAAGAAAGCATGAAGTTTAAAGAAAGACTATGAGTGGATACCAGATACATGTAGAACAGATTGAGGATAAGCCAATTTTCTTCGACACATTGAGACAAAATCATATATGAGGATCATCTTCCAAGCATAAAGATGTCACTTCGGAGGGTCCAATATTTAAGACAAACAATTTTAGTTGATACTAGAGATCAAGCTTTCCTATTTTAAAAAGTTACTATTTTTAGAAAAATGCTGCTTTTTGCATTTTGTTTTTGTTGTGCCCTAGTTTGAGGAGATAAACACAAAAATAAAAACCTCTTTATTTAGAAAGTTAATTTTTTTCAGCAAAAAACAATGGATGGCAATGGGAGAGGATCAATAATACAAATTCAAGCTTCATTAGATGAAAATAGTTTCAAGGGGTAGTAAAGTGGTGGAAAACTCATCAAACGAAGAAAAATTTGTTCCCAATTGAAGATAGAAACGAAGAAAAATTTGTTCCCAATTGAAGATTGGAAGGAAAATAAAGTGAAATAAAGGAGAAAAACAATGAATCTGTGATCTCCATCCAAAGTGATGCCCAAACCAAGATTGAGGACCAATTAAAGAAAATTAAAGAAAAAATTAGAAGATCAAAGCCATTGATTTAGATGGACACTCAAGACGAGAAGCAAAAATGGAAATAAACTAATATTTTATGTTATTTTTATAGGATGAGGATAGATTGCTTTCAAAGAATTCATTTTTATTTATTTTTGAAGCTTCAAGATGCTACAACTGAAAAGTTATAAATATGTGCCATTTACACATACAATGTAATGAGAGTTGATGCCTGACTTATTCTATAGAAATTGTCATTCAAGTTAGATTAACTTGTTTAAAATGTTTTTGTATAAAGACTGTGAAGTTCAAGTTTGCTCATGTTGCCAAGGTTTCCACTCAAGTCCAATCCCAAATGTTGTAATTGTTCAAAGTGTAATGTCCCCATTTTTGGGTTCCCTTACATTGCAGTTAGCTCTGACCTTCTTTGTGTGTGTCAGCGTTATCAGACGAGTTATTTGATGTTACCAGTGAATTTAGATGATCTAAGGGACTCAGATGGCATTGTTTTAATGTCCCCATTTTTAGCACTACACTTCCTAGTAACTGTTGGCCTGTTTTCGGATACTCTTAGGCAAGTCAGAGGCAAAATTAGGGTTTCCAGCTGTTTGGAGGTCTCTTCTGTGGATGTAGGGGTTTGCATGTCGGAGTTTTGCAGTTTGGTTTATGGACTCCTTCTAGGTTTTTAGAGAGCTTCAGAGGGATGTGACTTGCATTTCAATCAAGGGTTTGTATGCAGGATTGGTTTCCGGATTCTTTTTGGGTTTTCAGAGAGCTTCGCAGTGGTACGACATGCATTTGCATCTGACAACCTTTTCTGGACTTACTATTTTTAGTAAGTTGCGACGACTACTCGGTTTGTGCTCAAAATGCATTTGGAGTCACTATTTTTAGTAGTATGCTATTTATAGTATGTGCTATTTTTAGCAGCTTAGTGTTGGGGTTCCCAACGCATATTAGTATTTTCGATGCATATCAACACTTCTCCAGTTTGAGCCTTTAGGATGCTACTTACTATTTTTAACAATGCTATTTATAGTAAGTCATCTTTGGGGGAGTTGGCCCCAGGCCAGTGTTCATGCAGTAGTATTATTTATTAGTTGATGTTTGTAGAGCCTAAGGTTGTAGTGTTTAAATATTTGTTAATTCAACCACTTAAGTTATTTTATAAAGTTATATTATAAACTTAAGTTGAGGAGAAAAAGTGGTCATTCGAAAAAGTGTGCCTTGAGCCTAGTGAAACAACTTTAAGTTGTTTTTAAAAGCTTTTAAAATATTTTAACTCCTCCATGTATTTGGATGCCTAGAGAAGGGTGAGGATATATTTTAAAATGTTTCATATTTCAAATGAGGAGAAGGGTGTTGGTTTTAGATGGAATTGAAGGAAACGTTGAAGTCCATCGCCCTAATTGAATATAAATCCATTTTGGTTCTCATTTTGATATCTCTGCTTTGACAACATAATGAAATGCTGCTGGATTGCTTCCAGGTTGCTTGGGCTGTGAACTGAGGACGAAAACCCTCTTCGTATGGGCTGGTTTCGATGGTGAGATATCCATAATAGTTGGGAAATGAAAAAAAATATCAGGGGTGTATGTTACAGTGGTATCAGAGCCAAATCCTTCCTGCCATCCTGTGTGATCATTTGAAAACAACACTCTTCATTCTATGAGCGCAAGAGAACAAAGATACATACAAAGGGAGATGACTACAAAGAAGTCAATAATTGAGTTGATACAGGAATTGGTCACGCTAATGAGGGATCCTGCCATTAGAAGAGCATACTCAAGGACTGTTGCGAAATCTAAAAATTTGGATGGAAAAGTGCACATGACACATCAAGATGACTGTGAGATTGAAAAAGATACTTTCACTTATGAGGAGAGTGTGGTTGAGCCCCAAAACAGTCCTCTAGAATTGCATTTGGTTGGTGGTGATGAAGATCAGTTTGGTAACAAGAACAAAACAACAGTCTTGAATTCTAATTTGGATTCATCGAATGAAGGCCCTGAGACTAATGATTTCACAGAAGATAATATTAGAACTATTGTGTGGGTTGAGTTCGCTAAAGAAGAGCATGTTAAGGATAACTTGGGTGGTGTCATTGAACCAGCTTATGGCCATTACCATAGTGATGATGTTGGTGATGATTCCAATGAGTTTGTAGTTTTATCTTCTAAAGATGGAAACACTCCATCCCGAAATGGATGATATAAATTCTAAGCCAACCCACACTTATGCATCATCAAATCATCTGTGTGTGGATTGAAAGAGAAGTGATGAGCACTCCTTACTATGTAGTCAAGATGGAGTGCACTTGCTTGCGCCAATGGGAGACCTGCATAGTCACTAGGAACCCATGCCTTGTCACTCTCGTCACATGAATTAGGAGGTGGCTCACATCTTCGATCTTGAAGGGCAGATTTGGTAGTTGCTCTGCAAGTCGTCTCTGCGAACCCAATAGAAAAGTTCCTATCGGATAGCAATTGGAGGTATTTTGACTTTATTCCCTCTAGGGCACGCTTGATAGTTTGTCGACTAGACATGGAAGTCCCAACTACTACCCCTGTCTGCCTTTCCTCCAATTGTGTTGACCACAGGAGGTACTCAACAAACTTGTGTGTGCTGTTGAAGCAAGTTAAGGTTTGGACAACCTTATCCTAGGTAACCTTCGTCCCTGTATGCAACCACCCAAAGGAAATAGAGTAGGATATTCACAGGCTTTGGTTCCATCTTCCGAAGATGGAAACACTCCATCCCAAAATGGATGATATAAATTTTGAGCCAACCTACACTTATGCATCATCAAATCATCCATGTGTTGACTCAAAGAGAAATGATGAGCACTTCTTACTATGGAGTCAAGATGGAGTGCACCTGCTTGCGCCAATGGGAGACCTGCATAGTCACTAGAAACCCATGCCTCGTCACTCTCGTCACATGAATTAGGAGGTGGCTCACATCTCTAATCTTGAAGGGCAGATTTGGTAGTTGCTTTGCAAATCCTCTCTACGAGCCCAATAGAAAAGTTCCTATCTGATAGCAACTGGAGGTATTCTGACTTTATTCCCTCTAAGGCATGCTTGATAGTTTGTAGACTAGATATGGAAGTCCCAACTACTACCCTTGTTTTCCTTTCCTCCAATTGTGTTGACCACAAGAGGTACTCAACAAACTTGTGTGTGCTGTCGAAGAGAGTTAAGGTTTGGACAACCTTATCCTCGGTAACCTCCGTCCTTGTATGCAACCACCAGAAGGAAACATAGTAGGATATTCACAGGCTCTGGTTCTATCTTCCAAAGATGGAAACACTCAATCCCAAAATGGATGATATAAATTCTAAGCCAACCCACACTTATGCATCATCAAATTATCCGTGTGTGGATTGAAAGAGAAGTGATGAGCACTCCTTACTATGCAGTCAAGATGGAGTGCACCTGCTTGCGCCAATGGGAGACTTGCATAGTCACTAGGAACCCATGCCTCGTCATTCTTGTCACATGAATTAGAAGGTGGCTCACATTTCCGATCTTGAAGGCCAAAATTGGTAGTTGCTCTATAAGTCCTCTTTGCGAACCCAATAGCAAAGTTCCTATTTGATAGCAACTGGAGGTATTATGACTTTATTCCCTCTAAGGCACGCTTGATAGTTTGTCGACTAGATATGGAAGTCCCAAATACTACCCCTGTCTACCTTTCCTCCAATTGTGCTGACCACAGGAGGTACTCAACAAACTTGTGCATGTTGTCGAAGCGAGTTAAGGTTTGGACAACCTTATCCTTGGTAACCTTCAGCTGTCCCTTGAGTCCCTATGACTCGTTAGGCTCATGCCTACCATCAACCTCAACCAATGCATTGCCCGATCTGTTGACAAATGTAGTAGACATGCTCCCACTAGAAGATGCCTTGCAATCCTCATGCAAATATGATGGAACAGTGTGATGACTCAACACACTAGTCACACAAGACTTCACCTCCTTAGCACAAGACTCACAAAAAGCAATCTCTACTTCGCCAGTGTAGAGACTGGTGCCCCCGCCACTTGTAAATGCATGCACCTCATTGCTAGGTGGTCCACAAGGTGTATGCATCTCTGCCTCTATCGTATCTGTATCCTGAGCCCTCAATTGGCTCTCCCATAAAGGTAACTCATGATCCCTGTGATGCAAGCTATGTGAAAACTTAGGAATCTCATAATCATTCCTATCCTCAGGCCCATGCAAATATGAAATCTCCTTGTGCTTGACCACCATAAGGGGTTCTCCCCTCAAACCATGAGTACCATTACCATCTGCAGGTGTCATGACAGTCGTAGAAGATTGGATATCTGTTGTGGATAAAGATTGAACCAAGCTCAATTCCTCACAGAGCTCGTCAATTTGAATCTCTGATTCTTGAAGGGCCTTCTGAGTGTGTTGGCGTTTCAAATCGCACCTCTGGAATGTGTTTTGGAAACAGACAGCTATGTGTAGTAAACTGCTCTTCAAATTAGGAGGGGAAGCTCCCTCTTTTGTTGAGTTTGCATAAACAAAGTAAACTAAAACTAATTTTGCCTATCTTTTTGATTCAGCTACGAGAACACAAGGTTATAAAACTCTAGATGTTGCAGCTGAGGTTTTCCCTTTAATGAAACTTAACAACTACAAGTAACCTACACTATTGATGTTTCTAGCCTGTCAAGTAAACGCAGAGCAAGAGAGTTAGAAATGGACGAGATTGATTTTCTGACAAAGATACTTAAAACAAACTTTTCTCAACATACATCTACTGAATTTCAATGCAAGCTGAAAAAGAGATCATAAAAGCATTACACAATAAACGGAAATATGAGACTTTATATCAAGGCAGCAAAGCACGCTCAAGACTTTATTTCCTCACACTTCTAGCACAACATAATAAACGAAAATCTGAGATTTTTATATTGGGGCAGCAAAGCACGCTCAGGACTTTATTTACTCAAACTTCTGGCACAAAGTTACAATTCCGGGACAGCAAGTTGTGGAAAAATACACACAACATGCGATCAAACCAGATTATCACTTGACACTAGACACATGTACTGAATAAGAACTTGCAGCTAAAAGAGGCATGCAAACTTGCTCTTAACACAAAGTGAACTGAAACTAATCGATAACAAACATTAAGGCATAGGCTCAACAATTTTTGTTAGTGTTTCTTAGATCAGATTAGATAATAAATTACTCAATAGAATTGCAACACATAAGACAATGAACACAACAAGATACCCTGGGAAAACCCTCCTACTCGAGGGAGAAAAACCCAGCAAATGATTCTCTTATATATATGATAATACAGTGACATAAATCTGCTTACAACTCAGGCCCAACAATGGCCAATACAATGAGAATATATTCGCCCTCCTTCAAGGTATATATGACTGCCTTCTTCCTGGAAATCGGACTGCTGCTTCTAAGATGCGAATTCTGCTCTTGAATATAAAATGCGAACTTGCTTGAATGAAAAAATTTGATACCAAAGAAAGGACCTTGTATATATACAACATAGGCGCCTCTTCATTTAGGTCGGCCTTTACATAATAAACATTTAACATGTCTTAAGGTCGGCTCAAGGTTAAGACAAGAATAGCGAACTTATAAGGGTCGGCCCTTTAGCAAATCAAATGTTTGATATAAATTAAATAGCCAAGAGCTATACATTTAATTTATCTTTTCTTCTTGGGAAGTGTAGACCGAAGCTGTCATAACATCAACACTCCCTCTCAGCTAGGGATGAACTTCCACCTGCACAAGACACATTATATTAGAATGAAAACAAAATAGAATATCACCTCAACGTGATATTAACCATTATGGCTGTTCCCATAGATGGTATTAAAGTCATCACGGATTCCCTCACGTGATGTTGTCATGGAGTCACACACATGACATCCACCATAGCTTCTTCCAGAGGGTGGAAACAAGGGCTTTCACCTCAAATCTCTCTCAATAGAGAATTGCATTATCAAGGGCTTACACCTCAACTTTCTCTCAGCAGAGAATTGCATTATCAAGGGCTTACACCTCAACTCTCTCTCAACAAAGAATTGCATTATGAAGGGCTTGCACCTCAACTCTCTCTCAGCAGAGAATTGCATTATCAATCAAGGATCACAGATTACTGAGACTCTTTCTCAGTTAAGGCTGCATTCTCCACCATACCAAGTTTCTCTCGGAAGTACACAAACTTAATCCTGGCGAGAGGCTTGGTGAGAATGTCTGCCGTTTGCTCTTCAGTGCTGATATACCTCAACTGTATAGCTTTCCTTTGCACCATATCTCTAATATAGTGGTATTTGATCTCAACATGTTTTGTTTTGTCATGAAACACAGGATTGACAGAAAGCTTCACACAGCTTTGATTATCACAGTGTATAATAGTAGGCTCCATTGGTTGTCCAAACAATCCTGCAAGGAGCTTACGAAGCCACACTGCCTCACGAGCTGACACACAAGCTGCAATATACTCTGCTTCAGTTGTACTCAAGGCCACTGAAGACTGTTTCCTGCTACACCAGGAGATCATAGCAGTCCCCAAACTGAAGCAACAACCAGAAGTACTCTTCCGATCTGAGACACATCCTGCCCAATCAGAATCAGTAAAACCATGCAGCTCCAAATCCACGTTTGAAGAATATCTCAACCCATATCCAATTGTGCCACATAAATATCTCAGGATATGTTTAGCTACTACAAGATGTATTTGCTTTGGTTCACACATAAACTGGCTAAGTGCACTCACTGCATAGCAAATATCAGGTCTAGTGTTAACTAGATACATCAATGAACCAATCAACTGTCTATACATCGTAGAATCCACTGGTTCTGAACTAGCTGCAGCTTCTTTCAACTTATCTAAATTAGTCTCCATGGGTGTAGACATAGGTTTGCAGTCAATCATACCAAACCTTTTGAGAATGTCAACAGTGTACTTCCCTTGACTTAGAATCATCTCATCTGGCTTTTGCCAAACTTCTAAGCCAAGAAAGTAATGCATAAGACCTAGATTCTTCATCTCAAACTCTGAAGCTAATTCCTTCTTGCATTTTAGAATTAGATGTTCTTCACCAGTAATGATCAAGTCATCAACATATAAAACCAAAATTAATGCTTCATTATTTACTACTTTGAAGTAGAGATTAGAATCTGCATCATTCTTTGAGAAACCCAAACTTGAAAGATACCGATCAATTCTTTCATACCAAGCACGAGGAGCTTGTTTAAGACCATACAAGGCCGCCTTCAGCTTGCAGACATGAGACTCTTTCCCATGCACCTCAAATCCTTCTGGTTGCTCAATGTAAACCTCTTCTTCTATTATGCCATTCAGAAAAGCTGTCTTTACATCCATTTGGTGAATCTTCCATCCTCTAGATGCAGCAATAGCAATGATGGTTCTAACAGACGTGTAACGAGCCACAGGAGCAAAAGTTTCTTCATAGTCAACTCCCTCTTTTTGTGAGAACCCTCTAGCCACAAATCTAGCCTTGTGTTTCTCAATGCTCCCATCAGCTGCATGCTTGATCTTGAAGAGCCACTTAGAAGACACCACAGATTTGTCTTTGGGTCTAGGAACTATATCCCAAACATCGTTCTTAAGTATAGACTGATACTCCTCAATCATGGCATCCTTCCATACTTGTTGACTAGAAGCTTCTTCAACATTTGAAGGCTCTGACTCAATAATCTGACTCATCAAGGCAACATAACTAGAGAACTTGTGAGGTCTCTTGCTTTCTCTGAAGGCTCCTCTTGGAGCTGCAAACCTTTCTGCTTCCTGCATTGTCCTGCGAGCCCAAAGAGGTCTTTTCTTTCCAATCACAATGTCTAGAGGCCCATCAGTAGGATCCAAAGGCTCAGCTGGATCAATATCTTCTTTAGGTTCTGTATCCTCCTTCAGATTCTCTGGAATATGGTCAACTTCCATATCTTGAGGAGGTTCTTCTTCATCAATCTCCATAGGAGTGCCTTTGGACCTTCTATAAGCAACATCTTCCTCAAATGTGACATCTCTACTAATCTCAATAGACTTCTGTCCTGGAATGTAAATCCCGTAAGCTTTTGATGTCTTACTGTAGCCTACAAGAATTCCTTTCTTCCCAGAAGGTTCTAGCTTTGTTCTCTTTTCCTTTGGAATATGAACATAGACTGGACAACCAAAGATCCTCAAATGACTAACTTCAGGCTTCACGCCTGAGAATGCTTCTTCAGGAGTTTTATTCTCTAAGATCCTGTGGGGACTCCTATTTTGAACAAAGACGGCTGTTCTTGATGCTTTAGCCTCAAATGACTAACTTCAGGCTTCACGCCTGAGAATGCTTCTTCAGGAGTTTTATTCTCTAAGATCCTGTGGGGACTCCTATTTTGAACAAAGACGGCTGTTCTTGATGCTTCAGGCCAAAGAGAGATTTGTAAGTCTTGATCATGGATCATAGCTTTCACTGCTTCCACAATAGACCTATTCTTCCTTTCAGCAATACCATTTTGTTGTGGATTATAGGGAACACTAAACTCCCTCTTAATCCCTGCTTCAATACAAAAGTCTCGAAATGTGCCAGAAGTGTATTCTCCACCATTATCAGATCTCAATACTTTGATCCTCTTCCCAGACAGATTTTCAATCTGTGCTTTGAATTCTCTGAATCTTTCTAATACTTCTGATTCTTTAGATCTCAAGAAATAGATCCAAGTCTTTCTAGAGTAATCATCAATGAAAATAATATAATACAAGAAACCACTAGATGATGCAATAGACATTGGACCACACAAATCAGAATGAATGAGATCAAGAATACATTTAGATCTACTTTCACTGGAATGAAACGTACCTTTTGTGTTCTTGCCTAGGGCACATCCCTTGCATGTACCTTCATGTTCTTGATCGAATTTCGGAAGACCGGTGACCATCTTCTCCATGATAGGTAGAGCACGAAAGTGAATGTGAGCCAATCTTCGATGCCAAAGATCACACATGCTGGTACTGTTATGCACAAGTGCTTGAAGAGGACGAGTGCACAGCGTGTAGAGACATTCATGTCTAACTCCAATCACTTGAGCAGTTTTGAAGCTGGAGTTCTTTGCCCATATAAGAACTTTCCCTTTAGAGAAGGCAACTTGATAACCCTTGTCTTCTAATGCTGAAATTGAAACAAGGTTCCTCTTTATCCCTGGTACGAACAGTACATCATTCAACTCCAAAGAAATTCCAGAATCCAAGTGAAGAGTGAAATTTCCAATCCCTTTTACAGAATATCTAGCATCATCTTCAATAACAACTTGATCACTGGAGTTGCTTTCCATTAAGTTTGAAAGGTGACTTCTGAATCCGGTGATGTGCCTAGAAGCACCACTGTCAATCAACCAAGTGTTAGAGTCAGTGGAAACATTGCTAGACAAGGCTGAATAAAATAGATAATCATTGGAGTCCTTTTGTGGAGCGACTTCTTCAACATCTACAGTGGCAACTTGAAGCTTAGGTCGTTGAGGGCAGACCCTCGCAAAGTGACCATACTTATCACAACGAAAACATTGAATCTTGGACATGTCTCGTTTCCTTTTGTAGGTAGGAGCATCATCATTTCCATCTTCTCGATTCCTTTTGAAGAATCCTTTCTTAAAGCCTTTTCCTTTGTTTGATGAATGAGAGGCAAGAACTTGTAATTCTTCATTCTTTGAGCTTTGACCAATTCCTCTTGCTATTAGTCTTGACTCCTCTTGAATGCAGTCAATCCTTAATCGATCAAACTTGGGAAGTTCAGATCTTGCACTGATTCCTTGAATGAACGCCTCCCATGAAAGCGGAAGACGATTGAGAGCAAGCATAGTCAGTTTTTTATCATCAATCATGTGACCAATAGTGGAGAGCTGATCTTTTATCTCTGAAATCCTCATGAAGTATGTAATAACAGATTCTCCTTTCGCCATTTTCACATGATGAAGTTGTTGCTTCAGAGCAAGGGCTCGACTGGTGTTGTTGATTTCGTACATCTCTTCCAAGGTTGTAAACATCTCTCTTGCTGTATCCAACTTGAAGACAATTGGTACAATATGATCCTTGACGGAATCAACCAATACTTTCTTTGCCCTAGTGTCTTTCTTTCTCCATTGCAGCTTCTCTTCTTCCCCCTCAGGTTCGGGAACTTTTGTTTTCACAAACTCAGCCAAATCATTCTCTTCCAAAGTTAGCATGAACCTGAACCTCCATGATGTGTAGTTCGAGATCCCTTCGAGTCTATCCTCGATTTTCAGACCGTTCACCATCTTGAGAAATTTAGAAGATAGACTGAAAAAAAAATAATGAGAGTTGCAAACTAACAGATCTGAATCTGATCACGATCTTTTTCACACCCGCTCTGATACCATGTTAGTGTTTCTTAGATCAGATTAGATAATAAATTACTCAATAGAATTGCAACACATAAGACAATGAACACAACAAGATACCCTGGGAAAACCCTCCTACTCGAGGGAGAAAAACCCAGCAAATGATTCTCTTATATATATGATAATACAGTGACAGAAATCTGCTTACAACTCAGGCCCAACAATGGCCAATACAATGAGAATATATTCGCCCTCCTTCAAGGTATATATGACTGCCTTCTTCCTGGAAATCGGACTGCTGCTTCTAAGGTGCGAATTCTGCTCTTGAATATAAAATGCGAACTTGCTTGAATGAAAAAATTTGATACCAAAGAAAGGACCTTGTATATATACAACATAGGCGCCTCTTCATTTAGGTCGGCTTTTACATAATAAACATTTAACATGTCTTAAGGTCGGCTCAAGGTTAAGACAAGAATAGCGAACTTATAAGGGTCGGCCCTTTAGCAAATCAAATGTTTGATATAAATTAAATAGCCAAGAGCTATACATTTAATTTATCTTTTCTTCTTGGGAAGTGCAGACCGAAGCTGTCATAACATCAACAATTTTGTTATCACAAGCACGGTTAAAGAAAATGAGCAAACACTGCTCTTATTTATAGCCAAGTAGAGTAGGGAACCCTAAAATCTCCTTTCTTTTACAACTAATACTTGCCAACATGCAAGCTTTATTTCTAATCCTAGAGAAGATAAACATCTAAAACTTAGAAAGCATCTAAAAATAGAAAATGCCAACTCATTACAATCGTTTTCTTTCTATCCTCAAAGAATGGATAAGAATCATGACAAGAATAGAAAGAAAGCTAGGAAGAAGCTTCCAAAAGAAAGCTGATTTAAATCTCGATCACATCCGCTAAAAAGCGGGCAACTTCATCCTTGGTTGAAGTGCCAATACTATTAATAACAAAATACCGCTTTTCCAAGATTTCTTTGACATCTCCAATAGATCTCAGAAAATCTTCATTCTCTTTGGACGCTTTCTCGAACTTTGTTGACATCATTGAAAGCTGACTCATTCTTCTGTCACTGATACTGTAACGCCCCACCGTGTGAACCCAAAGGGTAACAAACACTGCGCAATTTTTTTTTTTGAAAGAGAAATATTCATAAGATGAATATGTATATACATTACATGAAAAGCCATTGTGCATTTATAGAATCATCTACATCCTCTAGGGTACACGTGGTGGCATTAGTAAACCTAAAACCCATACCAACCTTATCGTTAAAGATAATGCCAAGAAGATAACAACAGATACACACAATCACAAGATAAAATAATGGTACATGCAACCAACCATGAACAATAGCAAGTAAAGGATACATCATATTATTACAATTCAATTCATAGTTTAATATTACAATTGTGGAGCATATTTCCACAGAGACAACATATCATGGATTCAACCGTACATTACATGATGCTTCCCTTATATCAACGGGAAGAGTAAATGGAGTACAAGAATGATACATAATGGAGAATAAGGTACAAAATGTGGGATAGTCTTCAACCAAGTGAAGCTCTGGAGACTGCATCCGCTTTTGCATCACGAACACAACCTGGGAACCCAATGGGGTGCATAGAACATTCCACCTGATCGCATGGACCCGAAGGTCCACTACCCGTGCTAGGAGATGACAAGAAAGGACCCACAACCAAGACAGACAAGCAGAACGATCACAAGACCAAATCACAAGGTCAACCAAAACATAACATACAATAATCTCAACGACCACTTACAAGGTGATTGCTTCCAAAGGCATACGAAGGAAAACAAGGAATACTATGGGAGAGTGCCATTGCACGGTCATATCATGGGTTATCCTGACTGCCTCACAACAGGCGTCAACCCCCATCTATGGTTATCCTGACTGCCTCTCATTAGGCGCCGGCCCCATAGGGTGACACGTGCGGAACCGCTAGCCTCTCATGAGGACGAGGTAGCGATCTTGCCAACCACGGCCTTCTCAGCCCACCCTTAGTTTGCGAAAGCACTAACGGCGTGGACGAGGTATCTTACTATCTTAACTAATGTGTTACTACCCAAACCCACTAGTTTATTTTATTAGGTTTTCACTTGTTTAGCCAACTCTTTCATGGGTTATCCTGACAGCCCCTTTGTGTGCCGACCCCCATGAAGAGCCACCCTCCCCAATAGTTCCAAAACAAAACTCACAAGAACAAGGGGTGTACCAAACATAGAAGTCACAACACGAGCATGCGTGTGAGGCATGAACCATCTCACTCATAGTCAAACTAAGGCAAACCAAATCATAAAACAAAGTACACCCACGAGAACTTAAATTAGAAATACGTTCAATGGAACACAAAGGTTTGATCATGGGAAAATTCAACACAATCGGGTTTCCCATCGCCTCTGGAATCCTAACTTACCACCCATGACTATCAAAAAGAAAGTGACTTAACATTTATGGGTTCCCAACATATCTAGAACATGTCTTTTCATAAAGATTACCTTAAAGCGAAATAAAGCAATTGTAAAATATGGACAACATGGAATCCACTAATATACATAAGAAAACAGTTCCAACGAGCACTCAGGATATAAAAGAATAATTATCTAAACATGTTCAAAGACGACTATAGATACCCATTCATTTAATGCGATCATAATTCCAATCTTATCAAAGATAATGTAATGAATAATTAAATAATCCACTATAATTAAAGCATTTCCATCATAATATTTTTAAATAGATCAGATTTAAAATATAACCTATAATAAATTTAGTTCAAATGTAACATGTTTATTTATTCCCAAATAATAGGTTTAATTAAAAACGTAATGTATGCCTTGATTATTATAAATAAATCAATTAAGATCTAACATAACAACTTGTCTGCAAATCATAAATCCAATGAATTTGTAAATAAATTTAACTTGCAATTATACCTAATTTTAAATGTACTTGAGAATAATTTCTAATTTAAATATATCAGAAAACTAAATCTGATTTGGATGTATTTGAAAATAGATAAAATTTAAAATTTAAAATGTAACTAAAATAAATTTAATTTTAATGTACCTATTTTTGAATAAATGATACTTAATTTAATTTATTTATCATTTGAGGAAAACAATACACAGAAATACACCCTATACATTTATCACTTCAAAATAATAGATTTAATTAAAATGTACATATGCCTTTTATTTAATTAAAATCTAACTAACGATTTATCTGAAAATCACAAATTTAGTATTAAATGAATTGGTACATAAACTTCAACTTTAAATGTACTTGAAATTAATCCTACTTAAGAGAAAAAAATCTATACACAGTAATTAAAATTTTCATTACATCTTGACTTTTTATTTATGAGAAATTATTTTTAACAGATAAAGAAAATATAGTGGTAAAACAAATTCTCACTACAAAATTAACACAATAGTAACTTAATTTCCTACCACAAAAGAATTATATAAATTTCTTTTGATTGAAATAATCAACAATATTCTTAAATAATAACTAACTTTCATAGCATTTAACTAAAATCATATAAATTACTTTGATTGAATTTATTTGAATCAAATAAACCATCCTCAATCAATGTTTACTTTCCCGGTAAAAATTCTCACCACAAAATTAACACAATAGTAACTTACAATAATTCACTATTTAGAAATAAATAAATAAATAAAATCATAAATACATTATTTATTCTAATTATTCTTATAAGAAAATAATAATATATGTTAAACAGTCTACATTTTACTTATACATTTTTTTTATTCACTAAAAAGAACCATAAATTAAACTTCATGTTTATTCTCATATATAAAATATAAATAAGAAAATCTAAATTTACATTTCCCAGCCTAAGATAACTTTTATAAGAATAAAGAAAATAAACCATATATAAAAGAAAATGCCCATGCGTATAATGTAAGGGAAAAGAAAATACTTAAAATAAGTGAATCAAAGATTATATGGAAATAAATCATCAATAGCTTAGATTATATGGAAATAGAATTATGTTGGTGAAAAGGGTCGGTTGTATCAATAGCTTAGCAAACATATCCTTAAAGCACATAATCAAAATCTAATTTAATATTTTATTTTCAAGTTTAAATATCCAAGGAATAAATGTCTCTAATTAGAGCTAATAATTGCAACTTAAAATCTAATCCAAAAACAACAGTTTCCATAACTTTTAAAAAATAAAAATAAAATTTAAATATCAATAAAACAAATATGTCTCTATATATTGTAAACTCAATTACCCAAACTGACATGATTTAACCGGCATAGACTTCCCTCCCATTTTACTCTCTTTTCATCTAATATAATATTTTATTTTCAAGTGCAGCAACTACATTAGCCTACCAGCAGAAAACAAGAGCTATTTAAAAAGTTTACACTCCCTATTATGTTTGACGGATTGACAAAGGAATCAACAAGATTATATAAACCTCTACAACACTCTAATTTTCAAATACTGCAGATATGACAGTTGCGAATGGTGACAGGGAAATTATTTAACTTAGTTAGAAGGAATAACTCTCTGCCACTGGTGAAAGAAATAAAGAGACAACAACCATTGAATGATAATGAAAGGGTTTAAATTAAATTAGCGCATGAAGCATAAAATAGAATTTACCTTCACCCTTCTAGTGTTTCCATCGTCATTTCATTCTCAAGAAAGCCATAAAAAAAAACAAATGAAAAAATTTAAAAATAACAAACCTGAAGAATTGCGGCTGGAGATGAAGTATTTAGACTATCCTTTCTTTTGTAATTTCCCCAAATTCTCGCTCCTTTATTTATTTTTTTCAAAATCCTCTCGGCTACAAAGTTTTCTTCTTTTTACCGGAGCCCCAAAACACAGTAAAAATTTCTTCTTGTTTTTTTTCAATTCCCCTTTTACCAAATAAATTAAGGAAAGTTATTCCGATTCTCGGTAAGCAAAGTAACAGGTGGTGAAAAAAGAAAATTTCAATTCAACACCCGTCATATTTAGTTTGCCTCATTCTTCCACTTGGACGAAAAATTCCCCCGTTTAAAGGATCAAGAAATGTACCCCCACTCATGTTGATTGCCGTTACGGGAAAAAGAATTTCAATGTTAATTTCAATATTTTAACCGTTATAATTATAACGTGCTTATTCAATTTAATTAAATCTCTTTTAAGGTGGTAAAAGCTTTTATATATATATATATATTTAAAACTTTACTTCAGAGGTAATATTTTATTACATCCTTCTCATCAAATAATTTAAATTTAAACTTAAAATCTATCAAATAATTTAATTTTAAACTTAAAATTTATTAATATGTGGGTTATCAATCCTCTATAATTGTAATTTAAAAATTACAATTTTGTGTTTTATTTATATTTTGTCGTAATAAAACATTAGTATAATTTATCAAATCGTTGCAACCCATAGATTAATTTAATATTAGAATTCTCTAAGAAATTTAATAATTTTAATTTATTACCTTAATTAAATCAATATTACAAAAATGAGCTACAAAGCTCAAGGCAATGACTGAACGAAGATGGACAGCGACCAAACAGAACAATGATGAAAGAATAATTAAAATAAACGACATGAACAAAATGATAGCGAACAAGACAGAGTACTGACGGACGACATTGTCAAACATTGATGGGACGACAAGCACGAACGAGGGACACTTCTTTGTCAACTCCTTAAACCACGTCATATCCATTGGGTATTTATGAGGCTCGTCCTGTCCTGCTAGTGTAGGTGGAATCGAGGCTTGGGTACCTGCAACCCTGCATAAAAACACGTGTCGAAGCAATATATATATATGTCTAATGCCATACACACCGTGAGAGAGAATTGCAGCGTGGCAGGGCGCTCACAGATGAGCAATGCAACACCGTTCTTCTCACCCGAACCTCAAGCAATAGCACAATCATCATAAATATCATGAAACGAGTATTAAACAATTTACATAACCACACAATATTGCAAAACCAGGTAAAGACAAACACCAAGCATCATTATATCATCAACATCGTAAAACAGTATCATGTGCATCCAAGCAAAACACATAAGTTAAACAGGTGAAACAATCACCAACGTAATCACGAGTATGAAACAAACATAACAATATCCACATAGTATCATCATAGAACAGTATTACGAGAGGCACTACAACTACAAACAACACTCTGAAACTCTGTTTGGACTTGATCAAACCCAAAATAGGAACGATCATCCTGACAATACCGGCAAGGAATTGCTGCAACAAAATTTCTTATGAATTCGAGAGCATCAACAACTCTTTGCTTGTATGCAATGAACTCCTCAGATATTCCTTCATATGTCTTAACCTTGAAAAGGTGACCCTCTTTCCATTCTAGGATTTGTCTTTTATGTTCTCTTGCCAATGTAGAGCCGTATGCCATATCTAAATTTGCAATTATGATTTCATGCATAGGCTTGAACTCGGCTATCAACTGTTCAAAATCCTGGATACCCTGACGTAAATCATGGGCCTTATATCTATGCTGAAATATCTGAGCTAGAACTTTTGTGCCCTAAGTGATGATTTCCTCAATCCACTCTTGAGTCTGTTTCCTACAAATGATCAACTGTCTCAACTGCTGCTGATCAACTGGTGTCTCTAAAACATGGGGCAGCAACTGTGTTGTTTGTGAAGTGCCCTGAATGAGGTTCGAGATATACAAACGGAGTTGACGGTTATCAACCTTGAGGGCTGCCTTGTCTTCCCCATCTTTCTGCACTCTTTCTTGAATATTCTCTGATACCATCTTGAACAAGCTCATGTCAGCATGTCTAGTGTTCTTGCCAAGATTGGACTTCACCATTACAAAGTCATCAACATCCACCTCGTCTTTGTTTTTATCTTCAAGAGGTGTAGCCATCTCCATGACCATCTCACCGTCAGGGTTCCTCTCAAAGTGTATTTGTTTCTTTGCCTTCTTCTTGGGTGCTTCTTGATATACGTTGAGATCATCAACATTTACTTGATAAGAAGGCCTCCTTCTTATCCTTCCCAAACAGCTTTCAAGCCAAAATGTGGTATTTCGACTAACATCCATGGGAAGTACAACTACAATCTCTTCCTCTACCTCCTCGTCTTCCAAATCAATGTGAATTGGTGAAGACCTTAGGGATGGCAAAGGTTCATGTATCAAAGGCACATCTTGTGTTTCCTCTTGAGGTATGGGTTCATGTGGAGGAACTTCTGTTTCTATCATTGGCTGCTCCTGGATGACAATACCTATGTAGTCCAACCTTTTCTTCGTAGTCTTTGTTGCCTTGCTGCCCTTTACAACCTCCTGACCTTTTCCTTTCATTTGAGCTTGTTGTCCTCATTTTTTGAATTCTCAAAATTGAACAACCCATATGAAATTTTGCCTAAAATTTCTTCATAAATCTCTATGGCACGCATTTCGAGGCACCAAAATTCTCCAATTGAATTGTGCAGCCTTTGGTATCCATCCTATTTTGCCTTGTGTGAAATTTGGGAACATTTCGACATGTTTTTCCCCTTGTTTTGTCCAATTTCGGGATTTTTGATCACCATTGCAAATAGGGATCTTTGTGTGTTAGGGCACGTTTTACAAGGTGTTGAGGTCAAAAAACTTCAGGTTTCAATTGATGATCCCCTTGGGTATCCTTTCATCAGCTTCCCTTTCTATTTTTGTCAAATTCTGAGTCTTTTTTCTTGTCTTTTTGGTCAAATTCGGGTTTTTAAAGTAGCTCAACAGAATAGGGAATTTCAAGCCTAAAAGCAAAATTGCTAAAGTCATGAAAAAACCCGAAATTGCTTTAAGTTGCCAAAAAGTCCGAAATTGCTAAAGTCATGAAAAAACCCGAAATTGCTTGAGTTGCCAAAAAGTCCGAAATTGCTAAAGTAATGAAAAAACCCGAAATTGCTTAAGTTGCCAAAAAGTCCGAAATTGCTAGAGTCATGAAAAAACCCGAAATTGCTTAAGTTGCCAAAAAGTCCGAAATTGCTTAAGTTGCCAAAAAGTCCAAAATTGCTAAAGTCATGAAAAAACCCGAAATTGCTTAAGTTGCCAAAAAGTCCGAAATTGCTAAAGTCGTGAAAAAACCTGAAATTGCTTAAGTTGCCAAAAAGTCCAAAATTGTTAAAGTGGTTCAAAAACCCGAAATTGCTTAAGTGACTCAAAAGTTCCTATTTTGCTAAAAGCAAAATTGCTAAAGTCATCAAAAAACCCGAAATGCAAGTAAAGGGCATTTTTTGAAGTTATTTGTTATATTTTTCAATTGCAATGAGCATCAAAAAACCCAAAATGAGTTTTGCAAGTGTTTTTGTGGATTTTGTAGCTTGCTCTTGCTCATATGTACCCCGATTGAAGAGATTTTGGCATGAAGAACACTTGGCAAGGTCTGCAACTTTATTAAATTCCCCATTTTTGCTCTACCATTGCCCCATTTTTGCAGATTTGAGTTTGTTCTTTGTTTCTTTTTATTTTTCTGTTTTTGTTGCTTTAAATCTTTTGTTCTTGGGTTGCCTTTCTATGGAGATTGAGATTGCATATTATAAAAAAAGTGTATGGCTGAAAATGCGTTTTTCCACTTCACACACCCTTCATTCATTTCTCTTTCATACACCATCATACTTCATTCGCCCTTCATTCATAAAAACGTTTTTCTCTCTCTTTCATTCGCCTTTCCATTTCGTTTTTCATTCACTTGCCTTCATTTCATATTCATTTGCCATTACCATTTTTCTTCATCATCATTATCATTTTCTACAAAAATGATGTCCTTGGCTGAAAATTGGGTTTTCATAATCTGATTACAAGTAGGAGATTTTGACCAAGGTTACAAGTTAAAATGATAAACTTGCAATGACCTCTTATTTTCCCTACCTTGCACTTTTACTTGCAATGGCTTCCAAAAATCCCGATTACATTATACCTTACTTGCTGTCAGCCTTCCAAAAATGGAAATTCACTTGTGAGCCCATTTTTGCATCAAATTATCCCTTCCCTTGTCAGTCTTGTTTACACACATGATCGATCAAACCAATAAATCAAGGCATGGGCATTGTTTTATAACAATTTCATCTTGAATAAGGTGTTATGGGTTCTTCATCAGTGAACAAAAGAAGAAAAGATACAACAGTAATTCATGGAGCAGCTTGAAGGTCAATAATCCTCATGAAACCATCTAGGGACAAAGTGAATCAAGCATGGAAAAGCGACGCAACAAAGAGAAGAACTTCCTAAAGAAATGGTACTACTCCAAGCCTATGATAAGGTTGAAGTTCGCTAAGGACACAAAGATCATTAAGAATGCAAATTCTCGTTCCAACTTCGAGATCTCTTCACCAATCCTGAATACTTCAAGTTCTAAAATCCTGAAGCAGCATGAAGATCATCGCAGATGAAGGATGATGTAGTTAGAGTCGTGTCTTGGACACTTAAAATAATTTCAATTATGCATTTTGTTTTCGACAAACTACATGTAAAAACAAATTTTGTAATCGCAAGTGTTTCTTTCACTTGCAGTTTTGTAAATTGTCATTACATGTAATCAAGTTACAAGTCAAATTACAATAGGACTTGTAATCTGGAATAAGTCAATTGCAAGTAGTTGGCCGGTTGAGAGATTTTCTCAAGTTTGTTGAGATCCTCCCACTTTTTTCTCTGGACCTCTCTCCTATAAATACTTGAGAGGGTCCATTGTAATTTTTTATCTTTTTGACAAGCAAGAAAACTTTGCAGAATTTTGTACTCATAAAGACTTTGAGCTTTATAATTATAAGTTGTTCATTTTCAAATAATATCAAAGAGTTGCAGATTTCAGACTTTGTGTTGAATTCTCACTTTGTGTCCATTGTGTTCTTATGTCATTTTGGGGCATTGCTTTGTGATCATTTGAAAATTGAGAAAGATTGCTAGGGAGAGCTTCAATTAATATATTTTCAGACTTTGTGCTGTCAATATTGAAGATTGAATTCATAAATTAGAAGTTAAGAAGAATTGCAAGTCTTTGTGCTCGTGATGATTCTTATTCATAGTAGTTAAATAGATACATCATATTTTTAGACTTTGTGTTGTCATACGCTGTATATTATCATTAGAATTATCTTTTAAAAGGGTAGATAGGATTGCAGATTTTCAAGACTTTGTGCTTGAGGTTGTTTTCCCGTCCCGAAGGAAGTGATGGAAGTCTTTGAGCTTTCAGGAAACTTCATTTCCTTTCTACTGATTTTATTTGCAAGCTGCTGTTATAGTTTATTTAGAAAAGTTCATGTTACTTTTCTGCGAAGATAAAAGAGTTTAATCTCTCTTGAAACAAAAGGAAAGATTATCGTTCCACCCATATTTGTTTTTAGTTATTTAGATAGGGGGAGCCTTCCCTTAAATAGGAGAGTTTAACTCACACACTGTATTGAAATCACCATTTTGCTAAACCTCCTAAGTTTACAAAATATTCAACCAATAGAGCTCTGGAAGAAGAAGGAAGTGATGGGCGAACCCTTGGCGGCTTTGCTACAGGAATAGACTTCTTCCTTTTAAGGACTAAGAAAGTTTTACTATATTCAACCACTTGACGAGTCCTTTCTTCCACTGAAATGCATTCTTTATTAGCCCAATTTACCTGTGGAAGAGGTTGTTGCTCAATTTGCTTACGAGTGTAAGTTGGGAGAAGCACATCTCCGTCATCATCTGACAACCCCTCAATATCCTTGAATAAGCAATCCTTCATCTGGTGAAGAGTGAGTCTACTGTTGCTACGCCTTCGGACCTCAACTTCATCTCTGCAGTTGGCCCAAAAATCCTCCAATGTGGGCATATGAGCAAATTTTTAATCAAGTTTGGCTGCATAGACACCATGGGGATCATAAGATCGTCTCTCGCTGAAAGGCTTGAGACCAAGTCTAGTTAACTCGTTACCCATTATCTTAGCATCAACCGATGACCTACACCTGTAAATGCTTAATGCAAAAGGGAAGCTGAATGTTGGTTTCTTTTTGTTTCGCAAGCGGGTGTGAACATCTGATACTTGCCTAAGAAATTCCATACACACAACCTCATCCGATGGATACCTTGGTAACATAAGAGGAGCACCGAAATAACCATAGACTCTGAGATAGGTGAAAGTAGCAAACTGAATATACCAATCTACCCATTCTGACATTGCTGCCCTGGCTGTAGATGAAATGCGTACATGTAGCTCATCATCCAAGTCACGCACTGTATACATTAGGAATGCTTCATTCACTCTCTTGTAGTGATGAGAGGATGCAACAAAATCCAGTTGAGTGTAGTAATTGTAAATATGCTGGACATTTAAGGACCCCTTAGTGTTCAACCCTCTGAATTTGCCTTGGAAGGCAACTAGGTAGACTAGGTATGAGATCATGTGGAATTCATGCTTGTTAAAATACTTAGTTATCTGGTGATGAAGGCAATCACTGATCAATGTAGACCAATCATAGAATTCCGTTTTCTTCATGATGTGAGGTATCACGTAAAACACCTAGGGCTGAAACTTAGTTGCATCTTCTTGGCTTGTGATCTGGTTGAGCAAGGTGATGATGATGGCAATTTCGTCCTTGAATTCACCTCTCCCAACATTCTTTGGTAGTGACTTCTATTTTTCTTTCATCCATTTTGATGCAATCTTCTTGCTGTACTTGTTTTTATCCATTTCCCAAATTCTTTCGCATTCTTCTCGAGAGATAATAACGCTTCCAGGCCAAGGTGGAATTGAGAAACATCTTTCTATCTGTCAGGCTTTAGGCTGCAAATGATTCTTCCATCCACTGACTGAATCTCCCTCGTTGTTGGATTGTAATGCTTGATGCAAGCAATTACGAACTCCAAACTTTGAACTGAAAAAGGTATGGATGTTGCTGCAAGAAGACTTGAATGGCCAAGGTGCCTGATGGTGACATTGCCTGCGTCTTCCAAAGCACACAGATTGAACACTGGCTTAATATGGAACAAGTCAGTTTCAGTTGTGTCAAGGAAATCATGGTATAGTGCTGATCTAGTTTTATACTCTGTAGGAGTGTACTTTATTCTGCAAAACTCAAAGATTGTCTGTAAACACGCCTATGTTCTGACAAGTTTTGCACAACCTTCTATTTTTAGATTGCTGATTTTTTTTCGTCAAATGGATGAATTTCTAGAAATTTTTCTGAGATATGGGTTTTGTTTAGAATTTCATTACAAGCCAACCCAGATCGTCCATTTTTGAAAATTCTGACTATAGTCTAAAACAACAGCAAACCCTAATTTTCTCCAAAAAAGCAGAAAAAAGCTAACATCTGGGTATTGTTCAGAGGCACAATCTGGATGAACCCATTTGGTTAGATTTTGAAAACCTCAAAGTTTCACTAAAAAAACAACCACTTGAAGTTTCACTGAAAAAACTGTGATATGGGTTTTGTCTAGAAGAAGATTTGAGATAAACCCATAAGATTGGAAGTTGAAAGTTTTTGAAGTTTTCTCTGACATGCAAAATAAAAAGCAGCTGCTGCAACTTTGAGAAAATTCCTCAAAAATTATCCAAAAGATAGAACTTGCATAAACCAGCTTGCTGAAAATTGAAAACAATGGCCTCCTTCAAAAATTTGATGTTCTGGATGAAAAAACGAGAAAAAGCAAGCCTTCTTGAGTGCTGATTTGAAAATTTATGAAAAACCAGCAAGTTTATGTTTTTGAATTTTGAAAATAAAAGGTTTGAAGTTGCTGCTCTATTTCAACTTGAAGCCACCTACAAGAAAATATGAAAAATAAAACACAAAGGTGCCTTTAAATAAGTTTAATTTTGAGAAACAGCCTTCAAAACCCTAATTCTTGAAACCCTAATTTTAGTTCATGCAATGAACTTAGGCATTTTTCTTCTCTTCTTTCAAGATTTTGAAATTTTCAAAAATTTCACTAAGGCATTGTAAGTTGGGCGCCCTTCTTGAGTTGAGGCACCCATTCTCTCCAGACTTAACCAATTTTTCATTATTTTCAACTTCTCCTCAATTTTCAACCCTAGTTTGCCCTGGCTCCCGGCTTCCAGATTGATCCGCCGGACGAGCTGAATGTTTCATCACGGAGCTTGATCGAATCTGATGACATTGTTTTGGAGACATCTTCTGACAAAAACTTCATTTGACCCTTCGAATTGTCGGGTGCCTATCTCCTCTAGGGGCTCCCACTTTCTCCAGTGTTAGCCATTTTTATGATCTTCAAACTTTGCTTGTCTTTTGACCTTCAGATGAATTCATGATTTCAGGCGTTATACTAATCAGATTGACTGGTTGACGGATTCACTAGATAGCTAAGAAGATTCTGGAAGGGGTCTCCTAGATAATTCATCTCTGGAAACTGACAACTGATGCCTCAAAACCCTAGGCGCCCTTCTGTTGATGTTATAACAGCTTAGGGCTGCACTTCCTTTGCACGAATTACAAGAAGAAAGCATGAATTAAATGAATAGCCATTCGGTTATTTAATTCATGACTGTATCATTTAATAAATGCAGAGGGCCGACCCTATATGGTTTGCTTGCTTTGATTATTACTTGGGCTGACCTTATTTGTAAATTGTTATTTATGATATTCTTATAGAGGGCCGACCTATCTTGAAGAGGCGCTTCTCTTGTATATATACAAGGTCTTACTTGTCATTGTACTCAATTCATTCAAGTTCATCAAGAGAGTTCGCAATTAGAGAAGAAGTTCGCACTTAAGTAGCAGAGCATCATCTTGTAGCAGCAGTCCGATTTCAAGGAAGAACATATTCATTTGTATCTTTTGCATCTAGGAGAGGTGCGACTGCTATTGTATCATATTCGGCCATTGCTGGGCCTGTATTGTAAAGCAGATTTCTGCTCTTGTTCTACCTTATATAAGAGAATTATTTGCTGGGTTTTTCTCCCTCAAGAGGAGGGTTTTCCCAGGGTATCTTGCTGTGTTTATTGTCTTATGTGTTGCAATATTATTAAGTGCTTTCAGTTGTATAATCTGATCTAAGAAACACTAACATGGTATCAAAGCGGGTGTGAAAAAGATCGTGATCAGATTTAGTTTGCAGCACTCACTCTAATCTTTTTCATTCTATCTCCTAATTCAAATTTCAAGATGGTGAATGGTCTAAAAATCGAGGATAGACTCGAAGGAGTTTCTAACTACACATCTTGGAGGTTCAGGATCATGCTCACATTGGAAGAGAATGATTTAGCTGAGTTTGTGAAAACAAAAGTTCTTGAACCTGAGGAGGAAGAAGAAAAGTTGCAGTGGAGGAAGAAAGATTCTAGGGCAAAGAAAGTGTTGGTTGATTCCGTCAAAGATCATATTGTTCCGATTGTCTTCAAGTTGGATACCGCAAGGGAGATGTTCAAAACTTTGGAAGAGATGTACGAAATCAACAACACTAGTCGTGCCCTAACCTTGAAGCAACAACTACTTCACATTAAGATGGCGGAAGAAGAGTTTGTCATCACCTACTTCATGAAGATTTCCGAATTGAGAGATCAACTCTCTTTGGTCATATTGTTGATGACAAGGATTTAACCATGCTTGCTCTCAATGGTCTTCCGCTTTCATGGGAATCGTTTATTCAAGGAATCAGTGCAAGATCTAAACTTCCCAAGTTTGATCGATTGAGGATTGACTGCATTCAAGAGGAGTCGAGACTAACGGCAAGGGGCATTGGTCAAAGTTCAAAGAATGAAGATTTACATGTTCTCGCCTCTCATTCATCGAAGAAAGGAAAAGTTTGGGAGAAAGGATTATTTAAGAGGAATCGAGATAATGGGTCAGACGGTGCTCCTGCATTCAAGAAGAAGTGGGACCTCTCTCGTGTTCAATGCTTTAGATGTGACAAATTTGGTCACTATGCGAAGGATTGTCCTACCAGGCCTAATCAGCATGTTTCATTTGCAGATGTGATTGAGACCTCTCCCCAAAATGATTCTAGTGAATTTCTACTCTAGTCATGGGCCTATGTTCAAGCTGTGAAGGTTGTGTACTAAGCGCAAGAGCAGTGTATCATACCATGTCCACCCTTCAGAATATTTAAGAGATAAGTATTCTTTGTTTTTTGATTGTATTTACTATTCTAGGCTAAAATTCAATTTGTTGAGTTGTGCAAATCTAACATTATTTACTTAGGATTATGTGTGACTAGTAAATAATGATCACTGTGATAAGATTCTTTAGATTTGTGATAAGATTCTTTAGATTTATTCATTGCAAGTAGTATCATGCTAAATTGTGAAGATTGTCTTTTGAGATTAGCTCTTCCGAGAAATTGAAAGAAAGACATGTCATGATTGATGAATTAATTATCCATTACTCTTGAGATTTTGAAGTATTGCATAGTTGAATAATGTTCATGAATTGTTTTGTAGCCATTAATTCATGCTATTGAGATAGTCAATCATGTATGCTCCTAGTTATGGTATGTCTATTTGAGATAGTTGAGTTCCATGAACTATGAGTAATCTCTTGTTAATGATTTCAGGATAAACCAAGAAGCATAAGAGATTGCTTTCAAGAAGAGCTTGATGCATCCAATAGGTTGAAGGTTGGAGACTCTACTTGTAGCTATGAGACTAAGTGAATGGTTGAAGACATCTATTCGAGGAGGAAGAATTAACCTTAAGAGGGAGTTCTATGACTCACTGAGAATAAGTAAAGGTTGCAGTGTTGCAAGGCCGAATGCTAAATTGTTGAAGTACCTCTTCAACAGTTGAGTTCTGAATTGCTCAAGTCAAGTCAACCTAAATTGGTAGCTCCGTAAACCTATTCAGAATAGAGTGATCTGAGATGCGGTCGAAGAGGACAACCTTGAATCTCTACAGAGGTGTGCGTTGGAAACCATTTCTCTAAGGCAAGCGTTGCAAGCAATGAGGACAAGTGGTTGATGCAAGTGATTGAAGATTCAGAGGGAGCCTACTGAACCTAAAGAACATGGTTGTATTGCTTTGGATGTTGTTTCAGTTGAGGTATAGCAGGAAGTAGTCTTTTGTGGCAGTTCGAGAAGTAGTGTGGCTTCAAAAGCTCCTTGCAGGATTGGTTGAACAATCGTTGAAGCCAACTGTCATCCTTTGTGTTATTCAAAGCTTTGAGAAGCTTTTTGTCTTTCCATGTGTTTCATGACAAAACTAAGCATACCACTATATCAGAGATATGGTATTGAGGAAAGATATTCAGTTGAGGTATATCAACACTGATGAGCAGATGGCAGTCATTCTCATCAAGCATTTTTGGGATAATGGTTGTGTACCTTCGAGACAAGCTTGATATGGTGAAGAATGAAGTCCTAGCTGAGAGGGAGTCTCAGTATCAGTGTTCCCTTGTTTAATGAGTTCTTCTTTGAGAGAAGTTCGAGGTGAAATCCCTTGATAATGCATTTCTGTATTGAGAGAGATTTGAGGTGCAAGTCCTTGATAATACATTTCTGTATTGAGAGAGATTTGAGGTGCAAGTCCTTGATAATACATTTCTGTATTGAGAGAGATTTGAGGTGCAAGTCTTTGATAGTGCATTTCTCTTTTGAGACTTGAGGTGAAAGCCCTTGTTTCCACCCTCTGGGAGAGCCATGGTGGATGTCATGTGTGTGACTCCATGACAACATCACGTGAGGGAATCCGTGATGATTTATTTGTGCTTGTGTATCACCCTCTGGAGGAGCCATGGTGAAAGTCACATTGAGGTGACAACATCACATTAAGTGATGAGCACTTGTACATACCATCTATGGAGGTAGCCATGATGGTTGATATCACAATGAGGTGTTATTGTATTTTGTTTTCATTCTAATATGATGTGTCTTGTGCAGGTGGAAGTTCATCCCTAGCTGAGAGGGAGTGTTGATGTTATAAGAGCTTAGGGCTGCACTTCCTTTGCACGAATTACAAGAAGAAAGCATGAATTAAATGAATAGCCATTCGGCTATTTAATTCATGACTATAACATTTAATAAATGCGGAGGGCCGACCCTATATGGTTCGCTTGCTTTGATTATTACTTGGGCCGACCTTATTTGTAAATTGTTATTTATGATATTCTTATAGAGGGCCGACCTATCTTGAAGAGGCGCCTCTCTTGTATATATACAAGGTCTGTCTTGTCATTGTACTCAATTCATTCAAGTTCATCAAGAGAATTCGCAATTAGAGAAGAAGTTCGCACTTAAGCAGCAGAGCATCATCTTGTAGCAGTAGTCCGATTTCAAGGAAGAACATATTCATTTGTATCTTTTGCATCTAGGAGAGGTGCGACTGTTATTGTATCATATTCGGCCATTGCTGGGCTTGTATTGTAAAGCAGATTTCTGCTCTTGTTCTACCTTATATAAGAGAATTATTTGCTGGGTTTTTCTCCCTCAAGAGGAGGGTTTTCCCTGGGTATCTTGCTATGTTTATTGTCTTATGTGTTGCAATATTATTAAGTGCTTTCAGTTGTATAATCTGATCTAAGAAACACTAACACCTTCTTGGCTGGAGGCGCCCAACTTCTCTAGAGTTAGTGAATTTTTTGAGTTTTTCATTGTTGCATTCGGCTTTTGTTGTTTTAATCACTTTTCTCCTTTGTTCAACCTTTGATATCTGATGACTGCCAACTCCGACGGACGTGCTGATGATTGCGTTGGAAATATTGATCAAGTTTGACGAAGCTATGTTAGAGGCATCTTCTGCAAATTCATTCGTTTAACACCTCAAAAACTTGGGCTCCCTTCTCCTTCTAGGGCGCCCAGATTCACCAGACTTAGCCATTTTTATCATTTTTCACCTTCAGAGCTCTAAACACCTCTCGCCATGACCCTTGTTTGATCTGAGTTTGCCGGCAACTGAGTGATCTGACGAGCTGACGAAGACATCCACTGTGAAGTTGACGAGAAACTAAACAACGTTGCCTGGGGAAGCCAACCTTGACTTCATCATCTGATCCTTCAAAAAGAAGAAGGGCGCCCAAGTTGAGCAGACTTAGCCAATTTTCACAATTTTCGAAATCTTCCCTCGTTTGACATGCCTTCCTTGTCTCGACTGTCGGAAATAGAAAAATTTCTAAGGCATGGAAGTATGGACACCCAAACTAGGTAGGGTTGCCTGGATTCACTAGCCTTAGTCAAATTTTTGCATTTTTCAACTTTTTTTGCTTCCTTTCTCCATTTCTCGTTCCTCGTGCACGTTTGTTGTTGACAACTTCTGTTTGACGCTTGAACGTCTGATTCTGACACCTCGCAGCCGACTAACCTCCATTGATGACCTTGGTTCTCTAGAAAAAGCTTCTGAAAAAGCAGAATAGACCCACTAGGGCACAACTGATCTTTTCGTGATTCTGACTACACTAGCCGGATGAGGAAGTATTTTAAGCCAATCAAAATCAGTCTCAATCCTAAAAGCCAAACTTTCTATTTTTAGAAAATTTTGCTAATATCTGTTTCGAAAGAAACCCAAAAAAACCCAGAAAAAGTTACTATTTTTAGAAAACTGCTAAAAATAGAAATTTTCCTAAAATTTAGGGTTGAAAAATTGACATCTGGGTTTTGTAGATTTGGTCGTTCTGAACCGACCCAGATTGTCAAAATTTGAAAATTTCAAGTTTATGACCCCCATGCAAGACATACAAAACCCCAATTTTGACAAGACTTTAACTCATTTCTTCAAAATGCCTAAGTGTAGCAATTTTTTTTAATTTGGGGTACAACAGAGTGCTCTTCAAGGAATCTTCAATAACCATAAGCTCATCAATAAGCTTATCCACCTCCCTTTTTTTCCCCTTAAGCGCATCATAGTAGATCTCACCAAGCATGAGTAGGTGATCTCTATTGGAGAGTGGCTTTATGCAATTGGTCTTCATCTCCACTAATGCTTCTCTAAGCGCCTGTGAATTTGAAAGGGAAAATTCTCCATCAGGGCCCATATGTCCTCCTGAAGACCTCCAACAACATTTGGCCATCAACTTAAGGGTGTCATCAAAATGTCTAATGGCTGCACTAATCTGGTCTTCACTCACCTTCAGCTGTCCTGCCAATTGATTGGACCCTTGGACTCATCAACCTCATATAAATTTTCTGATTTGTGATCAGCATTATGCAACACCAAATCAGATTTGTTTTCAAGGCTAATATTGGTACAATTAGTGCCAAAAATGCCATCCTTCATGCATGATTGTGGAGATAAAGTTTGGGCAGCCCCATGGTCAAAAGTATAGTCATCTCAAACGGGATCCTGCAATGCTGTGTAGGTCTGATCCTAACCCACTTGTTCACTACATATTGAATTTTTTGATTTCCCAGCATTGGTATGAGAAACATTCCCCTCAAAGTCACCCAATCCACAATCGGACTCCTTGCGAAGATGAAGTAAAGGTGATGAAGCAATGCTAGGTTCAAATAGAGGAGTATCAAATGGGTTTATACCTTCTTGTAGCTGACCCCACATGGCTGTCTTGTCAACCACCATAATGACTTATCTGGCAATCTGTATGTGCTCTTCATCTAGAGCTTCAATAGGTGACTCTCCTACGTCCTTGTCCTCGTAGGACTGAAGTTAACTTGTAGCTTTGTACTCTTTAGAACTTAGAGTCCAATCTTCAATGCATGATGACTGATTTTCATCTTCCCCATGAACACTGGTAGGCTGCATGTCACAAACACGTGCCTCTTCTTCCATCTCTATCCCCTCTTCTAATCTCTCTTTAAACATTCTTTTGGTGTACTTCACCAAACCTATCTTCTAAGGTCTCAAGCACACAACTAGATTCAAGAAATCATTAAAAGAAACCTGTGTCTCAAAACCATCTGGCATGTTTTGGTACTCTTCAAAGAATTGCATGGCTTCCTGTTCATAACTCTTCCTGATTTGTTCTTCACCCCTGCTGTAGTCCATTGTCATACTCTGAATTTTTACTGATTCACCCAACAAGATGGTAGGAACATTGCCTTTGATACCATTGTAATGTCCCACCCCAAAACTGAGTTTGGACTTGCGATTTTGCTCGATTTATTTTTAGTTTGACAGATCGAACATTTTGTCAAACACTTCGCATGCTAACTGGTCTGATTATCTTTCAATGACTTTGAAGTTTGCAAACCATATTAAAATGCCCAACAAACAGATGACAATAGGCACTTGCATTATCTCAATCTAAAGTCCATTCAAAACAGTCAAATGAAATATAGAATCTCTATTATTTATATTTCTGAGATGTGACTATTTTTTTAAACATATGCAGATTTTCTGCACATTTAATGATAACAACAACAAGCATATTCAGATTTAAATTACAGTTACAACTTTTCAAACAGTACCTTTCTCAGATCTAGGAAAATAAGTCATACACAATAGCCATTAATAAGTTTCCATTAATGGTGCAGCTATCCCTCTCAAAGGATCACGCCCAACACTCATAAACTCGTCCAAACAATCACTACAGCTAGCATGTGAACTGCAGTTAGTTACAAAGGAGCCCACATTCCCCTATAGGTTTCCACGTCCACTTCCAAAGGGCCTGCTTTTGGAGAATACAGTGATAATCAAGTATATCAACAACTTCACGACCCAACTGTCTTCCATGGCAGGTAACCTAATGCTCACGTCTAGCCAAACAATGTAGCTATGACTAACACCAATTCTCACACCCAGTTCAAAGTGTGAAAGGCACCAAATCTATGCATAAAGAATTCCATGGCCAGCCTTGCAACTCCAATCTAAGGCAACCAAAACATTCAACCAGCAAATAAAACCCTTCAGGATCCCACCTCTGGCTGAAGCATGAAGTTCACAAAACCACCAGCAATGTGGACACCTCAGTAGGTATTTAAAGGCAATATTCCAACCCTGTAAATATCATTCTTTGAAAATACGACCAATGCATGCAAGTCTCTCTTAAAACTATCAAACCTTGAATTTTCAAATCTTTTCTTGTAGATCTCTTGCTCTGAAATAATGGTCAATATATTTGCAATATTCTGATAAATCCTTTGAACCTTGAATAATGAAGTTTCCTGTAAATTCCAAACAATCTTTGAAGCGCAATGCACAACCCCTGAAATGGAGTTATCCACGAGCAGCCTTGGGAGATCTTTCACTCCTATAGCATGTTGTTCCTCATGAGGGTTTTCGTCCTTGATGAAGCGTAGATTTTCAAACTCTCTAGTCTCCCTGCAAAACCGTTGAACAATTTTCTTTTCCAAGATTATTGTCAAATGAGCTGACAAATGCCTTATATATTTCTGAAATTCCCATGCCCCAATTTGCATTTGAAATACATTTTATTTCCTGCCTTTCATCTCTTTTTAATTTGGGTGCTATACTTAATAATATATATTTTTTAAATAACTTAAATCCTCCTTTTATAAAGTTCCTATTAAAAATATATTAATAACGCATAAAGTTAAATATTTGATTTAACTTTATAATTAACACTATTAACACTTAATTCTTGGGACCATTATCAAACCAAGATAAATCCAAGATATAACTCCACCACCAAGCCCAAAATAGTAACACAACCAACTGACCATACCAGAGACCCCAGTGACTTACTATAAATAGTAAGTATGGATAAAGTGTTTGAATAAGCTTTAGAAAGCACACTGCGAGAACCCATGGTAAACATTGAGCCTGGAAAACATCGATTGAGCTCCAAAGATTGACTGAATGAGTCTGCAATTGCCCTGAAAGGGCCCCCTAACCAACCTGTTAGTCCATGGGGACCAAGTGTTGGACTAACCTCTCCAACTGACCACTGCCTAGGAAAAGGGGACATTACAAGATTGTTGTTAGTAAATTAAGGATTTTGTGAATGTGGAGGATTTAGAGTATGCCAAGAGGGTTGTTGCCAAAGGTAAGAATATGGAGAATGTTGAGATACCGCAAATAGAGGGACAAAAAATAACTGCACCACTCAATAACAAAGATATATCAATGCAAATATAAATGACCATCTGACAAAATAGTAGAAGGCCTAATTGAACTAGCAAAGAAAATTGAGGAATATGTTGTGATGAGAGAGTCAATAGAAAGAGGGCTTGGGAGCTGTAGTTTCAGCCAAGGTGTAGAATTAGGGGTGATACACCATGTCAATTTTTGACTCGTGCACTACATTTTGAACCTAATTTTTCAAACATAAAGGTTACAAATAATGATGGATTTGAGGGTTTATTAACCTCATTTACAAAATTGGAACCTCTAGAACTATCTACGGAAAATTTGGAAAATGTGGGAAGTAAAAGTGTCGGACTTAAAAAAGAAAAGATGAGAAATGAGGAATTGAGAGAAGGAGAAAGGAATATGGGTAAGGGAGAGTAGAAGGCATGCTTAATAACCTATCCATTGATACAATCAAGACCACTAGGAGATCTTTAGATGTTCACATGAATACCAAAGTAGTGCAGCATAACCATGGTGAAGCTACTTCATTGTTGAGTATTCATGCAAGAGATCACCAACAAAGTATGTTGGAGGTTAATGATGATAGAAGGAATGCACCATGGAGAATTATAGGTCAAAATTTTAGATTTAGTGTTTCTGTCAGCATTCAAATCATCTACCACATGATTTCATTTGCATGTATACAAGTGGATTGGCAAGTATTTTCAGTTGGTTACTGTTGGGAAAGAATTTTCAGCCTTTATAGGAGTTTTTTCAGTCATTACAATGCTCGCATTTCCTGCTCTTACAAGGAGGTTTCGATTTGTAGCTGCTGTTCTATTTTCAAGTTGTTTTTTAATTTCATAAAATCAGATTATAAGTTGTTATTTCCAGCCTTGAACAGCTGCAAGATTGATCATTTTGAGATCACTGCATCATTGGAAAGTGTTGGTAAATGGTTTCAGTTGAAGAGAATGAATACTTCAGTCAACATAGTTCTGATTTGGGTGGAAAACCAGGTATGTGTTGTGAGTTATGCACACTTGATCAAATAATTTTCTAAGCTACCAAGAGACATTGTTGTTAATGGAGTTGAGAGCTGTACATGCTGGTCCAAATTGTTTCACCTATTGAGCAAGAGAATCAAACTTGAAGTTTGCATGTAAATTTTGAAACCTTGGGAAGATGACATCATTCGATTTCAAATAAAAAAGGAACATTCAAAATGTTTGCTAACATTGCTAGTTTCAAGGTGGGAAGCTTGTGCTTGTGGTATGGTGAGATATACACATCCTTTTGCTTCAGCCCATATGATGAGAACAAATTGTCTTTCAAAAAAGTGAACAAATTTCAAAAAGTGCATAAGAATATTCGGGACAGCAATCTTCATAAACTTCTATGGCAAGATATAAATCATTTGATAGAAAAAGGATCCAAACTCTATGGGCATCACAATGTGGTTCAATATTTTTGTACAGTAAAGTTGGAACGTCGAAGTTTCAACTTGCTTGAAAATTCTAGATGCTCTTTGGTTAAAGACATACAATGGGGTTTGGGACAAAAGTTGATGAGGTATGTTGGGAACTTTGTTGTTTGTAGAATGAATCGATTAGTTGGAATTAATGAGATGAATCTATATGGATCTGATAGTATATTTTGGAGATATTGCTTTATAGATTTACAATTTCTTGTTGTTCCAAAATTGTGCGACAAAAATATGGTGAAGAGTTCCTAAGATTGATTTGGGATCTTGGTATTTGTAGAAGGTTTTAGTCGGAAGGAGTTGAAGGATTGAGTTTGCATTGCTTGAGGATAAGCAATTTTGGGGAGGGTAGACTTGTAATGTCCCTTTTCTTGGTCCATTTCAACATCCTTGGAAACTCCAACTTTCTTGGAGAGCGCCAACATTATTGGAAAGGTATTATAATAGTGGTCGAGAGTCCCTGGAGCCAAGATGAGTACAATGGTACTTTCTATTCGTGGATTTGACATTTTGGGAGAACTCCACACTTCTTGGAGAAGTCTATCATCTTGGGAGAGTGCCAACTTCCACATAGATTATATCTTATGCACTTAAGGTCTTGATGCTAAGGTCAAAATTCATATTTTGGGCTATTTTAATAATTTTTCGTAAACTTTGGTTAATATTTGGGAAATAATTAATTAATTAAGTTGTCAAGAAACATTTTATATCAAATGGAAACTTTTGTTTAATTAATTATTTTAATACAACAATGGTTAGTATTATGAAGTGAAATTTAAGAAGACATATAAGTGACTTATTTTTGAGCCCAAAATTAAAACTGAATTAAAAAGTCACTTTAGGCGAGAAATTAAAGGTTATGGAAAATAATATTTTATTATTTTTGGAAAAGGTATATAAAGAGGAGATTTGAGAAAGAAAAGGAATTCTTGGCATCTTTAATTTAAAAAAAATCATGTTTTGGAGATTGAGCATTTTGTTCAACTTTCAACCCTAAGACAAAAATGCTACAACAAAGATTGGTTTTGAGGATGGAATCTCTTCTAGCCAACTCGTGGTGGATTCATACAGGATTCACAGATGTGCTAAATGATAGGAATTTTGGTAAGATTATGCTGAAGAGTAAAAGATAATTTCTAGGTATTTATTTGGTAGAAATTTGTTGGCGTTTCAATTAGCACCTATGGAGTGCTTATTGGAAACAAACATCTATGCACAGTGCGTAATGACTACTCTTCAAATTATGGAGGGGAGCTCCCTCTTGTTTGCTGGTGTTTGCGTAAAAGTAAAATGGACTAATGTTCCTATCTTTTTTACTGAGCGGTAGGGCATAAGGGTGCATAATAAACACAATGCATTGTAGCTAAGGTTTTCTCTAGTTTTTGCAGATCTTAACTACAACTAGGCTAACTTTTAATCTATCCTATCTCCTCTAGATAAACAGAGCAAGAGAATATAGGAGCAGGAATGAAATGGTTGGATCACTTGGGTCGATTGTCTCTCAGAACGCATCTGAAGGCTCTGAACTTTCAGATCTATGTTGGAATAAGGTCTTATGCAAGCAAACACTCTTACGGTAAGCTGAATCTCAGGATTTCCAAGGAGGAGGAACCCTTGTTCGAGGTGTAGGCACTAGAAACAACAAAGAACGATCAACTGGATAACAGGATTCTTGAGGAGGTGACGACCCTTGTCCATATTGTAGGCTGAAAAACAGATCATTACACAACATCAAACGATAACCATTAATATCAAAATTCCCAAGGAGGTGACGAAACTTGTCCAAGGGGTAGATTGAAGCAATAGATTATAAGAACAAGACGTTGATAGAACTTGAAACTTTGGATCAAATTGCATATGCCTTTTGATTTATTTCTTCAAACTTTCTCAACGAATTACAAAGATTTGGGACAGCAAAGGTACAAAATCATACACAATTGCGATCAAACCAAACAACTCTCATCCAAGAGTGAACAAACATAGACTTGCAAGCTTGTTGGCACAATGGCGCAACAATTTTGTGTAGTAAATAAAAGTTACAAAATAATGAGCAAAGACTTTTATTTATAGAAGCTCAAAGGAGTAGGCAACCCTAAAATCTCCTTGAGTTAACACTTAGTTCTTGCCAATCTGCAAGATTTATTCCTATGTCTAAAAGTAGGTGACCTAGCAGTTATTAGGAAAGCTACTTTAGTTAACTGAAACTAAACTAAAAGAGAACTCCAAATACGAAAGTGCCTCCAAACTAGAGATCCACAATTAGTGGGATCTGACATGCATGATTAGTGGGACAGCGAGTTAACTTGGGAAGAGGCACCAAGTTAACTGTTTGTCAAAAATGTTATCTTGGAGGGGTAGGACGTCCTTAACTGAGAGTCTACACCTCAACAATTCTTCTAACCAGTTGTTGACTTCTTCATACGGAGATCGTCACATGCCTCAACTGCCAGCTTACTGTTTGTCAGCAACTTGATGTATGTATCTCCTTCACTCTGCTTCCCTTAGGAGGGTTACTCCTTGTCTTTCTGTATGTGTTTCCATTTTGACGTGGAAAGTAGTGTAGTATTAACCAGTGGCGGCTTTGCATTGGGAATGAATACCTTCCGCGTTCTTTTGCAGCTTTATGTTTCTGACATTTTCTTTGATCTTTCTCAATGGAAAACTGTTGTATGATGAAACCGCGAAGTTTGACTGAAAACACTCCAGCCGTGAGAAATGACACGAACTCACTGCACACACAAAATTCCAATGGTATCAACCCTCTAAACTAGCCATGAAAGGCTATTAGATATACGAGGTGAAACCATTATGGAACATGTGGACTTGAGTGTCTATGCTTGTCAATTTGTCCAAATTGACCTCTAGGTGTGCCCGACCTAGATCGGTGTCAACCATTTTCAGAAAATCATGGAGTAAGACCATTTTGGTCTTGTATTCGACTTGGGAGAACTGCATTATGAAAACCTTGAAGATTGACTGTGCACACAATGCTATTCAAACAACTTTTTCTGTGACTGCTAAAAATAACCTTGCTGGGGTAACTTTTTACGATAAATTCTGAGACGTGGGTTTTGTTGAGAATAATTTTGTAAATAAATCCAAGTCGTCAGAAATTCGAAAAAATGAATTTTTCTATGGCATGCAAGAGCCCTTTGGCGGCAGAGGTAGCGAGGCACCAAAAAATGATTTTTCTCGGAAAAATCTAATACATGGGTTTTGTTCGTGCTTCAAAACTGAACAAACCCAGTTTGTCTATTTTTCAAATTTGTGACTTTTTCCGGAAACTCTAAAAAAATAGGGGCAACAGGGCTACTTTTCTGGAAAAATCTAACACATGGTTTTTGTTGAAAAAGTTGTGCTGATCATACCTAGAGGGTCAAATCTGTGAATATCCGCTATTTTCTTGGACATGCAAGAAGATCTAAGACAAGAATAGAGGATAAAAGACAAGAAGAAATTTGGAAGTTATTAACTTTCTTTTAGGATCTTCAAGAAAATTATGCCTGAAGATGCAACCTTTGATAAATTGTCCCTCCGTGCAATTGATCTTCAAAAATATGAAGAACAATGAAAACCCCTCTATTAGATCTTCAAAAGACGTTTTGGAGAGAAAATAACTGTTCTTGGCTTGAACCTGCAAAGAAAGATGTTGAATTATGATGCCTAGGCTTGATATATAGTGATTGATGTTGAATGCATCAAGTTTGGGCGCCAACACATGATGGAGGAGTCAATTAGCCTAATTTGGAGTTCACAACACTGATTTCCACTCATTTGGGGACGTTTTAGACATGAAAAGCTTTCTAAAACAGTCAACTTTTGTCAACTGAGTCTTACTTTGACTTTAGATGTCCCTTTGAAGAGTTGAACACTTTTTCATTATTTTTCTATGATGAAATGCCTCCGTTCGATCCCGGAGTTCACAATATTGATTTCCACTCATTTGGGGATGTTTTAGACATGAAAAGCTTTCTGAAACAGTCAACTTTTTTCAACTGAGTCTTACTTTGACTTTAGATGTCCCTTTGAAGAGTTGAACACTTTTTCATTATTTTTTTGTGATGAAATGCCTTCGTTCGATCCCTAATTCTGGTTACTTAGTTGATCTTGAAGCGTTGCTAACGGATCCATTGCTGAGATGAAACAACTCTGATGAAGTGTGTTTGGGCGCTGCAAAGCTCAAAAACCAAGTCTGATGCCTCTGATTCTTGGGCACCTTTTCCCAAGAGGGTGCATTTTTCACCAGACTTAGTCAATTTCTTGAGTGTTCTTCAATTTCTCCAGTTTGACCCTCCGTGCCTTGATCTGAGATCACTGAAGATTGATGATTACGGCGATCTTGCTGAAACATGGGATGAATAACCAATTTAGTCCCAAAAAGGATGACTGGCTTCACGAATCCTGAAGTTTGATTTAGGTGCCTCAAAAGCTTGGGCGCCCCTGGCTTGTAGGGGCGCCTTTGACCTTTTGCCTTGTTATTTTCATGTTGCAAACTTTTACGAATGGTCCCAGTTTGATCTCTGTCATCAGATGTTTGATTTGTCTGTTGTCTTCATTGACAGTGTCATTGTAGAGATTGATCAAAATGGAGGTGGTCATCTTGGAGGTCACTGAGCTTGCAGACTGCATCTGATTGCCCAAAAAGTTGGGTGCCTATTTCTAGGAAGGTGCAATTTCCTTAGCACAAGCAATGTTTGTGTTCTTCCATCTTGCCTTCATTTTTGGTCTTTAATACTTGATCTTTGTTTGCGAATGCTTGACAGGTCTTGTGAACGTGTAGCTAGATTGATCGCGAAGCTGAGAGGATGTTGAGCAGATGCTTAGGAGGAAGCAGTTGTTGAAAACCTCAATAGGTGGCTCAAAATGATGGGCACCCTTGGCCTGCAGGGGCGCCTTTCCCTTACTTGACTGCCATCTTTAATTTGATCTTAACATCTCTTGTCTCCGCTTCTGTTTGCTGGTGATCGATGAATCAGGTGACGTTGCTTGACGATGCACCAGAAAGCCAGCAGAAGCATGAAGGAGATGGCTGCCTTGGTAAAATTTGATGGTTGGTTTTGACCCTTCAACTTCATGGGCGCCCCTGGCTAGTAGGGGTGCTTTTAGCTGTGGTTTCATCATTTTCTTTGAAAATCTCCATCTCTTCGTGCTTCATGTTCGCCGTGTAGCTTGACTGGTTTGAGATTTATCATTGACGACGTGGATGTGTGCATCCTAGCAATCACCTTCACCATGCTGCGTGTATGGGTGTTGGAAAAATGACTAAGGCATTCAATTGCATAGCCTTCTCATAGCAAGGCATGCATTTTCCAGACTTAGTCAATTTTCAGCATTTTTCACTTTTGAAAATCCCCTCCGTCACAAAGCATTTTTGCCATGGATTCTTCGTTGAAGCTTTTGAGGCTTAGATTTCACCACCTGGTACTAGCCATTCTGCCATTAATGGTTGCGGAGGTCTTAGCTTTCTTTCTGAAAAATGAAAATAGACCCACCAAAGTAAAACAAAATTTTTGGTGATTTTGACTTGATCGATGTGATCGTGGAGTCAAATTATCCCAATCAAAATCATTTTTAATTATTTCTAGAAAGGTCCTATTTTTTAGGGTTTTCCTAAAAATAGGGGTTTGAAACCCTAATTTTCAAATTTTCAGAAATTTGCAAGTATCTTCCTTGACATAAACCCACAAAAACCCTATGTTTTGTTTGACCTAAAACATACATTTGACAACATGATTTGGATAATTTTAAGCAAAATGCCTTATTGAAGCAAAAATTTATTATGGGTACGACTAAACTGTAATTGAAGATTTCAGTTGATGGAGAATTCACAAAAATAAGGGTTGAAGATTAATGAAATAATTGTGTAGTACATTATTCTTCATTTTGAAGTGAGAAATACCTATCTTTGATTGTGGAATGGGCCCAAGGTAGGTCGTACCATTCATTGAAGGATATCTGGTCATACCAAAAATTCAGAGAAAAGGGAGTTGGGAGGTAGGCATGTGAAAGGTGGAGCAGGTCGATTCATTTTTAGGAAGTTTTTCAGTTCCAAAACCCTAGGTGCATCATAATACTATAGATTGGAGCTTATTTCTGAGTGTTGCCATCATAAGGAAGTTGTTGTTCATGCCATACAACTGTTAAATAGCTTACTGTACCTCTAAATATTTTATACTATATTGCTACAACAATACCCAGTTAGCTGGGAATAGAAGCATTTATTTATAAATTTAGCTCAACATCCTCCGTACTATTGGGATGTTGGAACACAATTCAGATGCAAGTTTTAGTGGAATAAAGGGTAAGTATCGTTCTTAAATTTTCATAATATATGCTTCTTAATTAGCTGTATGCAAATTTCAGACCTGTTGTTAATTATATCATGGTAAATTTTATGGAATAGGGCAATATTAATAGAAGTTCATAGTGCTGTGTGAATTTCATAAACTGTCCAATATTAAACAACTGTTCATATATCAATTTATGAGGAGATCTTGCAATTTGGATTAGTCTTTTCCAGTGAACCTCGGGGACGTGTCCCTGCCCCTAGGCCCTAGCGTTCTTGGAACAGGGACGTCCCGGAGACGTGGAGACGACGTTCCCACGTCTCCGGAGGCGCCACCAATTTGCTCCCCTGCCACCAGAGACGCAAAAACGCACCCACGTCTCCGAGATGTTGAGGGAGACGCCTGGGCATCCCTCGAGCGTCTCGGGGACGCCCAGGCGTCTCCCGCAGCGGACAGTCATAAAGGTCTGTTTTAAAAAAAAAAAGACTCAATTTTAAAATAAAATTATTGGTTCTATTCGAACCCTAAGGGCATGTGGGGCCCATCAACACTCTTCTATGCTATCAAAAGCCCCTCCTAACTTCATTTTTATTCACATTTGCATTTCTACTTGACTGCTACAGCAAGAAGAAGAAGAGTGAAGAGCTGAGGAAAGAGTGATTGGAGGAGTGAAATGAGTGATTGCAAGTGAAAGAGGAGTGTCAAGGAGCAAGAAGAAGAAGAGGAGGAAGATTCTTCAGCTTGTTGAAGAGATTTTTCAAGCAAAAGGTAGGGTTTTGAACCGATTTTTTTTTTAATTTTCTGATTTTCAATGTTCATTGTTTTAGTTTTTTGAATTTTCTGATTTTCATTTTTAAATTCTAAGTTCTTAGTTCTTGTTGTTTCATTTTCTAAGTTCTTGTTTCATTTCTAATTCTTGTTGTTTCATTTTCTAAACTAGTTAAGATTTTGTTTTGCAATTTAAAATTTAAAATATAGAGTTTTATTTTTTTAATTTTAAAGTAGGGCATAGGCTGAAACTATGTGTTTATTGATTTTTTTTTTTCATTTTGTGAAATGCAGTGTCAAAATGAGCTCCCACAGTCATGAAATGAGTGAGGATGAGATGGAATTGGAAACTCGTTCTCATAATGCAAGCCATTCAGAATATGAACCTGAGCATGAGGATGAGCACAATGAGGGGGGTGAACATGGGTCAAATCCAAAAAGGCAAACTAGTTCCATAGCTAGTGCACATGTTGCTATTGATTGCCCCTCTCAGCTTTTGGCAGAGTGGGCTAGGGGTCCTTATGATCCCAAATATCCTCTCAAACAGTTTGCAACAAGAATAACAGCCCCAACATCATCAGGTGGTGGTACGAGAAAATGGAAATGCAACATTTGTGGTGATGATTGGTTTGGGAGCATCACCAGAGTTAATGCTCACTTCCTCTTTTGGCCAGGAAAAGGTGTGGGAGCATGTGCTTTTTTGAAAGAAGCTAAAAATATGAAATACAGAATTGAGTTCAACAAGCTTTGGGGTGTTCTAGATGACGTGGCAATTCCTATGCCTGCTACCTTTTCTAGTAGGCAAAATATTCAGACTATACAACAGATTCAGGAGCAGCATATGTAGAGGCAGCCTATATTAGAGTAGGAACATTGTCAGGGGCAGCCTCAGGACCTTCATCCACCTATAGTGCTATGCCTGAATCGCAATAGGGCAAGGGGAAACGCAGGATGCAAAATCAGCCTAACCCCATAGCTGATTTATTTAATGTGCACCAGAAGGATCAGATAGATGATTCCATTGGCAAGTTCTTTTTTGCCAATGGAATCCCATTTCATGTAGCTCAATCTCCTTATTATAAGGAGATGATGTCGATGGTGGCGAAGGGAGGACCATCATATGTGCCACCAGGTGAGCACAAATTGAGGACAACGATCTTGGATAACAACTATACCAAGATCAGTTCATTGATGGAGACGATGAGGGCATGTTGGGAGGATTTTGGATGCAGCATTGTTATGGATGGGTGGACAGACATTAGGCATCGTCCACTCATCAATGTCATGGTTACATGTTCAGAGGACCCATTCTTTCTCAGGGCGGTTGATTGTTCAGGGCATCGAAAAGATGCTGATTTTCAGTTTGAGATTCTTCGGGCAGCTATTGAGGAGATTGGGCCACAAAATGTGGTCCAAGTAGTGACAGATGCAGCACATGTGTGCAGAGCTGCAGGGAGGCTTAGCGAGACAACATACAAACATATTTGGTGGACTCCATGTTGTGTGCATGCCATGAACAATGCACTCAAGGACATGGGGAAGATTGAGTGGATTAGAGGAGTGGTCAACAATGCTAGAGATGTGCAGATGTATATCTGCAACCACCACACTTCACATGCCATCTTCAGGAGCTTCGCGAAGGAGTTCTTGAAACCAGTTGAGACCCGATATGCATCCTATTTCATTCTTATGGAGAGAATGCTTGAGTTGCAAGAGCCATTGCAACTCATGGTTATGATGCAAGAATGGAATCGGTGGGATGGGGCCAGGACAGAGCAAGGGAAGAGGGTGAAGGAGATAGTGAAGAGTGATGGATTTTGGAATGATGCAAAATATATTGTTGCCATCATTGAACCAGTTGTCCAAGTCATCAGATATGGGGATGGGGATGCACCTAACCTTGGAGAGGTGTATGAGTGCATTGATTCAATGCTTGGCCAGATGAGGGCAGTTGTGCGAGAGAAGGACCCCACTCTAGCATTCTACAATGTTTACATTCAGCCTATTATTCAGCACAGATGGGATAGCCTAAACACTCCCTTGCACATGGCTGCTTATTCATTGAATCCGAAGTGGTACATGCCTAGGCTTGGTAGAGTTACACCGATTCAGGATGATGAGGTGAAGGAAGGGTTCTTCAAGTGCATTGATAGGATGTATGATGCTAAAGATGCTAGCAACATTCGCACTGAGTGGACAAAATTTGATACTCTTAGGGGTTACAAGGCTGCGGCAAAGGCGGATATAAGAACTATGGCACAGGAGGATCCGATTTTGTGGTGGACTTGTCATGGACCGAAATCATTGACTAAAACACTAGCCATTTGTTTGTTGTCTCAAGTTTCTAGTTCTTCAGCTTCTGAGAGGAATTGGTCTACTTATAGCTTCATCCACTCTCTTAAGAGGAACAGACTTTACCTCTAAGAGAGCAGAGAAGCTAGTGGCTGTACATAGTGCCTTGCGTATCACTAACCGCAGGACACGTGTGTACAAGGAGAGCCTAGCAACACGATGGGATGTAGAGCCAGAGGAGCCATCACAGATTGATGAGGATGAGGATGTTGCAGATTTAGGGCTGGTTGGTGTTCCTTTGGCAGATCTTTACCTTGGGGAGTCCAGTGGTTCCAGTGATGAGGAGTTTGCCGACCTCCCGAGGGATGATTAGAGGCCTTCGCCTGCTTCACTACATTTTGGCATTTTGACTTTGTAGTTTGTACTTGTTTTGATATTCATATCATGCTACTCATTGTAATCATCTTTATGATATAATAGAAATCTTCCATTTGCTGATTCGACAATTGTTACATTGTAGTATTGAGTATTCTAATTTCAAATTTGAAAACTTCAATGTTCAATGGTTCATTCACTAGTTCATTGTTCAATGTTCAAGTATATTGTTATACATCTTTTCATAACTAGCATTTTAAGTACCATATGTATAGTATATAGTATATACCGCCTCCCCGCCGTCCCCAAATTGAGGCCCCTTTGTCCCCCTGTCCCCGACGCCGGTGTAACATAGGTCTTTTCTATGCAGTATTTTATGCAAACACTCCAGGGCAAATTGTCAAACATTTGTCGAAATGACATAGAGGTGAGTTGGGTATGTCAAACAATTGCAAGAAACACCAAATAATAAGAATATTTCAAGTTGACATTTAGTCAAACATTTGTCAAAATTCCAAAATTTTGGTGTGGCACTTTATAGTGTTATCAGAGCTACATGTGAGTTTTATTTTCTGGTTGTTCCATGCTGGGTGTTAAAATAAATTAAGAAATTGTAAAGTAAATATTCCATTTAGGGATATTACATTGGAGCTGCAACATTTAAAGCTTAAGTAGGAAATCTTGGCCAGAGGAGAGAATGATCAAGAAAGGACATCCAATAGAAGAGAAAATATTTGGTGCCCATACTATTCCAATGAAGGACAACTATGGAACAAATGCCTTGTCACAGAATGGAAGTGAAGGGGCTATAGCCTATGACAATAAAAGTAGATGTTGTAGAACCTCCATGGAAGTTAAAAAGCATTTTATGTGGTATTCGTGGTGAATAGGATGATCATGGAATAAATGATTGTCCATCCCTACTATTTTGATTAAGGGTTGAAAAAGAACACAAAACTTGTTATAATCATGTGTGAGGATACAAGCCCTACCATAGGGGCATGGCAAGGACAAAAGGATTAGCAAAAGGAGCCTTCCATATACAGAATTGTGGCTAAAAATAGCCTAAATGGAGAGAAAAACATAATATCAACTTAATTCAGAATGCGACACCACAAGGAATAGAAGATAAGCCTTTTAGTAGTTATGGAAATGATTATAGTGACAATAGGCCCTACCACAGCAAGTTTAGAGGAGGACATGGTAGAGGAATGGATTGAGGCTAGAGGAAAAGAGAAGATGCCACTTGTTACAAATTCTGCGAGATAGGAGATTATGCAAATGGCTATAGGAAGGAAAAGAAGATTGCTTGTGGGTTTTGTGGTGATTCCAAGCATGATTTATTTGGCTGCCCAAGAGCTGCACAGTATTACAAGAATAGGAAGAACCCTACAAAAAAGTGAAGAATTGCTCAGGCCTAATGTGCCAAAGTTATATGAAAAATACCTAAGGACAACCATCTAAATTCTCATAGGTGCCTAAGAGTAGAAATTATCAATGAGGAGAATAGAGAAGGAAAACATATGATGGAAGAGGACTTATTAGAAAAAGAATACCTTGAAAAGAGTCATTAAGAAACAAGGTTAAAGAGAAAAACAAAGTATCAGTGGTGGTAAAGACATCACGAGAGACTTGGTTATAGACAAATCAAACGAGGAAGATATGTCTAATTTTCCAAGTAAGAAAGATCGAGACTTGATTGTAGAAAAGGCTACCAAAATTGTTAGAAAATAATAGAAGAGAAACTACCATAGAGCTTGCTTTTTTGAAAAGGAAGCAGTAATATTGAAAGAATTCACAAATTTTGTGGAAGAGGAAACCATATTAGAAAAACTCAAGGATATCATCACAAAGTAGTGGAATAACTATGGAGAACTAAATGCAATAAAAGGAGTACAACCAAAACCTCCAAAAGATGGCATAAACATCCTTTTCTAATAGATGTGAAGATTTATGGGAGATCGATGATGAAAGTCGTGGTAGATCTAGGTGTAAACATAATTCCTAGACAAGTTTGAGAAGATCTAGGAAGACTAGTTTTGCATGAAAGCCTATAAAAAATTGCTTTGGTAGATAGCTCACTAGTAAGCATTATAGGGATCTACAAAAATATAGAAGTAATAAAAAGGCCAATCAATTTTGAAGCAATAGAGAAAAAGGAACTCTTTACCACATTTAGTGCCTTTCTGAACTTAGAGTGGTTTGTATGTTGTAATGGAGTATTTGACTCTAGAAAAGTGGAATTGATTCTCCTGAGGAAACGATAGTTCACATCCCTTTATACATTAACATGAGTGGCACATGCACAAAAGAAGTGGCATAGTAAGATGTGGAGGATGAAGAATACTATAGAAGCTTATACACTTTAGGATGAATTCCAAGGTAGAAATAGATGATAACCTGAACTCAAGGGGGAATATTGAGTTAGATGAGAACCATTTGAGTACTAATAGTGAATATGCAATAGAAGCATGGATACTCAACAAATCGGAAACAAGAGCTAGAAGGGTTTTAGGGGTTAGGAGAGTGAACAACCGTAGGAATATTCACAAAACAGGTAACAACATCACAAAAGGCAGAATCTCATCGCAATTAATAGCAAACAATAGAAAATTGGAAAGATATGGGCTAGGGTCCCATTGGGTGTGTCCAAACAAGTCAAGGTACCAATATGGGCTAGGGTTCCACTAGGTGTGTGTCAACTTTGTGTGGACAAACCCGAAGAAAAAATCCTCTATTTTTTGGCACACTTAAGCTCAATAAATTTTCATTTCATAAATGTTTTGAGTCTCTGAATTCTCATTACTATTTCCAAGTAAAATGGAAAGCAAAAGACATGATATGGCAATGAGGTGGAGCTTCAAGCAGCAGCAACAAATGAAGCAACTAATGGCAGGCAGATGCAAAGTTCCTAGTCTATGAAGGGACAAAAGAAAAAGAGACACCATAGATCTAAGAGGCCAAAACTGGAATGATAGATATTCATCTTGAGTGGCATTTGAAGAGGATAGTGAGAAAATAATTGTACATAACTAGTACTCCTTAATGTATGCACAATACTCATGGTTGGCTTGTACATAACTCTAAAGTTATCTATGCGCAACTCTTGTGCTTTCTTGTTGAACATTGGAACAAAGAAATACCTCAAGCAGCACCTCCAATGATTATGTTTATAGCAAAGGAGATAACACAAGACTAGTTATACTTAGCAAGGAGAAAACAAGTTTAAGCGGCACCAATTTTTATATGTCAAATTTATAACAATAGATAACAATTATTTATAAAATTATACATATATTAAATGTCAAAGGGGTTGAGGTCAAATGGTGAAAGCATTGGGTTCTCATTGTGGATACTTGAGTTTAAATCCCAAAAGTGATTTAGTTGGTTGTGTTGGTTAAGTTGGTCCTTAATGGAATAAGTGATTTAGTTTGGATATTAGGCCCCCTCGTTTGTGGCCTTTGGCTCAAGCCAAATTAAAAATTCTTAAGGTACCAATCAAAATAAATTAATTACTTAATATTTATTATTTATAATACTATAAATTGTTCATTTTTGTTGATTTATTTTATATTTATATATTAAATTTATTATATACATAATATATTTATATTTTTTTTCTGAATATTTTTACATTATATATTGGTACAATAAAATTGGAACTTCAAAGTTTGCACTTGCTTGAAAATTCAAGATGCTCTTTGGTTAAAGAGATACAATGGGGTTTGGGACAAAAGTTGGCAAGGTATGTTGGGAACTCTCTCGTTTGTAGAATGAATCAATAGTTGGAATTAATGAGATGAATCTGTATGGATCTGATAGTATATTTTAGAGATATAGCTTTACAAATTTATAGTTTCTTGTTGTTCCAAAGTTGTGCAATGGAAACATGGTGAAGAGTTCCTGAGATTGATTTGGGATCCTGGTATTTATAGAAGGGCTCAGTTGGAAGGAGTTGAAGGATTGAGTTTGCATTGCTTGAGGACAAGGAATTTTGGAGAGAGAAGACTTGTAATGTCCCGTTTTTTGGTCCATTTCAACATCCTTGGAAACTCCAACTTTCTTGGCAAGCACCAACTGTATTAGAAAGGTATTCTAATTGTGGCAAAATTCTTGGAGCCAAGATGAGTACAATGGTGCTTTCTATGTGTGGATCCAACATTTTGGGAGCAATCCACACTTCTTGGAGAAGTTTGTCATCTTGGGAGAGTGCCAACTTTGACATAGATTGATATCTTGTGCACTTAAGGTATTGATAGTGAGGCCAATTTTTTTAGTTTGGGCTATTATTATATTTTTCGTTAACTTCGGTTAATATTTGGGAAATAATTAATTAATTAAATTAAGTTGTCAAGGAACATTTTATATCAAATGGCAACTTATGTTTAATTAATTGTTTTAATACAACAATTGTTAATTTTATAAAGTGAAATTTAAGGAGACATAGAAGTGACCTATTTTTGGGTCCAAAAGTAAAATTGAATTAAAAAGTCACTTTAGGCAAAAAATTAAAAGGTTATGGAAAATAATATTTAATTATTTTTGAAAAAGGTATATAAAGAGGAAATTTGAGGAGTACAAGGCATTCTTGGCATTTTTCATATAAAAAAAAGGAACCCAATTGTTGAGATTGAGCATTTTGTTCAACTTTCAGCCCTAAGACAAAAACCCTACATTGAAGATTGGTTTGGGACAAAAGTTGACAAGGTATGTTGGGAACTCTCTTGTTTGTAGAATGAATCAATAGTTGGAATTAATGAGACGAATCTGTATGGATCTGATAGTATATTTTGGAGATATTGCTTTACAAATTTATAGTTTCTTGTTGTTCCAAAGTTGTGCAACGGAAACATGGTGAAGAGTTCCTGAGATTGATTTGGGATCTTGGTATTTATAAAAGGGTTCAGTTGGAAGGAGTTGAAGGATTGGGTTTGCATTGCTTGAGGGGCAAGGAATTTTGGAGAGAGAAGACTTGAAATGTCTCATTTTTTGGTCCATTTCAACATCCTTGGAAACTCTAGCTTTCTTGGTGAGCACCAACTATATTAGAAAGGTATTCTAATTGTGGAAAATTTCTTGGAGCCAAGATGAGTACAATGGTGCTTTCTATGTGTGGATCCGACATTTTGGGAGCAATCCACACTTCTTGGAGAAGTTTGTCATCTTAGGAGAGTGCCAAATTTGACATAGATTGATATCTTATGCACTTAAGGTATTGATAGTGAGGCCAATTTTTTTAGTTTGGGCTATTATTATATTTTTCGTAAACTTTGGTTAATATTTGGGAAATAATTAATTAATTAAATTAAGTTGTCAAGGAACATTTTATATCAAATGGCAACTTATGTTTAATTAATTTTTTTAATATAACAATGGCTAGTTTTATAAAGTGAAATTTAACGAGACATAAAAGTGACCTATTTTTGGGTGCAAAAGTAAAATTGAATTAAAAAGTCACTTTAGGCGAAAAATTAAAAGGTTATGGAAAATAATATTTAATTATTTTTGAAAAAGGTATATAAAGAGGAAATTTGAGCAGTAAAAGGCATTCTTGGCATTTTTCATATAAAAAAAAGGAACCCAATTGTTGAGATTGAGCATTTTGTTCAACTTTCAGCCTTAAGATGAAAACCCTACATTGAAGATTGGTTTTGAGGACATAATCTCTCCTAGCGAATTCATGGTGGACTCATACATGATTCACAGATGTGTTGAATGATAGAAGTTTTGTGAGATTGTGCTGAAGAGTAAAAAGATCATTTCCAAATATTTATTTGGTTGAAAATTTAAATTGTAATTGAACATTTTGATGGAGAATTAGCAAAAATAAGGGTTGAAGATTAATGAAATAATTGTGTAGCACATTATTCTTCATTTTGAAGTGAGAAATACCTATCTTTGATTGTGGAATGGGCCCAAGGTAGGCGATACCATTCATTGAAGGATATCTGGTCATACCAAACATTCAGAGAAAAGGGAGTTGGAAGTGAGGTATGTGAAAGGTGGAGCAAGTCGATTCGTTTTTAGGAATTTTTTGGGTTCCAAAACCCTAGGCACATCATAATACTATAGATTGGAGCTTATTGTTGGGCACGGCCATCATAAAGGTTGAAGATTAATGAAATAATTGTGTAGCACATTATTCTTTGTTTTGAAGTGAAAATATCTATCGTTGATTGTGGAATGGGCCCAAGGTAGGTCATACCATTCATTGAAGGATGTCTGATCATACCAAAAATTCAGAGAAAAGGGAGTTGGAAGTGAGGCATGTGAAAGGTGGAGCAAGTCAATTCGTTTTTAGGAATATTTTGGGTTCCAAAACCCTAGGCACATCATAATACTATAGATTGGAGCTTATTGCTGGGCACTGCCATCATAAAGAAGATGTGGTTCATGCCATAGAGCTGGTAAATAGCTTATTGTACCTCTGAATATTATATACCATATTGCTACAGAAATACCCAGTTAGCTGGGAATAGAAGCATTTGTTTATAAATTCAGCTTAACATCCTCTGTACTACTGGAATCTTGGAACACAATTCAGACACAAGTTTTAGTGGAATAAATGGCTAGTATTGTTCTTAAATTTTCAAAATATATGCTTCTTAATAAGCTGTATGCAAATTTCAGACCTGCTGTTAATTATATCATGGTAAAATTTATGGAATAAGGCAATATTAGTATAAGTTCATAAACTGTCCAGTATTAGACAGCTGTTCATAAATCAATTTGTGAAGACATCTTGCAATTTGTATTAGTTTTTTCTATGCAATATTTTATGCAAAAACTCTAGGACAGATTGTGAAAGATCCCTAACCCAAATCTGATCTGATTTTCTGAGTTTTGTCTTTTCAAAGTCTTTGGCCAGCAAATATGAAGGTTTTTGTTTTTGTTTTGTTCTTGCATTTTTTTTTATTTTTTTTGTGTGTTTTTGCTGAATGTTGATTTATGCAACAATATTGCAAACTAGAAGGAAGGAAATTGCAGCTAAAACTTAAATAAATCATACAATTTAAATAAAGAGCAATAATGATGAATTTATTGGCTCAATGTTATGGTACATACCACAAATCTGCATATAACAATCTGATATAAACTTGAACAACAAAAACAAACCCTTTGCAGCTTCTTCCCAGCTTCACAAATCTGCCCCGAGGTCTGATATGAATTTCCAGCTAATTGAATATGCAAATCAGATCCAATAATTGGTATGAAACCCTTCATAGCACCTAGGGTTTGAAGCCTGTGATCTTGAAATGATGCAGCAAGTTGAGGTATGGTGTAAAATGAGTTGCCAAGGCCTTGAGAAGGCCTATATTGCTTATGGCTGCCCCTGATCTGTTGCAATATGCTGATATAATACTGCTGCAAACTCAGATCTGAGAAATATATACCTGAAACTTCTCCAATAAAGTCCAAATGAAGACCCAACGTAGGCCCTCCCCAAAGGTGAACTGGGTTCTCGTCCAATTCACGATAGCCTTTGAGAGTTTTCGTTCCCATAAGGCTGAAACAATGCTGAAACCCTTCTCCAGAGCTCAACCTGCAAATTGCTTTTGTCAAAATGAGAATAGAATGCTCAAAAAGGAGCCCAACACATTGCTTTTTAATAAAAATCAATAAAATTTTCCCTCTCAAGAGGCTATGCCCAACTTGAGGGTCTTTCCTCTTCCAAAGAAAAGGGCCACTTTTTAAAAACAACTTGAGTTGCTAGAATGGGGGCACTTTTCACTATTCACCTTATGATTTTCAGTTACTATTCACCTTTTACTATTCCATTAAAACAAGCTTTAATATTTTCACTTTAACCCTAGATTCATCGACTGAACTCCAAACTGAAAGGCTCATAAAGCTCCTAGCTAAACTCCACAGCCCTTGGTTGGTTCCCCTAACCATTCTGCTGACCTACGGGAACCCTAGTAGTAGGCCAACCTCCGCTAAAGACTGAGTTGTCTAAGGGAGGAACATTATAGATTGTCAAAAATTTGTTGAAATAACATAGAGGTGAGTTGGGTATGTCAAACACTTGCAAGTAACAACAAATAATTAGAATATTTGAGTGTTGACATTTCATCAAACGTTTGTCAAAATTCCAAAATTTTGGTTTGGCACTTTATAGTGGTCTTAGAGCTACATGTGAGTTTATTATTTTCTGGTTGTTCCATGTTGGGTGTTAAAAAAAATCAAGAAATTGTATAGTAAATATTCCATTCAGGGATATTACATTGGAGCTGCAACATTTAAAGCTTAAGTAGGACATCTTGGCCAAAGGAGAGAAAAATCAAGAAAGGACATTCGATAGAAGAAAAATATTTGATACTCATACTGTTCGAATGGAGGACATCTAAGGAACAAATACCTTGTCATAGAATGGAAGAGAAGGGATATGACAATAAAAGTAGATTTTGTAGAACCTCCAAGGAAGTTGAAAAATGTGTTATGTGGCATTTGTGATGAATAGGATGACCATGGAATAGATGATTTTCTATCTCTACTATTTTGATTAAGGGATGAAAAAGAACACAAACCTTGATAGAATAATAGTTGTGAGGATAACAAGCCCCATCATAGGGGCATTGCAAGGACAAAAGGATTAGTAGAAGGAGCCTTCCATAGACAAAATTGTGGGTGCCTAAGAGTAGAAATTATCAATGAGGAGAATAGAGAGGAAAACATATGATGGAAGATGACTCGTTAGAAAAAAAAAAAGACCTAGAAAAGAGTCATTAAGAAAGGAGGGTAAAGGAAAAACAAAGTATCAATGGTGGTAAAGATATCACGAGGGAATTGGTTATAGACGAATCAAATGTGGAAGATATGTCTAATTTTCCTAGTAAGAAAGATCAAGACTCGATTGTAGAAAAAGCTACCAAAATTGTTAGACAAGAATAGGAGGAGGATGAAATATCCCGGGCTAAATTATCATGCAATTTTTTTTTCGATTTCACGATTTTGTGTGAGCAGGCATTTCGTCAAACTGTTAGCTCTCTGCTGTTCTGTGCTTGCATTCAGATTTGTTTTCAAAGCATGATAAATGATTTATGCAGTACAGTCATGAAATAGTTTCTCCCACACTTCCAATTGCAACACAACAGATATCGCAAGCCTTGTAATAGATATATGTAATTTATATAATGAAATTACAACTGATAAAACATTTCGTAAACTACCATTGGATAATATTTTTCAGTAATCGCAAATACATTACATATAGAAGATGGCGTTGACCTGAAAATGTCGAAATTCAAATTTTATGGTCTTTCAGATATCGTCTCTAATTAACCCGTTCCTTTACAAATTTTAATGGCGCCATATAATAAAGGACGACACCCTAGTAAATGGTGCGATGGCTCATAAGAAATAATGCAGTAAGATATGTCTTCCGTTGGCTTAAAGAACTTGGGCAGATCCTTTTTTTTTACTTTACTTTCCTCCAAAGATCTCTCCACGTCACCCTTGATACTCCTTCCAAGAAGGCGGCTTTCTCCAAAATGAATCGCTCCTTTTATAGGCTTATGATGCCCAGCAAAGAGATGGACAATTTTATTGAAGTAGCGGCTGCTTTAATTTCATTCACTAGAATATTAAATGGGACCCACGCCAGATTTGTATCATGTTATGCCGCTTTGGAAATATCAAACCATGTCCTCTTCAATACTCGTGCATCAAATACATGGGTTGGAGGTCTTCCAATCAGATGCAATTGCAAGAAATTGCCCTTAATAAGGCATACAATGGTAAGATATCTGCGGCTATCATAGAGGCTGCGCTTAACCTATAAAGCTGGACAGTTAACAATTAAAATCGTCCTCAACATTAGAAGAATTTCGACCCTTTAAGGTCACTGCAACTGGTAACAAGTGGCAGCACTTTCAAATATTATTTCTTTAAGACCTCCTTCGACTCTTCTGCCATAAGTCTGTTGGCTGTACGTTCCTTTGGGAAGTGTAAAGAGGTATGAACCTGGTACTTCTATGGATGTTATTAAATCTGTTAATTGGTAAAAATATTTATAATTTTTTTACATAGGCCCACCTGTGAATTATGTTCTACCTACAAACTCAGAAATTCGGTTTGGAACAAGACTTTTTGAGTTTTGAACAACTCCTAATGAAACTTCGAAGCTTTGCGCAAATTCTGAAATGAATTCACCCACAAATAGATTTGGGTTTTTGTCCAATCCACATTGAATCTGAGGGTTTTTGTCCTCAAGCTCCAAAAAGCCAAGCTCTCCAAATGTACAATTAGATGAAAATAAAAATAAGCATAAACCCAAAATAAACTTACAAACCCCTTTATACTCCTCAGCCCTAAAAGTGACTATTAAAATATTTGAATTTTCTACCATTAGTTACTTCTACTTAATAATTAAAATAATTAATTTAAGTCATCTTTTACTTTGTGTTTTTTTTCAACAAAATTAAATTTTTAATTATTAAATATTTCCTACACCAACAACTGAAACTATGGAAAATACAAAACCCCGATCCAAGATGATATCTAACGGTCCCAAATACTCTAGAGCTCCCCAAAACATCAAATAAATCCTTTTGACACGATTGATGGTCACTGAAAAGCCAAAGCTACATTCGATGTTGTCATGATCGAAAACGGGAACATTACACAAGAATACTGCCATAGAGCTTGCTTTTTTGAAAAGGAAGCACCGATATTGAAGGAATTGGCAAATTTTGTGGAAGAGGAAAACATATTCGAAAAACTCAAGGGATTCACAAAGTATTGGAATAAGTGTTGAGAACTAAATACAACACAAAGAGTACAACCAAAACCTCTAAAATATGGTATAAACATCCTTTTCTAATAGATGTGAAGATTTATGGGAGATAATTGAGGAAAGTTTTGGTAGATCTAGGCGTTGATGTAAACATAATGCCTAGACAAGTTTGGGAAGATCTACGGAGATGAGTTTTGAATGAAAGCCTATAAAACATTGCTTTGGTAGATAGCTCACTAGTAAACATTATAGGGATCTAAAAAAATATAGAAATAATAAAAAGGCCAATAAACTTTGAAGCAATAGAGATAAAGGAACTCTTTACCACATTTAGTCTTTTTGAACTTAGAGTAGTTCGTAAATTGTAATGGAGTATTTGACTCTAGAAAAGAGGAATTGAGTCTCCAGGACAAGGAAAAGATAATTCACATCCCTTTATACATTAACATGAGTGGCACATGCACAAAAGAAGTGGCACAGTAAGATGTGGAGAATGAAGAAGACTAATCGAAGCTTATACTCTTTAGGATGAATTCCAGGGTAGAAATCAATGATAATCCAAACTCAAGGGGGGATATTGAGTTAGATGAGAACCATTTTAGTACTAATAGTGAAGATGCAATAGAATCATGGCTACTCAACAAATTGGAAACAAGAGCTAGAGGGGTTTATGGGTTAGGAGACTGAACAACCTTAGGAAAATTCACAAAACAGGTAACGACATCACAAAAAGGCACAATTTCATCGCAATGAATAGCAAACGATAGAAAATTGGGAAGATATGGGCTAGGGTTCAATTGGGTGTGTCCCAAACAAGTCAAGGTACCAATATGGGCTAGGGTTCCGCTAGGTGTGTCTCAAGTTTGTGTGGACAAACCCAAAGAAAAAAACCTCTATTTTTTTTGGCACACTTAAGCTCAATAAATTTTCATTTCATAAATGTTTTGCGGCTCTGAATTCTCATTACTATTTCCAAGTAAAATGGAATGCAAAAGACATGATATGGCAATGAGGTGGAGCTTCGAGCAGCAGCAACAAATGGCAGGCAGAGGGAAAGCTTCTAGTCAACGAAGCAACAAAAGAAAAAGGGACAACATAGATCTAAGAGGCCAACAATGGAATGATAGATAGTTATCTTGAGTGGCATTTGAAGAGGAGGGCGAGAAAATCATTGTACACAACCAATACTCCTTATGTATGCAAAGTACCCATGGCTGGCTTGTAGATATCTCTAAAGTTCTCTATGTGCAACTCCTGCGCTTTCTTGTTGAACATTGGAACAAATAAATACCTCAAGCAGCACCTCCAATGATTATGTTTGTAGCGAAGGAGATAACACAAGACAAGTTATACCCAGCAAGGAGAAAACAAGTTTTAATGGGACCAATTTATATGTCAAATTTATAATAACAAATACAAATAATGATTATTTATCAAAACCTGTTTTTCCCCTAATCAAAAACAAATAATAATTATTTATGAAATTATATATATATATATATATATAGTGTCAAAGGGGTTGAGGTCAATTGGTGAAAGCATTGGGTTCTCATTGTGGAAACTTGAGTTTAAATCCTCAAAGTGACACCTAAAATGGAATTCTAAGTGGCGACTCTTATATTTCCATTGTGAACTTTGATGATTCTAAGTTGAATAAAGTTATATATGTTGATTAATGTAGATTAGTTGGTTGTGTTGGTTAAGTCGGTCCTTAATGGAAGAAGTGATTTAGTTTGGGTATTAGGCCCCCTCATTTGTGGCCTTTGGCTCAAGCCAAATTCTTCAAGTACCAATCAAAATAAATTAAGTACTTCATATTTATTATTTATAATACTATAAATTATTTATTATTGTTGATTTATATATTATATATATATCCAAACCTAGAGAAGATAAGATCTGCCAGATCTGTGCACTTAAACCCAACCCCACACCTTAACTAACAACGTAGAATCACATTTATTTTAATACTTTAAAATGTTAATTTTTTTTCAAATTTTAAACATTTTAGTATTTTACGTTCTTAAAAGTTGCATATCCATTATATATATATATATATATATATATATATATATATATATATATATATATATATATATATAAATAAATAAACCTAGGGAAGGTAAGATCTGCCAGATTGGTGCACTTAAGCCCAACCCCACACCTTAACTAACAACGTAGAATCACATTTATTTTAATACTTTAAAATGTTAATTTTTTTTCAAATTTTAAACATTTTAGTATTTTACGTTCTTAAAAGTTGCATATCAATTTTATTTTATTTTTTTTGAAATTTAAATTATATATATATTTTTTGTAAATTTTGCTGTCTCCAATATTTTTTGAAAATTGCCAAGTACCCATCCCTGCTTTCTATACCAGTTTCAGTCCCATCTCTGGATAACTGTGTAACTTACTGAATGTTGAGAATTTGCTAACATGGTTTGGACCTCTCTATTAAAGTATGGAAGAAAATATTCATGAATTTGTGTGTTGGCATTAATAAGTCAAAGTAATGAAAATAAAACTTCCTACACTTGATTTTCTGATCATTTAAGCTACCTATTTTTTGAAGAATCTATTATTACACCTCGCATAGGGATAGTGCTTCAAATAATATGATGTCAGAATTCAATATGATATTTAATTTATAACAAGGAGCAACACAAAATCTAGACATGGTTAATTAGCTGGTACTTCACTAGAAAATTAAGTTTGAGCTAATTGAATCAATTTGCACAGGTATTTCTACGGCTTGCCATTCCTCTTATGGAAAGCACCATTTCCAACTCCATTAAGGTAAATTATTTTCTCTTGTTTTCACAAGGATTTTGATTGCTTGTATAGATATACTCTTGATTGAATAGTCAATTATTTAACTAACCCAAGCTCTTCCCTTTCAGGCTACTTTTATTTTTTGGAGTGGAAATTTGCTGGAACATATATCCTTCAAATGCTACTTCATCTTTTATATTGCTTCTCTTCCATTTGATTATTTTATGGGGACTCTGGAGGGCCCCTTCAGAATATCCTTATGCTCGGTACAAAAAGACTGGAAAAGAAGTTCGATGAACTTTGGCTATTCATATATCATGAACAATACTTTCTAGCGTATTGACAGTGAGTAGAGGGCTTTAACCATAGACTGTCATTCGTTCAATTCCATGCTAAATTATTAAATATTGGTTTTCATTCAAAACCAATAAAGGGAGTAATTTGAACTGTTCGATGAGGCTATGATTTGCCATTAGGGATTCTCTTGGGAATGTATAATGTCTTCTGCACCAGAAGGTTTGTATTACTTGTGTGGGACAACACTGAGAAGTGAGGTTTGCCAATTAGATATTGTAGTGGCAAAGAAGTGTATCATCATAAAGTCATATAAACATTATTCCGGCTAAATGCAAACTTCCATATTTTGTAAGAGTGGCGATGATACTGTTTTCTATGCTACTAATTTTCCCTCTTTGCTATATCACCATGAAGATGGGACCGGAATTTTATCTTATTTTCTGTGGAAGAGTCCAACAGCCTTAAGAAAATTTCTTTCATCTGCTGTCATCCTTATTTTGGTGCAGCACTAATGTTTTTGTTTTATTGTTGCTATATCTGCTCTTTTGACTCTCTGATAAGTTCTGTTTCGATTTCCCTATAGTTATCTTGTGTGTAGCTGTAATGCTTGATAAATCAGTTTTTTTGTACTACATTACCACTACCTTATGGCCATTATGACTTGTACAAAGTGCTGCGCTCTCTCTCTCTCTCTCTCTCTATATATATATATATATATATACTTCACTTAATCAAATAAAGAAAGACTCCTCCTTGTTGCTATAATACTTTGTACTGTTTATACGAATTAGATATCTATTGCTTTGCATATTCACATCAAGAATGTAGACCATAACATTATCAATACTACAGATCTCAAAATATAAACCAGGCCTTGGGCATTTCTCTAGATGCTTCCCGCATTTTTCTGTAAAAGCTCTTCATATGCTTCAGCTTAGTAGATGCTATCCCATTGTACTTTTGTGAAAGATGGATCTGCTGCTATGACTATCATCCTTATTCCTTTTCAGACATGAAATCATAGCGACATATTTGCTTCTACAATTCATTCTTCTGTTCTACTGGGATGCACATACATTCCATGAATCCAAAATACTAAACTAAGATGTTTTACATGAGCCACAAGGGATGCATTTTCACAGAAACTCGGAAATTGTACTGTACAGAGATCCAAATCAACAAGAGCCTTTGCATAGAAGAGATCTTTATCATTTGAGCTCCCGTGGATCTGCTTGAGTTTGCTAATTTTTATTAGGCAGCAAATCATAGTTACTAAGATTGAAAAATTCGATTCATTTGGGAGGTGATTTTTTTTTCTTTCGGAAATCTGGATTTCAAAAGGAAATCAGTAAATTTATATAGTAATTGAAAAGTCCGGATCAAATCGGACAATTCTTTTGGACCAGCCAGATTTGGATCACATCTGGCTGGTTTTGGTAACTATGGTGCAAATCTATTTGCATCACCATGTACTTTTCTGGATTAGTTTGTCTTAAGCCAAACTTGCTTTATGAGTTCGTTCGAAGCCAAATTCATCAGGCCCTTTGCATCTGCTTCATCTAGCCCTTGTATTGCTTGTAACATAGTTTTTACTCAATCATGCCTTGGTAGTGACTAGTGAGTAAAGATAAAATCGCTTAACTAGTCATAAGTAAACTTGTTATTATACTTGGCAATATCAATTGTAATGAATTCGATGGGTCTTGGTATCCAACTCAGATCAGCTTGAGTCTAAATAATCTATTTAGACAATCAACAAATTGGAGGTAACTTTCTAAAGATTAAGTTACACAATCATGGAAGTGCTGCATATCACTGAACAATAGGAACCATCACCAGTACCTCTCACTTCCTTGAATAAATACAATGAAACAAACACAGTGATCACACTTTGATCACTTAGTAAATTCGATATCTTGCTTGAAGTAAACTATCTCGCTGGACTAATGGGGTCATTGAGTTCATTTCAATCGAAGGTGACTAGTGGCTCATAAACATGAAACATATGATGAAATTATTTGTACAAGAGAAGACCATAGTAGGAAATAAGATGCAAATACTTGATGATAATAATAAGCCACTGAGGGAGCAATCTCAAATGTCTTCAATAAAAACAAAACTTGCAGTATGATTGAAGATGTATGTTTTTCATAGTCCATAATGTTAGTGCAAGAGTCTTCTGGATTTGACTGTGTAGTATGGTGTTTAACAACTACTCACTACCTCCTATTATATGCATCATTAGGCAATATTAATAACCATATTCAAATAAGGCCAACCAATGTTGTAATAATTAGACATAGGGATTCATAATGATTGATTAAGGATTGTGTGAGCCATAGTTGGTTATCGCATATCCCAATACACACTATAGGTGCATTCCCCTTCCTTTCAAATCAATGTTGTCCTTGATGTTGACTATAAAATGAAGTTGTAGGAATGCTTTAGCTTCCCAAGTCACATCCTCACTGGGCAAACACTTCCACTTGATTAGATGCTTTCTAATCACCATCATTTGTAGCCTCTTAGTGTGTGTTTGAAGGATCATTTTAAGTCCCAAAACAATCATAATCCCTCATCAAGCTCCGATAACTTTGTCTAAGATGAAATTCATTGTCTAATGGATTTCTTTAAGAAGAAAGTTTGAATATTAAATATATTTTTGCTAATGGAGGTACTCTAGTTTTCAATCCAAACTTCCAATTTTTTGCAAGAATTGATAAGGGTCATAGTGCTTAGGGAGAACCTTGTTATCCTTATATTGTTTCAAGGAAAATTTATTAAATGGCCGCAATCACACAAAAATGTAATCTTCAATATCAAAATGTTTTCCACTGTGTTGTTGGTTAGCTTGTTGCTTCGTGAAGTTATGTGCCATTACCAAGTTTTCTCTAAGACTAGAGAGGACCTTTTGTTTGTCATGTCCCCAAATTTGTAACATATTGAAATGCAAATAAATAAATAATAATAATAAAATACATATTAACAATTTAATGCTATTTGTGAAATATTGAGATATAAATAAACAAATAAAATAAATATCAAAAAAATAATAAATAATATAAATTGCAATTTAAATGATATTATAATGGATAATATTATAATTATGAATAGAACCAATTGGTATTGTTACTTGTTATTATTATAATAGTGAAAAACTTGCACAAGAAACTAAATCTGAAACACACTATGCTTCAGATTAAATATCAACAAATAATAAACACAAAATAAAAGCATTTCAATTCCTAGAAAGTATTGATTAACAAACACAAGCATTAATGTCAATTCCCAAAAAGGCATTGGTTCCTAAAGAGATTTGATATTCATAAAGAAATGGACTAACTAACCCAACAACCACTAATATAACCAAAAAGTCGTGTCCCCCAAAGTGGTGCGATGGATGTCAAATGTTATATCCTTTGGTGAACGAAGGGTCATGATTATTGGTAAATTAAGGCGTAAATAAGAGATGACTCCAAAGCAAATGGGGGGGATTTAGTGAGGAGACATATAGGTGGTTTTTTCTGAGTATTGCAGCAGATTGCTATTCACAAGAGAGGATAAAAGCAAAATTAGGAGAATAGTTACCAGCAAGGAAAATATGTAAGAAAAAAAGATATGTTAAATAAGTAAATAATAGGTTTGAAAAGAAATATAGAATTAGCAAATATAATATCTGAATATATATGTGTGTGTGCGTGTGTGTGGATAGATGTGTGAATTATATGCGAATATACAATAATGATGCTTGCAACAATTATTGAGCCTTATAAGTAATTACGATCTTAATATAAAAATGAATAGATTAATATTTATTTATATCCTATGATCAATCAAATGTAAGATTTAAGGAAGGCAATTAAGAAATAAAGAGTCATGGGAAGACATAGTTGATTAGGTGATGTATTCACTTAGCAATAATATTTAACGTATTTTGAATATAAGAAACAAATATTGCTAATCTGATTAGTGGTGTAATGCTTTCTTCAGTATTAACATGATAATAATGATGTTGATATTGACTTAAATAATCAGTAATAAATGGAAATATATTTGATTGCTATAAGATTGTCTTCATGAGTGTTTTCTACTTATTGGGAGGTAGGGTGTGAGGGAAGTGGTGCCTAAAAACCCCACTTAAGGTTCCACCTCTAGGACCTAAGGCAGGGATGTGCCATGGAGGGGTGGCAAGTCCACCTAAGGTTTTGCTAGTCCCAAGGCAAGGGTTGGGCCATGGAGGGGTGGGGGTCCCACCTAAAATTCCTCTGTGGCCATGGAGGGCCGGTGGTAGGCCTAGACTACTTAGTGCTCCCTCTATTGTCCCCAATAAGTTAAGTGTCTTCCGAGGTGATATCCTGGGTGGGGAGCAGGTGCAAGTCCCTAGGCTGGAGGATTGTGAAACACATACTCCTTAGATGGAAGCAAAGGGCTTAGGGTGAATCCCCCATGCCACTCCTCATATGTCTTCTTAATTGCATTTGCAATTATGTTTATATTTTGGATATCTAGACATTATTGCTAACAAATATATGTGTATGTGGAAATATTAAATTGGTGAATGCAAATTTCAATCCAAGATCATTTCATTAAAGAGAACATTTATTTGAAAAGAACCCCTAAACCTAATCTACAAGCGAATTCTAGGGAAAACAGGTAAGGGACATTACAATGGTATCAAAGCATCTTTCCTACCATCATATGCATGCTTGAGCTACTTGTTTGCCCACTTGAGTTAGTTGCCTACTTGCTTGAGTTGGTTGCTTGTGTGCTTGAGCTAGTTGCCTACTTGTTTGAGTGGGTTGCTTGCGTGCTTGAGCTGGTTGCTTGCATGCTTGAGCTAGTTGCTTGCTTGCTTGAGCTACTTGTTTGTGTGCTTGAGTTGGTTGCCTACTTACTTGAGCTACTTTCTTGCGTGCTTGAGCTACCTGCTTTTCTACTTGAGTTGCTTGTCTGTGTGCTTGAGCTACTTGCCTATGTGCTTGAGTTGCTTGTTTGCCTACTTGAGCTACTTGCTTGTTTGCTTGAGCTACTTGTTTTCCTAGTTGAGCTACTTACCTGCTTGGTTGAGCTACTTGGTTGTCTACTTTAATTCAAGTAGTTTTAAGTTATTCTAATTCACAAACTCCAACCTCTGGGTTTTTGAGATATAGACGAACTTAAGAATATTAGTTGATACATTGCCCTCATAACCAAAATAACCATCACTTCGGTTAGAACTTCCAACTCCTATCAAAGCTAATATCATCACCACACAGAGCAACATCTTAAACTTACACATCATAGATTATGATTGCTTGAGGGCAAGCAATCTTGAGCGGGGTAGATTGTCATGTCCCCAAAATTGTAACATATTGAAATGCAAATAAATAAATAAACAATAATAATAAAATACATATTAACAATTTAATGGTATTTGTGAACTATTGAGATATAAATAAACAAATAAAATAAATATAAAAAAAATAAAAAATAATATAAATTGCAATTTAAATGATCTTATAAAAGATAATATTATAATTATGAATAGAACCAATAGGTATTGTTACTTGTTATTATTATAATAGTGAAAAACTTGCACAAGAAACTAAATCTGAAACACACTATGCTTCAAATTAAATATCAACAAATGATAAAAACAAAACAAAAGCATTTCAATTCCTAGAAAGTATCGATTAACAAACACAAGTATTAAAGTCAATTCCCAAAAAGGCATCGGTTCCTAAAGAGATTTGATATTCATAAACACACGGACTAACTAACCCAACAACCACTAATATAACCAAAAAACCACATCCCCCAAAGTGGTGTGATGGATGTCAAATGTTATATCCTTTGGTCAACAAAGGGTCATGACTATTGGTAAATTAAGGCATAAATAAGAGATGGCTCCAAAGCATGTTGGTGTTTCAATTAGCACCTCTAGAGTGCTTATTGGAAACATACAACTATTGCAAGTGTGTTAGTACATGCTCTTTGGATTGTAGAGAGGAAGATCTCTCTTTGCTGATTATTTCTATGTAAAAAAGGGGATGTACTAAGATTCCTATCTTTTTTACTCAGCAGTAGGACACAAGGGTGCATAAGCATAATGCATCATAGCTAATATTTTTCTCTGGTTTCCGCAGATTCTCAACTATGACTAACTAGCTTCTAGACTATCCTACCTCCTCAAGATAAACAAAGCATGAGGGCGTAGGAGCGAAACGGATGGTTTGGATTATGTAAATGTAATCAAATCTTTTCATAAATGGGATCCTAAGAAACACTAAGATTAAACTAAGGTTTGAAAAATCTGTATAAGAAAATTTCTAAGTCAAATAATATTTAACTTCTATGTTCAGATTTTTGATTTCCAGTTTTGAACTTCTTATTAAATGTTCTGATTGCAGAACATTATCCAATTTCTATGTTTGCATATCAAATGAGGAACCACCATAAATAAGGGAGGAGCCCGCCTCTATGAGGCACGCCTTATGAGAGGACGTGTCTCCACAAGTGGAGACACGTCCACTCATGGGACGTGTCCCTTAGGGTGCGACTTGTAACAGGTTTTGTTTATCATTGTTACGTATACATTAACACATATACACCCTTCTACAAGATGGCAGATGTTTTAAGAGGATTCTGATTTTAAATAAATGCAAAATATATTATCACGTGTATAATCGAATTTTATATGTATGCTCATAAATTCGATTTGAATGTTCCTTAGAATTATTTGAATATAAGTGATGATGATCTTTGATCACTTATGAATGACGATGATGCTTAGAACAATCGTCATTCATATCTGACTAAAGCTATCATCCTTTAACACTCCCTCTTAGCTAGGGAAGATATTTCAAATCAAATAAGTCAAGATATCACCTTCACACGTGATATCGAAAATATGATATGCTTTCTCAATGTTGTCAAGTCACATGACATTCTTCATAACACATCTTCATTATTCAACACTCCCTCTTTAACTGGGAAGGATAACTTCCAAAGTGATATCACCTATCTCGTGATATTAGAAGATATGATATGCCTCTGAAAGTGTCAAGTCACATGACATTCTCCATAACACATCTTCATTATGGTATGTGCACTGACATCAAGTCACATGATGTCTACCATAATTCATTGCATATCCACGGATATAAATATCCACCATGATTATCTCTTAAGGATCACAATGACCTTTAGATATCAAGTCTCATGATATCCATCAAGGTGTCCAAGAGATACTATCATGGCATGTCCACATATATCAAGTCACATGATACCTATCATGATAGTTCATCATTGTAGAGTCGTCACTTTACAATGTCAAATACAAGTGTTCATTATTGAAAGATCATCACCTTTCGATAATGTACACAGGGGGAGTAGGCCCATAAAGTCATGGAGTCACACACATGAAAAAAGAGTTTACACATTAAACATCTTTATATATTAGTACAATTTATAAACAATTTGTATTTCAAACATAAATAACAAATTACATTTCAACCATACCAAGTTTCTTCCTGAAGTGCTCTACCTTGATCCGGGAGAGAGGCTTGGTGAGAATGTTTGCAGTTTGATCATTTGCACTAATATACTCCAACTGAATTACTTTCCTTTCCACCATATCTCTTACATAATGATAGGGGATCTCAATGTGCTTAGATTTGTCATGAAAGACAGGATTCACAGAGAGTTTTATGCAACTCTGATTATCACAATAAATAATTGTAGGATTCAAGGGCTCACCAAAGAGTCCCACAAGCAATTTACGAAGCCACACTGCTTCTCTTGCTCCCATTGAGGCTGCAATGTATTCAGCTTTCGTTGAGCTCTGTGCAACTGAAGATTGTTTCCTGCAAATCCAAGAGATCATAGCCGATCCCAAACTGAAGCAACATCCTGATGTGCTTTTCCAATCAGTTACACTTCCAGCCCAATCTGAATCAGAGTACCCATGTAGATCTAGTTGATCATTCTTGTAAAGAAGACCATATCCAATAGTGCCTTAAAGATATCTCAAAATATGTTTTACAACCATTAAGTGAATTTCCTTTGGTTCAGACATGAATTGGTCGAGAACATTTACAGCATAGCAAATATCAGGTCTGGTGTTAACCAGATACATCAAGGATCCAATCATCTATCTGTAAAGGGTTGGATCTGCACATTTGGATTCTGTTACTGCTTCTTTCAATTTGTGAAGGTTGGTTTCCATAGGTGTAGACATTGGTCTACAGTCCAACATTCCAAATCTTTTCAGAATATCAATAGTATACTTCACTTGATTTAGTATAATGCCTTATGATTTCTGCCATACTTCCAAACCGAAGAAGTAGTGTAGAATACCCAAGTATTTCATGTCAAATTCAGAAAATTAGATCTTGTTTCCCTTGAGCAATGAGGTGATCTTCTCCTTTTATCAGCAGGTCATCAACATATAAAATAGTTATAAGCATATCACCTTTGATTACCTTGAAGTGGAGATTGGAGTCAGCATCATTTTTGGAAAATCCTAATCCCAAGAGATAGCTGTCAATTCTTTCATACCAGACCCTGGGAGCTTGTTTAAGTCCATAGAGGGCTTTCTTCAGCCTGCACACATGAGAGTTAGATTTATGTATCACAAAGCCTTCAGGCTATTCCAAGTAGACTTCCTCTTCAATGGTTCCATTCAAGAAGGCAATTTTGACATCCATTTGATGGATCTTCCAACTTATAGTTGCTGCAATGGCTAATAATGCTCTCACTGATGTGTAACGGGCAATAGGTGCAAATGTTTCTTCATAATCAGTACCTTCCTTTTGAGAAAAACCTCTAGCCACAAAACGTGCTTTATGTTTTTCTATACTGCCATCAGCAGCATGTTTGATTTTGAAGAGCCATTTAGAAGAGACAACAAATTTCTCTTTTGGTCTAGGCACTATATCCCATACATCATTCCTTAGGATGGACTAATATTCCTCCGTCATTGCATCCTTCCAAGCTTGATGTCTAAAGGCTTCTGTAACACTGGCAGGTTTAGAGTTTATGATGTTGTTCATTAAAGCAACATAGCTAGATAACCGTTTGGGTCTTTTACTCTCCCTGAACGTTCCTTTAGGTGCTGCATGATCCTTTGCTTCTTTGATCATCTTCTTTGCCCAAAGTGGTCTCTTTCTGCCGATGTCATTTGTGTCCTCATTTGAAGTGGTAGGAAGTTCATGTGGCATTTCCTTAGGATGCTCCCTCTAAATCTCAGGAGCAGGTTCCATTTCAGGTATTCTAGGGGAATAGGTTTTTGTCTCACTAGAACTTCTTGCCCTCTTGAATGCAATGTCTTCTTCAAAGATGACATCTCTGCTCAACTCAATTTGTTTTTGCCCAGGTATGAATATTCTGTAAGCTTTGGAGGTTTCACTATAACCCACAAATACTCCCTTCTTTCCAAAAGGTTCTAGTTTGGATCTCTTCTCTTTGGGTACATGAATATAGACAAGTCAGCCAAAAATCCTAAGATGACTAATGTCAGGTTTTATGCCGGTAAAGGCTTCTTCAGGAGTTTTGTTATCAAAATGAGAATGAGGACATCTATTTTGGATATAGACAGTAGTCCTAGAGTCTTCTGCCCAGAAAGATGTTTCAATGTTTTGGTTCAGCAACATTGCTTTAGCAACTTCTACAATGGTTCTACTTTTCCTCTTAGCAACCCCATTCTGTTGAGGGTTGTAGGCAACTGTGAACTCCCTCTTGATTCCAGCACTCATGCAAAATTCTTTAAAAATCTCAGAAGTATATTCTTTCCCATTGTCTGTCCTTAAGGTTTTTATTTTCTTTCCGGAGAAGTTTTCAGTGAGGGCTTTAAATTCTTCGAACCTTTTGAGGATTTCTATTGACTCTTTACACTTAAGAAAATAGATCTAGGTTTTCCTAGAGAAGTCATCTACAAATATGAAATAGTATAGGAATCCTGCTTTAGAAGGTACAGACATGGGTCCACAAAGATCAGAGTGAACCGGTTCTAATACATTAAGGGTTTTACTCAGACTATTCTGGAAGGATCCTTTAGTATTCTTTCCTAGGGCACAACCTTTACAAGTTCCCTCATGAGATGGTTTTAGCTTGGGTAAGCTTGTAACAAGTTTTTCCATAGAAGGTAGGGCACGAAAATGAAGGGGACCTAATCTTCTATGCCATATTTCATTTGAATCAATAGTGTCAAGGGTAAGGGCTTGTTTAACCTCAATGCAAAGTTTGTAAAGGTACCCTTGTCTTATGCCTATGGTATGGGCTTTCTTGATAGTTGAGTTTTTAGGCCACACTAGAACTTTACCATCCATTAATGTAACTCTGTAGCCATTGTCTTCAAGGGCAGAGATGGATATAAGATTTCTCTTTATTCCAGGTACAAATAAGACTCTAGTGAGTTGTAGAGAAATCCCAGATTTCAACTTGATGGAACATGTTCCAACCCTTTTACAGGGTATGCAGAATCATCCCCGATGGTTACTTCTTCATCAATCTTTTTAGTCATGGAGTCTAAGTGTTCTCTGAACCCTGTGATGTGTCTGGATGAACCACTATCAATTACCCAATTTTGAGTGTTGTCAGATACTTGATTAGAAAGGGCTATATAGAACACAAGGTTCTCAACTTTCTTAGGTTCACCCTCTGGTTCCCTAATAGTTTCTCTCATAAGTGAGTCTAGTTTATTCTGTTTTAGGATCATCATGATTCTAGATTTCCATGATGCAAGGTTACATTCTCTTGCAAGACAATCTTCAAATCTGATCACAATTGACATTATGAAGAATGTGATGTGAATTTGATTTTAGAAAATACGAATTTCTTGAGCAATCTGATTTAGATTTGATTTGGATTCACACAACGTGGCTCTGATACCATGTAAATGTAATCAAATCTTTTCAAAAATGGGATCCTAAGAAACACTAAGATTAAACTAAGGTCTAAGAAATCTGTATAAGAAAATTTCTAAGTCAAATAATATTTAATTTCTATGTTCAGATTTTCGATTTCCAGATATTCGATTTCCAGTTTTGAACTTCTTATTAAATGTACTGATTGCAAAACATTATCTGATTTCTATGTTTGCATATCAAATGAGGAACCACCATAAATAAGGGAGGAGCCCGCCCCTAAGAGGCACGCCTTATGAGAGGACGTGTCTCCACAAGTGGAGACACGTCCACTCATGGGACGTGTCCCTTAGGGTGTGGCTTGTAACAGGTTTTGTTTATCATTGTTATGTATACATTAACACATATACACCCTTCTACAAGATGGCGGATGTTTTAAGAGGATTCCAATTTTTAATAAATGCAGAATATATTATCACGTGTATAATCGAATTTTATATGTATGCTCATAAATTCGATTTGAATGTTCCTTAGAATTATTTGAATATAAGTGATGATCTTTGATCACTTATGAATGACGATGATGCTTACAACAATCGTCATTCATATCTGACCGAAGCTATCATCCTTTAACAGATTACTTGAACCCTCCGTCTCAGTGGATTATGGCCGAGGCTTTGAACTCTCAGATATATACCAAGATAAGGTTTGATGCAAGTAAACACTCTATACGGTAGGTTGGATCTGAGACTTGCCAAGGAGGAGGAACCCTTGTCCAAGGTATAGGCTTGGAAACAACTTACTGGAAACAACAAAATACGATGATTCAGCTAACAGGATTCCCAAGGAGGTGACGACACTTGTCCAAAGTGTAGGCTGAAAGACAATCCATTAAACAACATCAAACGATAGTAACTAATAACAAAATATCCAAGGAGGTGACGACCCCTGTCCGAGGAGGAGATTGAAACAATACACTATTTAGAACAAGACTTTGAAAGAACTCAAATATTTAGATCAAGCAAGCATACGCCATCTGATTTATTTCTTCAAGCTTCTCCAAAGAATTACAAAGGTTGGGACAACAAAGGCACAAAATCATGCACAATTACGATCAACCAACAAACTCTCATCCAAGAGTGAACAAATATGAACAAACTAACTCTGGCAACAATGGCGCAACAATTTTTCTTAGCAAATAAAGGTTAAACAAATAATGAGCCTAAAACTCTTATTTATAGAAACTCAAAGGAGTAGGCAACCCTAAAATCTCCTTGAGTTAACAATCAGTTCTTGCCAATCAACAAGATTTATTCCTATGTCTAAAAGTAGGTGAGCAAGCAGTTAATTGGAAATCTACTTTAGTTAACTAAAACTAAACAAAAGTCAAACTGGGAGTCTACCTCAGTTGACTAACACCTAACTAAAAGTGAACTTATGTTACAAATGTGTCTCCAAAATAAACATCCACCTTTAAAGGAGATTTGAGATCCACAAATCGTGGGAGTCGATTAGACATCCTAGATCAGTGGGATTTAACATGCATGATCTGTGGAGATCTGGAGTCAACTTGGAAAGGGGCATCAAGTTGACTTCAGTCATATTTATTGCTACTTTGGAGGGCAGGACGTCCTTTTTGAGGTGTTTGACACCTCATCACCATTGGTCAACGATGCTTTTGTTCATTCATTGACTTCTTCATACAGAGACCGTTACATACCTGTCAATCGTCAGCTTATTGCTTATCAGCAACTTGATGTATGTATCTCCTTCATTTTGCTTCCCTTAGGAGGGTTACTCCTTTTTTTTTTTGGTCTATGTTTCCACTTTGATGTAGAAGGTAGTGTAGTATTAACCGGTGGCGGCTCTATGTTGGGAATGACTACCTTCTGCATTCTTTTGCAGCTTTGACGTTTTCCTTGATCTTTCTCAATGGAAGAATGTCGTATGATGAAACCGCGAAGCTTGATGATGAAACCACAAAGTTTGACCGCGATCACTCCAACCGTGAGAAATGCACATGAGCTTGTTGCATGTGTAAAATTCCAATGATTACAATCCTCTAAACTGGCCTTGGAAGGCGATTAGATATACAAGGTGAACCATTATGGAACCCGTGGACTTGTGTCTATGCTTGTCAATCTGTCTAGATTGACCTTTGGGTGCGCCCGATGTAAATCGGTGCCAGTCATTTTCATAAAATCATTGAGTAAGACCATTTTGGTCTTCTATTCATCTTGGGAGAACTGCGTTATGAAAACCTTGAAGATTGACTATGCACACAATGCTACTCGGACAACTTTTTCTGGAACTGCTAAAAATAGACTCGTCGGGGGTAATTTTTACGAATTTTTTTGAAACATGGGTTTTGTTGAGAATAATTCTCTAAACAAACCCAGATCGTCAGAAATTCGAAAAAACGTGTTTTTCTATGACATGCAAGAGCCCTTTGGTGGTAGAGGCAGCGAAGCACCAGAAAGTGTTTTTTCTCGAAAAAATCCAACACATGGGTTTTGTTCGTGCTTCGAAGCTGAACAAACCCAGTTTGTTTGATTTTCAAAATTATGAATTTTTTCGAAAACCCTAAAAAATAGTGGCAGCAAGGCTATTTTTTTTGGAAAAATCTAACATGTGGGTTTTGTAGAAGAAGTTGTGCTGATCATACCCAGTTGGCCAGATCTGTGATTATCTGTCATTTTATCGGACGTGCAAAGAATTTTAGACAAAATAGAGGAAATAGACAGAAGGTGGATTGGAAGTTATAATTTGTCAATCTTGAAGAATTATGCCTTTTGGTGCAACCTTTGATAAATGGTCCGTCTATGCAACAAATCTTAAAAAATATGAAGAATGGTGAAAACCCTGCTATCAGATCTTCAAAAATGTTGGAGAAGAAAAATATTTATTCTTGAGCTCCTCAACCTGCAAAGAAATAATGAATAATGGATGCCTAGATGCTTTGATATGTCAATTTGGAGTTGCAAGCATCAATTGGGCATCCAACTCATGATTGAGCTTAATTTGGAGTTCAAAAAGGTGATTTCCACCGATTGTGGAGTGTTTGGCCTCTTTTTGCCTCCAAAATTTGTTAACTCAAGTTAACATTTGCTTTTGAATTTCTTAAGCGTCCCTTTTGGAGTTTTGATCATTTTTGCAGGTTGAAGTGCCTCCATTTGATCTTTGATCCTGGCTGCTCAGTTGATCTTCAACAATTGCTGATGGATTCATTGTCGAGATGGGATCAGCCTGATGAGATATGCCTAGGAGAGATTAACTCAGAAAATTGAGTTTGGACCTCCAGAATGAAGGGCACCTTTCTTCAAGAGGGGCACTTTTGGCTATGCCTTAGTCAATTTTCATTGACTGTTCTTCGTTTTGTCCTTTTCAGACCCTTCGTGCTTTGATCTGATGTTCTCGTTGATGGATGAGTCGAATGACTCTCCTTGATGATGCATCGGGTCGCTAGCTCGGTCCTGCATAGGATGACTGACTTCTCAGTTGCTGACAGTGAATTTAGGTCCTTCAAACCCAAGGGCGCCTCTGGCCAGCAGGGGTGCCTTTGACCTTTTTGACTGATTTTATCTATGTTGGAACTGTCTGCTTTGATCTCCGTCGTTAGATGATTCAGTAATCAGATTCTTCCCCTGACAGTCTCGTTGTCAAGATTCGTCGAAGCTGAGAAGATCATTCTGGAGGTTAGTGATCAATCAAATTGCATTTACTCCTCCAAAAGGAAGGGCACCTTTCTCCAAGAGGGGCGATTTTCTTCTGTCCTTAGCCAATTTCTAGCTTGTCCTTTCAGTCTCCAGCTTTGGCTTTTTCTGCTTGATCTCAACGTGTGATTATTTGGTGTGTCCAGTGAACTTGTTGTCAAATCGATCACGTAGCTGGGAGGAAGCTGAAAAGATGTCATGTATGAAGTAGCTGCTGATGGATTCATCTGATACCTTGAACTGAGGGCTAGCAGGGGCACTTTTAGCTTGAAGTTCTCTGATTTGGCATCTTCATTGTTTATAGATTCTCCATACTTCACTGATGATTGGCCAATGATCCCTGAATCGGATGATCTTGTTGATTGTTTCGTTGTTGAGCCAGCACGAAAGTGAAGAGGAGGACTAATCTAAAGATGTCAAATGATTACATTTTCCCTCTGAGATCCAAGGGCACCTTTCTTCAAGAGGGGCACCTTTTTCAACTGTAGACTATGTTTTGCCTTGGTAGACAAAACGTCCATCTTCCAGAGCAGCCAAATTTAGGCCTTTTCCGTTTTGAGAATCTCCTTCATTGAACAACATCATTTTCATCCTTTTCTGAAATGGCTTCTTCGTTGGAGTTCTTGAGGTTTAGCTTTCAACACCTGGTACTGGCCAATTTGCCATTAATGGCTACAAAGCTCCTAACTTTGTTCCTGAAAAACGAGAATAGACCCACTAGAGTAAAACATGTCTTTTGATGATTCTGACTTGATCAGTGTGATCGTGAAGTCAATTAACCCTATCAAAATCATTTTCAATCATTTCCGAGAAGGTCCTATTTTTAAGGGTTTCCCTAAAAATAGGGGCATAAAACCCTAATTTTTATATTTTCAAAATTTTAACCATAGGTTCCTTGATAGAAACCCACAAAGACATCATGTTTGGTTTGACCTAAAACATACTCTCGACGACATTTTTACATTGTTTAGCTCAATTTAAGCAGAATGCCAAAAATTTCATTTTGGGTACAACAAAGCAGAAGGGGGGGATTTAGTGAGGAGAAATACAGGTGGTTTTTTTGAGTATTGAAGCAGATTGCTATTCACAAGAGAAGATAAAAGTAGAATTAGGAGAACAGTTACCATCAAGAAAAATATGCAAGAAAAAAAGATATGTACAGATCTTAAATAAGTAAATAATAGGTTTGAAAAGAAATATAGAAATAGCAAATATAATATCTGAATATATATATATATATATAAATAAATGTGTATGTGTATGTGTATGTGTATGTATGTATGTATGGGTAGATGTGTGAATTATATGTGAATATACAATAATGATGCTTGTAACAATTATTGAGCCTTATAAGTAATTACGATATTAATATAAAAATGAATAGATTAATATTTATTTATATTCTATGATCAATGAAATGTAATATTGAAGAAAGGCGATTAAGGAATAAAGAGTCATGGGAAGACAGTCGATCAGGTGATGTATTCACTTAGCAATAATATTTAGCATATTTTGAATATAAGAAACAAATATTGCTAATCTGATTATTGGTGTAATGCTTTCTTTAGTATTAACATGATGATAATGATGTTGATATTGACTTAAAGAGTCAATAATAAATGCAAATATATTTGATTGCTAAAATATTGTCTTCATGAGTTTTTGCTACTTATTGGGAGGTAGGGTGTGAGGGAAGTGGTGCCTAAAAACCTCACTTAAGGTTATGCCCCTAGGACCCAAGGCAAGGATGTGCCATGGAGGGGTGGCAAGTCCACCTAAGGTTTCTCTAGTCCCAAGGCATGGGTTGGGCCATGGAGGGGTGGGGGTCCCACCTAAGATTCTGCTACAACCGTGGAGGGGTGGTAGGCCTAGACTACTTAGCGCTCCTTCGATTGTCCCCAATAAGTTAAGTGTCTTATGAGGTGATGTCTTGGGTGGAGAGAGCAGGTGCAAGTCCTTGGGCTGGAGGATTGTCAAACAAATCCTGCTTAGTCGAAACCAAAGGGCTTAGGGCGAATCCCCCATGCCACTCCTCATATGTCTTCTTAATTGCATTTGCGATTATGTTTATATTTTGGATATCTAGATACTATTGCTAACAGATATATGTGTATGTGGAAATTTTATTAAATTGGTGAATGCAGATTTCAGTCCAAGATCATTTCATTAAAGATAACATTTATTTGAAAAGAAGAACCCCTAAACCTAATCTACAAGTGAATTCTAGGGCAAACCGGGTAAGGGACATTACATTGTTGGTGTTTAATGTTTTCTTCCATTGTTTGAATAATTGTGTCTACCTTCAAGGATGAGGTTATGGATGGTGGATGGTACCCATATAATGCCAAAAATGGCAATATTTTGGACTAGGTATGGGAAGAAGTGATATACCACTATTCCACTAGTGATAGCTATTAAAAATATCTCTTTTGTTTATCAAAAGTAAAGTATTGTGGATAACCCTCCAAGCATTTTTTGATCACCTCAATTGCTAAAATATTGTATTCACCACTTGTTAGAGGCAATGAAAACACAAAATTCTACAAGGAAAATCAAATGCCTTGATGAAAACTATTATGATCTCACTTACAAAATACTATCAAATAGAACAATTAACATGCAAAAAGAACACAATGCTTAAAAGATAGTTACAAATATACTTATACGAATAAATAGAGAACAATTATTACAAACCTCTTTGATGCAACAACTTCCTTGAAAGCAAAGTTTTAATTACAAATATGATTCTAAGATGGTATTTGCTTTAATACAATATCAATATAAAATCCTCACAAGGAGTGATGTATGAGGTACAAATGAATAAGTCCACACAATGTAATATTAATTAAATAATTGTACCATGCCTATTACAATGTTCACAATAAGAAAAAGTTAGGATGTAGAGGGCCTAACAAAAAAGCAAGCTTCTTGGCGAAATTGTAGACATTGTGAAGAATGCACAAATCTCAATTTGTTGAAAGTGGCAAAAATGTGATTGCATGGATAGAGTGGAATTTGAAGGATTTATGCACTTGAATAGACTCTTTTAAAATTGTTCTATTTTGGTGGCATGTGAGGATGGAAAAGCATCATATATAATGTAAACACAAAGTTAAAGAGTTGATTCTTAGGGTAACCTTCATTTTTCATATTTTATCTATTAATTGTAAGTATATAAAGCAAGGTTTTATAGTTGCGAATATTTGTAGCATGTGAATGAGATTTTGGACTTTGTTTTTGTCCAATGATGCAATCTTTATTGGAGGTTTTAATTAAGGACTATCTAACCATATAAGCTAAAGTAAACGCTCAACACAATATACAATGGAATAATAGAAAACATAGCAATGATTTGATTTATTACTTGGCAATTGCAATTATAGAAAATTTTCAATTAGCTTGATACATCCCAGGCCTCAACCATTTGATTGCAAAATATATCTTATGAGATATCAATACTCACAATTTGAGCTATCTTTGTATAATTGATCTTTTGATTTGTGTTAGCTACGACCAAATGATATTGGACCCCATCTTATATAGATGGATGCAAAATGATATGTGCCACAAGAAAACACTCTACACCATCAGAATGATAAGGATCAACACATTCAATATTAAGTGATTTGATCTTTAGAAAAACTTGGAATTAGTTGTATCACTTTTGTAACATGTAGGTTCACTACAACATGCAAATTCACCTTCTTCAATGTACCTTGAGTTAAGCATCTTCAAATTCGATATGGTTTCATATACAACTCCTCCTAGAACCCAAAATCAAATAGGTAATCTTAAAAATTGGTCTGAGATTCAAAAACTGGTTGCAAAGTCCATTCAAGGTTTTTGTCTACAATGAACAATTTAGTTAAGGCCCTCAAGGTAAGAAACATAAATGTGTTGATCCAAACACGATAATATTCAAATGGAATCTAAGATCTTTGTATGACATGTTCCAAACCATAACATAAAATATGCAATGAGTGGTGAAATGTGACATCAAATTATGTTGCTTGTGCCTACTATGATTGATAGCTTGAAGAAATAGATGCAATTATTATGGGATGCAATGTAGCAAACCTGTCATTAAAAAACAACTAAAAAACTTGGAAAAGACTTGCAAAACAAATAATTGTTAAAATAAAATATTTTTTGATGATGTAAGATTAGTCTTACACTTTGAATGCTCCTAGATCAAAAATTAAGAGTAATTGAAAAGTGAGCCTCACTTTTGTTTAAAGCTTTCAACTAAGAGAAAACCATAATGGTTAACCTTAGCTATGAATAATATAGATTTTTCAACAAGGCCATCGTTCAATTTTACCAAGTATTCTTCACAACTCCTATTTCATGTTCTTTATGTTATTGTTTGCTCATAATATCTTCTATCTTGTCTATTTTCTCCTTCATATCTAACATTTTTTTTCCTACAATCACTTTAACATTCTCTTCATGATAATCATACAAGTCTAAGATATTGAATATAGACAAAATTCTATACTCCAAGTAACTCAATCTTATATGCTTTACTTGAAAAAAAAAAATATTCGACATGATCCAATCATTTTTTCTTTGGCTTGTTAAATGTAGCAATAGGAAATATCTCCTTTTTCAAATATAATAAGTTTTTAACTTCATATTCTTGATAGCTGTTTTTTGATCTATGTGCTTTTTATATTTACTTCATGTAACTTTCTTATCTATTCTACATAATCTTTGAAACTATAACACTATTTTTTTGGTTTGCGATAAGGTTTCTCAACTTTAAAACATTTTTTAGATTCTATCCATATGCAATCTCATAGTTTGTCTTACATAAATTTCTATTTACAAAATTTTTATAAGAAAACTTTGCTTGTGTAATGCTATATCCCAACTAATTGTCTTTTCACTTGATAAGCATTTCAACAATTTTCCCAAACCCATATTTATAACTTTTTGTTTGTCCACTAATTTGAAGATGTTATGTTGGATAGAACTTCAACCTAGTGTTTAATTTCTTTCACGATGTCACCAATAAATTTCACATCTCTATCTTATAATTTCTTTGAAAATAAATTAGCTAATATACATCATTAGTTTTCTTGCAAGCAAATGAAATGTGTTAACTTGAAAAATCTATCATAAACTACAAAAGTAGAATTAACTCATCTATAGGTTTTTGACAAACCTTACACATAATCCATAATAACATCATCCCATTGTCTCTTTGGTATAGACAACAATTGATATAATTCGACATTTTGACTACTTCCTTTTGACACTTGAAAAATTTAAATTTTTTGTACAAATCTCTTAAAATCTACATATACATTAGGCCAATAATAATTTTCAGTTACCAAAGATGTGAATTCCAAAATGTCATGCTAGCTCACTACTATGCTTTCCTTTGATCAAAATTTTCCCATAGTTTTTTTGAAAATACACAACTAATTACTGTTACGCAACAAGTCATCTTGAATCAAGTATTTTAGCCACTTAGTTCTATTAATGTACATTGCTATCTTACATTCTTTCCATTCTTCAACAAAATTAGTGTCAATTTACAAATTCTTCATTTCATCAAGACCAATAATTGCAAATCTCATTTTCAATAGTAAATTATATCTTTTCTCAATGCATAAGTGACTTTGTTGGATCTATCACTTCTATGGTTGAACACAAATGAATAACTTTCTAGAAATTCAATCCATTTGATATGTCTTTTGACTTTTAGATTACTCTAACTATTCAAATATCATAATGCTTGATAATCAGTATATGTAACAAATTCTTTTGACAACAAATAATGTATCCATTTTTTAGTGCATTCACAATGACATGAAATTCTTGATCATAAACCAAATTTTTTTAGCATTATTCAATTTCTCACTAAAATAAGCAATAATATTTCTTTCTTGGCTTAAAACAATTTTGCTTGTAATTCCATTTGCAACACTATTAACTTGAAATAACTTTTCAAAATATAGTAATGTTTAAACAAGTTTCTTATTCAACAATTCAAATTTGGTGCAAATATTACACCAAGTTTTTTAATAAACTTGTTAAACTATGAAAAATATTGTTGCAAGTATGAAGGTGTTGTCATTGATTTCAATCGGCTTGTGTTGTCATTGGTGTCAACTGGTTGATGGAAGAGGTGTTAATTGAATTTTCTAGGTGTGCATGTATAGTTGATATATTGAGGAAGTGTTGTGAGTACATGGAGCTATCTTTATGATGATTTGAGATGTTGAGATAAGCTGAGATGATGTCTCTGGTGCTTGGAGAAAATAGTGGGATGAAGGTGTGTTCAGTGGTTCAGAATGTGTTCCAAGATGTTCTTTGTGTTTCTTCTATGTTGGTGTTATGCCTGTGTGGTTCAGATATGTTGGTGAGAGATGTTATATTCAAGAGATGGTATGCTGGATCATTATACAATAGAAGTTGCGTTCACCAGTGTGTGATTGTGCATTACAAAGGTGTTTGTGAGAAATGTCTTTGCTCTACGTTTCTTCGTCATTGTGTTTCAAGACTTGCGGTTTTGAGTGAGAGTAGATGGTCTTGGTCTCTTGCCTATGTCAAGAGGATTCATGATTTGGTGTTACGAAAGATGGTCTTCTGAGTTAGTGTTTGGTAGAGTTATCTGAGTGTACTGGGCTTGTATATTCTTCAGGTGAAAGTTTTTGCGAAAGATTTTGATGGATTTCAGGGTATTGGAGGAATATCTTGATTGTGTTCAAGCGTGGATTGTGATTCACAAGTCATATTTGAGTTTGATGAAGCATGTACTTAATTGATTAATGGTGTTTGCATGGGTAATGGTCGATTTGGTGTTTACACTACATGTGAAGGATAAATATTGTTTGTGGTAGTGTGTGGTTAAGTGGTGTTGTTGATTTGGGTCCCAATTAAGTTTTGATGTGGTGTGCATTCACTTCTGTCCGCTATAGAAGTGTTTTGGCACCGACCTAATTTGAATTTGCACATTTGAGGTGCATTGCTGACATTGGAGAGGGTTTCAAGGTTGAGGACGGTATAAATATGAGTTGAATTGTTGAAGGAGATCAAGATAGATGTAAGATAGATGAATGTGAAAAGTGTATGATGCGAGTGATGTGAAATTGAGGAGAGCAATGCGAACTTTCAAGTGTTGGATTACCACATGCAGTGAGTAGAAGGTGTCTACAATCATTCAAATAGACTGCAAAGGTGTTTGAGCAATTGTGGTCGAATCTTTGTTGCATTGAGATCATGTTCTTTGTGTAACATTTCTTCTCTATCTTCTTTTTGTACTACGATAGTGAGCCTTGGTTGTGAGCCTTTTTGGATAGTGTGTCCTATTCTGGCAGTGAACCTTTGTACCGGTTTTTTTATTACTTATATTGCGAGCTAATCCTCACCATGGTTTTTCCTCCTCACATTTTCCACGTAAATCTGGTGTTCTCTTGTGTTTGGTATTGAGTTGTTTAAGTTTATGTTATCTACTTTTCATGTTAAAACTTCATAACAGATTAAGGTTTTAATGAATACTTGGGGATCTGAATGTTAATGAGGGTTTTGTGTTTTGATAAGATACAATTGATTCACCCCCTCCCCCTCTCAGTTGTCTTGTTCATTCAACAAATATAACTTAAGAAATAGTCATTAATGTAGACTATTGCAAAATCAGTTTAACCTTTTTAGGACCCATCTTCAAATAATCATTAGAAAGAACAAAGCCCAAGTATACTAACTCTTTTTTCATGAAGCTATATTTCTTCACATTCATCAATAATTTTCTTACTTTAATCTATGTAATACTAACTTGATATACTCCACATGTTACTCTTTACTCTTATTGAAAATTAAAATTTCAATTTATATAACAATTTTATTAAAGATGGTTTCAAAACCTCATTCAACATTTCATAAATATATTTGATGCACTAGTTATCCAAGTGACATAACTAACCAATCATACATTTTTGTTTTGTTTTGAATTAAGTCTTCCACTCATTTCCTTCTCTAATTTTGATATGGTAATATTCTTTTTTAAAATTTATTTCAAGCTAGATTATTTTGTTCCACTCAAATAATTGATAAGATCATCCATCCTCAACAACAACAAAATTAAACTTGATAGTAATCTTGTTAATTTATCTAGAATTTATACACATTCTTCATTCTCATTTCTTTGGTGCTAATACAATTAGTACCAAACATGGACTTAAACTTTCTCTAATCAATTATTTATCAATAGTTTTTTAGCTTGTTTGTTCAACTCTTCACTTTATAGGTTGCCTTTTTAGATAAACCTACTTCTACAATCATATTCATATAATTACTTATGCTTCTCATTGGTGGTTGTAATAATCACCCCTGATTTTTAAAAAACTTTGTTTGTTGATTGTAAGTGTTTTCTAATAGGTTTCTTTGTATTTTTCATGTGACTTTCATAGATTCATTGCATACATAATGAAAATAGCATAAAGATGGAAATACTAAAATAGAACATTGCTTTTCATATTGAATATCATCTCATAAAAGGACAAATGATTGCAACTCAAATTAGAATTATTACAAACATGTTTCAAACCTAGTAATAATAATTATAGACCTAGAAAAGAGCATACAACAACAACAACAACAAAAAATCACTACCAAACTTGCACCATATGACACATATGTGAAGGCCAATTAACCCCATAGATTCCCACACCTTAAACCAACTTCTCAAACTCTAAGAAATGTGGAATATGGGCATATACAATAGCAAGCCATTAAACCCAAAAAACCCCAAAAAGGACATGACTTTCTAGGTGGGGCAATCTACCCTCAAAAATCAATTTTTTGCCAATAAATACAAATTTGTTCTTGAAATGGGGCACCAAGATGAGAGGTGTCTAATAGAGAAATTCCTAGAATGAAGCTTCAAACGTGCATAGAGTTATGAACTATTTTCACTTTCAAACCCTAGCAAAAAGGGAATTTCTAAAATTCTGCAAAAGCAATCAAACCTCTAAAAAAAGCTTCAAAACTACTTCAATCACCACCAAAATGAAGCCATGAGCCAAACACACCAAAACTAAAAAATCCACATCAAAAAACCAAAAATATCTTCATCATTTCACCACAAAACTACTAATACTCATAACTCTATTGAACACAACACTGATCCCTGAAGTAGAACCACTCCTACTAGCTAGGGTGGATCTCTCACCACCAAAACCATCGCTAAAAATGAGGGTTTTCATCCTTAGTCACAACATTCACAATTTGGAAACAATCCAGCATAGTCTCCTTATGTTGTCAAATCCTCCATATGCAAAAGAAAGCCAAAAAATAGGAATAAATAGAAGTGGAGAAGAAATTAGGGAAACCTCCAATTTGAATAACTTTCCCTCCAAAACCCCAACGCCCATCCTAACCTTTTTAATAATTTTCTTTTCATTTTAAAACATAATCAAAAGTTTCTCATGGGGGTTGTCTACTTTTTGAACTTAATATTTTGCCTTAATGAAATAAACAAATAATTTGCATCCACTAAAAGTGCAATGACCCCCTCTTAAAACAACGTTGTTATCAATGTGCCAAGAGGTCCCTTTTATAACCCAAACTTATAACCCCTTTTTTTTTAATTAAAAAGAAACTTTAGTACTTTTAGTGACGAATTAACCAATAATAAATCAGACCATGGAAAAAACTCACCCCCTACCAAGAATGGTAACTCTACATTGCACTATCACAAGGACCAATTACCAAAAATAGTAAGCACTCCCAAACAACAAACTAGCATAAAACATTAGAGCTCACCTGGAAATTGCCACACACTGCCAAACAGGAAACTTTGCACTACACTACTACCAAGACCAATTACTAAATATAGTACTTACTAAAAATAGTGAGTCAAAACCAAACTAGCCCAAATAAGGACACCAAAAATGGGGACATTATAGTGGTAACTCTTCTAGTACAAGTTATAAGAAATATTGTCACTATACTCTACCAACTACTTAAAAATCTCAAGATGTAGTGGCTCATCTACTTTTGTGGTGCTCTCTACCTACATATACTTAGAAATAACAATAAAACAAACTTGCTCCTGATTGAGATCTTTCAAAAGTTAGTTACCATTTTATTTACCAACAAGACTATTCATTATTTTACCTTCCTTTATTAAAGGCATAACTACATGTTTCACTCCATTTGTCATCAACCCATAAACATTGTATCTATCATCATGTTTATGAACTCTATTAAAATTTCATGATCTACCCAACAAAATATGAGAACCATCCATAAACATTATAAAAACAAAACTATATGTGTATAAATTTCAATCTAAAAATTTACAATGCATTATTCAATAACTAAGATTTTATGATCCTTTTGGAACAAAAATACTTTGTAAGGATTGGGATTCTCTATCATTTTCAAATTTGAAATTTCCACCATTTTACTTGAAACTAAATTATCAATACTAACACTATTGTTGATTACATTATGACATTTATTTCCAAATTTGCATATAATTATAAACAAACTTTTCCTTTACATGTTTATTTTGTCTTTTACATTCCTCGATAATTTCTCTTTATTACTAAAGCATCCGGTTTTTTGGCATACTTGTTCACCACTTGAATTTTCATCCACATGTTTATTTTCTAGTTCTCTCAAATATTCCATCATAAATTTGAACACCACATTCAAGTGAGAGAGTTGTGTGACCTTTAGAACCACATTTGAAACAAGCTCATCCAAAGGGCATGTCGCCACTTTTTCCATATCCTCCTCTACTTCTTTCATAGTTTGCACTAACAACAAAATTAGATCTACCTTTACTTCTTTCATGACCAAAGAAGTCAAATCTATATTTGTAATGGCTTTCAATGTCATCTTTTACTTCTACATTATTGTTATAATCCTTTCTACTTGTAACTCAATACATTCCTCTTGGCAATATATAATGGTGCGAAATAAGCTGAATTTATTATTAGAAATGGTGGTGGGTGCACTGTGCAATTCAATCAAGTTTTTTTTTGGTGTTATTTGTATTGCAATAGATATTACAGATCCAAGAACCAGAATTTGGACCGACCCAACCGAGAAGGCCTTTGAAGTATATTGGTGCCACAGTTATGTGGTTTTGTCATTCTCTTAGAAACACAATTTACTCAAAACATTTTTCTAAACTAATTATCCAATCAAACAACACTTCAAGATCCAAACTACTAGCATAATTAGAAATATCAACTCTAGTTTTCTTACCAATACTATAAATTGTCTTCAATATTCTCCTACTCATCTTCTTCTTTAAATGCAATTTGTTCAACTTATTTATTCTCATCATTACTTTCATCAACTCTAACCTTATCACATCTCATATATTTATCAACAACATCTAATATTTAATTTAAATATTTCTCATCATATAAAATATTTCTTCAATTCATTCTACAACATAGGGTAAATGTCAACCTCTATCCATTCTTCAAGGAGAGACCTTGAATACATATCTAGAGTAAACTATCCTAGTCTAGTGCAATCTACCTCACAATCAATGGTCTTTTCACAACTACTCACAACTCACCAAGGGATGTTCTACACAAACACTCAATGTTGGAAGAGATTCTATGGGAATCTTATGCCCACTAATTCAATGCTGGAAGACTTTGGAGTGTAGAGAATCTCAAGCAAGATTGAAATATCAATTAGTGTCCTTTTTTAACACCCCGCCACACAAACCCCAAAGGACAAAATAACATCTAACATTTAAAGCACATTTAAAAAAAAAGTAAACTAATGTGAAATGTAAGTTAACATAAAATACAAATATATAAACTATACACACACAACATCTATCAAGCCCTTTGGGGTAACATGATTGCATTACTTACAAACATTTCTCACATGATCCTAATCCATAATGATGACTAACTAATTCACAAGTAACCTTTTCTTTTTAACACCATTATATAGAATCAATAAACAACACACATACATCCATAACATTACATAACATCCATCAATGATCATAAGATAATACCAAGAATACATTCATTACATTTATTACATAACTATACATCATTCCAAGATTACATAATTACTCATATTTCCATAGATACAACACCAAAAAATAGCATATACTGATTACAATTTACATCAAGCTTCCCTTATAACAACGGGAAGGATTCAACAATTACATAATGTGATGTCACTGAAAAGATTATAATACATGACATCAAGACTATCTCCAACTCCGGTGAAGCTCTGGAACCACTGCAACAATACAACTCTGCACATCATGAACTCCAACTTGGAACCTAATGGAGTGCATAGCACGTTCCACCCGACCATGTGGACCCTAAGGCCCACCCCCCGTGTTAGGAGATGACAAGAAGGACCCACAACCTAAAAATAGTCAAGCAGAAAGGCTAACAAGAACTCCATAAACAAATGCAACAATAATCATAAAGTACAACCACTTCTAGAGGTACATGAACAACAAGGGGAACACAAACAAGACATACTAGGTTGTTAAAGGGAAGAGTGTCATCATATAAGATCGATATGGGTTACCCAATGTGGATCTTCCTAGGTAACTAGCCCCCATCCTGGTTAAACCCTAGCAACCTCAACCGATCCCCAACCCCCATTCTCACTCATGTGAGATCAACATACCTTTTAAGAGGACAAGACAATTGATCTTTTCCATTCCAGGTCTTTCCACTATCTCAAGCCTAAATGAGCATTTGAGCCATGAGCGAGGCTACACTATCTAGATTAATGTGAGATATTACCCAAACCCCTTAATTAATTAATAGTGTTTTCATTGGATTAAGGAAATTCCAATGAGTTATTCTGACACCACTTATGGGTCTCGACCCCCATTGAAAGCCACTCCCCCTACTAGCAACAAAAGACTCTACAATCCACTAGTTGGGTAAGCCAACTTACACATCATAAAAGGTCACATGAAATATCACATAAAGCGAGACATGCATCTACTCGCACAAAGTCTCCATAGATAACAATTCCCATAGTGCAAGGCTAAAACCCACACAACAAAATCAAGTATAAGATCAACAGTTTACAAAGAACCAACATGAAAAGCCAATCATAAGAAAGTTCTTTCCCCAACCTCTAGAAGACTAACAAACTACGACACACCGGTTCCCCAATCGAAGTGGCAATAATAAGATGATCTCAAATTTTATTTTCAATCCACAATTTACAAATCATCAAGAGTAGAACAATGAGTGGTAACATCACAAATATATCTTTGTGACTCAATTGAAACTAACATAATCAACTCAATATCAAATTCAATAATCAAAAGTAAAAATCAACCAATAGGGCATCTAAGGGATACCTCGATTTTCTCCTCACATGATACCCAACCACTAATTACCTAACAACTTACAATTTGGCTAAAACCAACAATAACAATCACAATAATCAAAATCAACTTAAAGAAAGCAATAAAGGAAAAGTTTATCTTTAAAAATTTACCAACTAATTTAAATACTCTTCTTGTAATAACTAATCACCTAAAAAACTTTGCGTTAAAAGACATTCTATATACATATATATTTAATCTCCCACATGCTAATACTATACCATAATTTCATTTTTATGCACTATTAAATATATATTGATAAAAGCAATATTCAACATGGCTTGTTGTAGCGATTCTTTCAGTCCACTATTAGATGACTACAAAATAATCAACATTCTCAAACTAATTAAATAACAAAAGCTAGAGAACATTATCTGTTTATAACATGGACATATAAATCTTACTAATAAGATAACTTATTAACAAAGCATATGTGTACCCATATCTTTCCTTAACTATACATTAAATATAAGTATTTTATAAACAACGGAATAATACATTATATAACTATGCAAATATTAAAAATCAGAATGCAGTTAACCATTCAACACATCAGATTGTAAAATAATAATATAAATATACATTTAAATATATATCAAATAAAACCGAGTGTTGTATTCTAACCATATCAAAACTCATATATACATATATACATACATAAAATAAAATTGAATGCTAACAAAACGAATGTTTAAATTTATATACATCAACATTTAAATCGAATGCTAAGGGACTGTTTTCCACGAATCCGAATATTTTCTAGACCAAAATATCAAATGGCTATCTTGACACTAAGGGGACTTTTAAGAGAAATAAACTCAAAAACTCAGAAGGGAAGCTATATACTCCATATTCAAATAGTATTATAACAATCATGAGTTCAGCGATTTAAGGTTATACATAATGCAAGGAAGAGAATTGTTTAATGCAAAGAAGCGATTTGCTTAATGCAAGGCAGCGATATTTACACACATCGAACTCATGAGCAACAACATCGAATTTATACACAAGGTAGTATCATTTGCTAAAAACAACATGAATCAAGGGTAAGAATGTGAAACATGCAACATATATATAATTTATCGGATGCCTTTCTAAATGCAAAATAAAGTATTGAATGCTATAACAGTTTAGTCGATTTCACCAATATGCACGACAATCACACTGGTTTAATGGATAAAGGGTTGTGCATGCTTCACACATCAGTGACCCTTAACGCACTGCACATATAATTGGTCATAACAGTGCACGGTTGGCCTTCATAGCGCCACTGAGGAAGAGGGAAGATAATTCGCCATTGGCTAAAAAGGAGAGTTTGCAATCCCAAAGTTTAAACATGCAACAATAATATAGTGAATCCAAAGCCAAATTCAAGTCTGGTCGATGCAAAGGAGAAGGGCGCCAACTATTATCAAAATCACTAAATGTAGCAAAAGAAGAGAACGCTGACAACAATATCAAAAGTCGATTCCACAAAGAGTTCAATTTATCCATTAAATTAAACATGCACAAAATGGATGATTGAAACTTTCAAGCACAAATGCAATTGGCTAGAGGAGGGCGCAACTGCAAGGTATGCACAATTAGATTTTTATAAGGGTGCTCTCAAAATCTACGATTTAATACAACCATCCTGATGTGATATATAAACATTTATGGGATCTAATGGAAATGAGACTCTCGAAACATCAATACGTGGAACGAGCCCTTCCATTGTTAAAATAGGAGTGGCACACTCGAAGGAGAGATTATTGGTGAAGCTAAAAGAAACAATCAAAGAGATACGCTAACAGAGATTCATATAAGAGTCATTCAAGGTAACAGGGGTTTGGCACAAGGAAATGTGAACAACACGACTTCATGTTCTAGATTTACCATTTGGAGATTTTTTTATTCTTGCGCAAAGATAAAAAGGCATGTTGAGGGTTAAAGAACTCACAACAAATCGATAGCAAAGTATAAAAGAAAATAAACGATTGCCATGAATTCAAAACTAGACTCAATAAATGACAAGCGGCATCGAACTATAGGTAAAACAAAAATCATGCATTCAATCCAATCCTCAAGCAAGCATTCCAATGAAAGATTCACGGAAACTAAGGAATTTCTTTTAAAAAAATTTGCTTTCCTCTACTAATCATTTCTATTTGAAATTGAATAGAGAAAGAAAAATCAAAACGCAACACCAACCTAGAATACAAGGCTTCGGAGATGGAGAAAATGTGTTGGAACGATCTATTTCGCAATCACAAATCCGTTCTCGAGAAACGATTTTCAATATTTCTCAAAACTGTATTTTTATTTGATAAAGAAAATAATTACAGAGCAAAATTTCTCATTAAAACAAAAATAACATTCCCCCCAAATCTCTCCAAAAATACCCAATATAAAATTCCAAGAAAGAGATAAATTTTCGAATCCAAAAATCAACCATTACAACAAGTTTCCAATTCACAATTCAGTTTGGAGTCGTGCATATGCACACACTCCTCTTTTTTTATCTTTTATTTGCTTTTACAATCAGTTCAAAAATATTATCTTCTTTATTTATTTAAAATCATATTATTTTTTCACATTTAAATAATTATCCTATCATGATAATAAAATTATCAATTATTATTAATATATTCATACAATACTTTTTACAAAACAAATTAATTTAATTATTTAATATTAAACCATATACCTTCTATTTCGTAAAATTGATTTATTTAATTATTATTTTAATTCTAAATTTATTTAAATTACCTTGTAGTCAATTTTAATTTAATTAAGTTGATTAAACAAGGCCATTTAAAATATTTAATTTACCACAAAATTTCAATCACACATTAAACAACATCATAACCATGAAATTAACATGACATCACAAATAAACAACTTACTCAAATGTCAATAAAGGCCAATACGGAGGGGCACTACACCTTTCTTTGGATACAAGACAATACCATCTAATGCTCTCACACAATCTTGTTTCTTACAATTCACAAATATGCTTTGTTACCATTTGATATAGTCATAATTGGAGGGTCAAATTAAGGACTATCTAATCACACAACTAAAATAAACACTCAACATAATACATAGTGAAATAACATAAAACACAACAATGACTTGATTTATTATTCAAATAATGCAATTACAAAAAATATTCATTGAGTTCGATACATGCTAAGTTTTAGTCATTTGATTACAAAATAGATCTAATGAGATCTTGCACAATTCAAATATTCAATATCCACAATCTAAGTCATTCTTCTATCCTTGATCTTTTGATCTATGACAATTGTCCTTACATGATATCAAGATTTATCTTATATAGATGGATGTTAAATGATATGCGATTCATGAAAACCCACCATAACATCATAACAAAATGTGATAAGGACCAACAATCTCAACATTGAATGATTTGATCTTTAGTCAACTTTAAAATTGGAAGCAACACCTTTGTAGCCTAAAGGTTCACCTTAGATTTAATGTGCATCAATATATGAGTTTCTAAATTCATTGCAGTTACATAGGTGGCCCCTTGCAATACCCCAAATAAAATAAGTATCCTTTGGAATTGGTGCAAGATTCAAACACTTGTCACAAAGTCCAATTAAGTTTTGTTATACAATGAAGAGTCTAGTTAAGGTCCTTAGAGTAAGAAATATAAATGGGTTGATCCAAATCTCATGATATTTGAATGAAATTGTAATATAATAAAATTGCACCCCTTGCAATTTCACATACATTCTTGTATCCACTTTAGTGTCTCCCTTAGCATTTGTGTAGGCTCATTTTATCTCTTGCATCAGCCTTTTCCCCTCTCAAGATGCTCAGGAACCCTTTTCAACAGCTACCTTCATATGTCATCTTTGTGTTGAACATTGTTCTTTTCTCGTTCTCGTCATTTTGTAGCATGATTTGTTTGGACACTAGCACATCACATGGATGTTTGTGTGTCGCGCTAGTGTCTCGTGACATTTTAACATTCAAATGGTCATTTTCAAATGCCTTGCTACTTGTCAACTACTTTTGTCGATGGTAACGACCTGGGATGCCTTGTACCGGCTCAGGAAGCTTCTTTTCCCTCCTATTCTATCTTTTAAATCTATATCTTCCATTTTATTGCTCTCTCTGGCATTTTTCTCTCTAGCCTCTTGGTTTCTCTTTTGGACATTCTCCTACCTTGCTCTTGTTATCTTTCTTGCACAACTCCCTACAACTTTCTACAACAACACTTTCACGTTCTTACAACACTATTTGCAACTCTCTTGGCTCTCGCATCTCTGTCTCTCTCTCTCCTTGGCTTCTTCAAGCCTCACAGGTGATATCTATCTTATGTCTTGCATCTTTGAGCATCCTAGGATTTCTCACATCCCCTATCTATTGCATCTCTATTTTGTGATACAGGTTCTCCTCCTTGGTGGGATTTTCTTTTATCATTCTCATGTTCATTTCATTTCTTCTTATTATTTCTCTCTATCTATTTGGTTGTCTGTGGAGGTGGTAACACCAAAATGAGGGTTTGACTAAGGCAAACCCTTAAACAGCCCCAAAATTTTCCCTCAGCTTATGTGTGCAGGTATCAAAGATATTCATTGCTTGGTTGGTTGTGAGTGCTTTCTTCCTCTTCTTTCATTTTATCATCTATATTTCATTTAATCTATAAATTACTTAGTTTACCTTACTTTATTTTAGTTCTATTATGTTTTTTTATTTTCCCACATTTTAAAGTTCTTAGCAGTCAAAATAGTAGTAGTTGCTTTGTGTTTTTTGTGATACTCTTTGATGCAGGGGCATCACATTTTTGGTGTGGAATTTTTTTGGTTTTCTTCTTGGTTTTTATGTTTTAGTTTTGTGCCTTTGTTCTCTTTTTGACAAGTGGGTGTATGGGGGTAGCGATTATTTTTTCTTTGGTTCCTATCAAGCCTTCTTGGTTGTGGATCAAATGAAAAGTTTGTTACAAAAAATCACTCTTCTTGTGCGTGAGTGGTTGCTAGAAAACAAGGCAGTTAGTGAAAGAAAAGAAAAGAACCAATCCAACAAAGAAAGCCAAGAGACAGTTGTTTAAAAAAAAGGAATTGATTGCTGGAAGAAAAAGGGAATGCCATAGGAGAGATGTTGACTCTAGGAAGAGAGAAAGATGGAAAAGGATATTGAATTGACAAGTGAGGTTTATGTTGAACATAAGTTGAAACAACAGTTGTGAGAGGGATAGTTTTTGGAGGAGTAAACAAGGAGAAAAGGCAACAAAAGGAGAAGTAAATGTGAGGAAGGGGAGAAAATAATACCAAATGCATATGTTGGTTAACATGTATCTACTTTTCTTTTGCTCTATTTTTTTACATATTTGTGAAACAAATAATCTTTTCCACCCTATCGAGTGTATTTGGGGTGCTTGGTTTTATGCTATGCAAATAAGAAATGAGTTGGTTAATGTTTTTCCAATTGAGACAGTTGTTGCTCTCTAGATAATCGTTTTATTGTTTGTCTTCTTTTCCAAGTAATGTGATTAGCAATTGGAAGGATTTTATTTTTTTCTGTCACCTTAGTTTTGGTTGGGTATCGACCTCTTTGATTGAGGCTGTTTCCTATAGCGTGAAATTGTTGTACCTTAGTCTTTGTGGTGTTTCAAATTGTGGAACTTAATTAAATCTATTTGTCATTATATTTTTGGTATCAGAGCACACAAGATTGGGAAAAGAGGGAAGTGGGTAGAATTCCATCGAGGGCAATGAGATGAGGAGGTGCTCAAGGTGGTGGTCAAAGAGGCCATGAAGACAAAATCTTGGAGATGCTACAAAACCTAACAACAAGAATGGATGTAATGGCAGATGATGTGACTGAAGTTTCAGAAGAAGAGAAACCCCAAGCCAATGATGAAGATCAAGAAGAACCAGAAAGGGTTGAAGAAAGATTGATTAGAGTTGTGATAAATGTGGGAGCCAAGCCACGAATTGAAGTTCCTACGTACTCGAGATGCTTGAATGGAGAAGAGCTTATCGACTAGATCAATGATAGAAGTATTTTGAATATGAAGGAGTTGCAGAGGAAGGAAAGGTGAAGTTTTCCATTACATGGCTAAAAGGTTGTGTTGCAATGTGGTGGGATTATGTGTAGGCAAAAAGATGCAATAAAAATAAAGAGAAGATCTCTTCTTGGGATTGAATGGTTTCCAAATTGAAGACGAAGTTCCTTCCACTAGACTACCAAATGATTCTTTTCAAAAGATTACAGAATTTGAAGCAGAAAGATATGTTAGTCAAGGAATAAACATAAGAGTTTTACAAGTTGGTGATTGAGTCAGGCCTTGAAGAGGAAATGGAAAAGGTGGCGAGGTATTTGAATGGTTTGAAATACAGTTTGTAGGATGAGTTAAGTTTAGTGTCTCTGTGAACTCTTGAGGAATCCTATCAATTTTCCATTAAGGTAGAGGAGAAGCTTGTGAGGAAGAAAAAACAAAAAGGAAAGCAAATAGGATGAGGCTTTAGAGGAAGAGGACCACATTCGGGTAGGGGACAAAAAATTCATCATGATGAAGGGGTTGGAAGTTCTAGTGGATTAGCTAATCAAGAAAAATGAGGTTATCAAAACAAAGGAGGCAGATCATTTGGTAGAGGTGGTTATCAAGGAAGAGAAAGAGTATTTGCAGGAAAATGTTTCAAATGCAATTAGTATGTTGGTCACAAGAGTTGGGAGTTTCTAGAGTATGTGAAGGAAGGGAACACAAGGCAAAAAAGAAGCACACAGATCATGCAAGCTGAGCAAGAAAGCATGGGATCACCTGCACATCATATGGAGGAACTTGAGACTAGATAGTCTTTGTTGTTCAAGAGAGTGCTGTTGAAGCCATCGAAGGATAGTAAAGAACCAAAACAAAGAAGAGCTCTATTCAAGATGATTGCAAGGAAAAAGGTAAGTGTTGCAAATTGATTATTGATAGTGGTAGTATGGATAACTTCTAGTGGCAATATAAATGGTGGATAAGCTAGGACTTAAGAGGATTAAACACTAGGACCCTTATAAAGTTTCTTGGCTTTAGAAAGGGCATTAGTTGTTGGTAGATGAACAAGTTGTAGCAGAATTTCAAATTGGTAGTTATAAGGATAGTGTGATTTGTGACATTATGCCTATGGGTGTGTGTCATGTATTTTTTGGTAGGCCTTGGAAATTTGATCGGAAGTTTGTACATGAAGGGACGAGTAACACATATTCCTTTGAAAAGGATGGAATTAAGCATACTTTGTTTCCTATGTGTGAACAAGAAGAGGACAACAATAGTACTAGCAACAGTAAGATAATGTTGGTGAGTAGAAAAGAGTTCTTGCATATCATGAAGGAGGAAATGGGAGTTCCTTTGGTACTCAAACCTAAGGAGTTGTTACCTCTATAAAACTGGAGGATCTACCCAAGGAGGTACAAGAAATGTTGGATGAACATAAGGATATTATTGCAGCTGATTTTCTTGATGAGTTGTTGCTTGTGCGTAGCATTAGCCATCACATGGATTTAATTCTAGGAGCTAGCCTTCCAAATAAGGCTACATATAGGCTGACACCCCAAGAGAATTAGGATATTAGAAGGTAAGTTGAGGAGTTACTACAGAAGGGGTTGATAAGAGAGAATCTGAGTCCTTGTTCAATGCCTACAATATTGGTGCCTAAGAAGGAAAATGAATGGAGAATATGCACAGACTCTCAAGCCATTAATAAGATAACTATCAGATACAAGTTTCCAATTCCCATAATAGATGATTTGATGGATTTACCAGGTGGTGCAAAGTAATTTTTGAAGATAGATCCGAAGAGTGGTTACCATTAGATTCGGATCAGACCTGGAGATGAATGGAAGATGGCATTTAAAACTAATGGACTTTATGAGTGGTTGGTTATGCCCTTTGGGCTCACAAATGCACCCAGTAATTTTATGAGGCTCATGAATGAAGTCTTGAAACCTTTTCTTGGGAAGCTTTTATTGTGTATCTTTATGATATCTTGGTGTTTATAAAGTCTAAAGAGGAGAATCTAAAACATTTGAGGATGGTGATGATGAGGCTGCATGAAGAGAAGCTATAAATTAATTTGAAGAAGTGTGTGTTTATGAAAACTGAGTTGGTGTATTTGGGTTTTGTGGTATCTAGTGAAGGGCTAAAAATGGATAAGGATAAGGTACAAGCTATCATTGATTGGCCAACACCAAGTAGTGCACCTGAGGTAAGGAGTTTTCATGGGCTTGCTAGTTTTTATAGGAAGTTCATAAGGAATTTCAGTCATGTAGTTGCTCCTATACTTGAAACTATTAAGGGGTCTAAAAAGCAGTTTATATGGACATAAGAGGCTAAAAAGAGTTTTAAATTTCTTAAGCATAGAGTAACTGACAACCTATACTTGCATTGCCTAATTTCAATAGTGTTTCAAGTGGAATGTGATGCAAATGGATTGGAAATAGGGGTTGTTCTTAGCTAGGAAGGTAAACCGGTGGCTTAATTTAGTGAGAAATTGAATGAAGCTAATAAAAAATATTCTACTTATGATCTTGAATTATATGCATTGGTCCAATCATTGAAGAAGTGGAGGCATTACCTGCTTCCTAAAGAGTTTGTTGTGTACACTGATAACCATGCATTATAGTTCATTAATAGTCGACATAAGTTAAATTAGAGGCATGCAAAGTGGGTACAGTATTTGCGAATTTATATTTTTATGTTGAAGCATAAGAGTGGGAAAAAAATAAGGTTATCGATGTATTAAGTAGAAGGTGTTTATTGTTGCATCAAATTCGGGCTAACAGTGTTTGGTTTCGATAGTTTGAAGGAGTTGTATGAAAATGATGCAAATTTCAAAGATGATTATGAAGCTTGCAGCAATCCAATCGACAAAGATAGAGGACCTTGGATGGAGTATATGATACGAGAGGGTTTGTTATTCAAAGGTAGTCAATTGTGCATCCCTCGAGGATCAATGAGGGATAATATTTTGAAAGAGAAGCATAGTGGTAGTCTTGGAGGACATTTTGGATAGGACAAAACATATCTATAGTTGAGAACACACTACTATTGGCCAAGAATGAGGCTTGATGTAAAGAATTATGTGGACATATGCAGGGTATGTCAACATGCCAAGGGAAGAAGTTAGAATATAGGTTTGTAGCAACCATTTTCAGTTCCATGTCGGTCGTGGGATTCTATAAGTATGGAATTTGTTATGGGTTTTCCTAAGACTCAAAGGGCAAATGATTCAGTATTTGTAGTTGTGGATAGGTTCTCTAAAATGGTGCATTTTATCCCATGTAAAAATTCCAGTGATGCAACCCATATTGCTAATTTGGTTTTCAAAGAAGTTGTTCGTTTACATGGCATTCCATAAAGTATTGTGTCAAATAGAGATACAAAATTTGTTGGTCATTTCTGGAGAACCCTTTGGAAGAACTTGGCAACTCAGCTTAGTTTCAGTTCAGCCTATCACCCCCAAACGGATGGCCAAACGGAAGTGGTGAATAGAATTCTTGGTGACATGTTAAGGTGCCTTGTTGGGAAAATGCCTGGTAGTTGGGATATGGCTTCGACACAAGTGGAGTTCGCTTACAATGATTCACCAAATCATAGTATAGGTTTTCAAATTCCATTTTATGTTGTTTATGGCATGCATCCTAAGGGTGTCTTGGAACTCAAAAATATTAGGGACATGGAAAAATTATGTGCATATGGAGAGGATTTTTCTTGAGTTATTCATGACCTTCATAAGGAGGTGAAGATGAACATTGAAGGGAGCAATTATCAATACAAACAATTTTATGATAAGAAGTAGAGGGAAGTTCATTTTCAAGTGGGTGATCTTGTTTTAGCACACTCCAAGAAAGAGAGATTTCCTACAGGTGAATACAATAAACTGAAAATGAAGAACTTTGGTCCATGCAAGATTCTTCGAAAGTTTTCAATGAACGCTTATGAGGTTAGTCTTCCTCCAGGCATGGGGATTTCACCCATCTTCAATGTAGCAGATTTATATCCATATCAAGGTGCTTTAGATGATGAGGTAGCCGAGTTGGAGTTGCAATATGTTGAAAAGAAAAAAGTGACTAACCTTGTTCCATTGCAAATTGAATGCATTCTATATAAACAACTATTGAAAAAGACTTGTGGCAAGGAGTATTTCAGGTATTTGGTGAAGTGGTGTGACCATCCTTTGGAGGATACTTCATGGTTGATTGCAGCTAAAATTTTTGCTTATGGTCATTGCATCAATGACCTCATGAGAAAGAGTTTATGTACCTTTGCTTCCCCTGGGGAGCCTGATGCAGGGGCATCACATTTTGGGTGTGGAAACTTTTTGGTTTTCTTCTTGGTTTTTTTATTTAGTTTTGTGCCTTTGTTCTCTTTTTGAAAAGTGGGCGTATGGGGGAAGCAATTAGTTTTTCTTGGGTTCCTATTGAGCCTTCTTGGTTGTGGATCAAATGAAAAGTCTGTTATAGAAAATCACCCTTCTTCTTGTGCATGAGTGGTTGCCAAAAAATAGAGTAGTTAGTGAAAGAAAAGAAAAGAACTGATCCAACAAAGAAAGCCAATAAATGGTGGTTTAAGAAAAGGCATCAATTGCAAGAAGAAAAAGGGAATACCACAGGAGAGATGTCAATTCTGGGAAGAGAGAAAGAGGGCGAAGGATATTGAATTGGAAATTGAGGTTTTTTTTAGTATAAGTTGAACCGGCAACTGTGAGAGGGGCAATTTTTGGAGGAGTAAACAAGAAGAAAAGACAACAGAAGGACAAGTAAATGTGAGTCAAGGGAGGAAATAATTCCAAACACATATGTTGGTTAGCTTGTATCTACCTTTCTTTTGCTCTATTTTTTACATATTTGTGAAACAAATAATCTTTGCCGCCCTATCGAGTGTATTTGGGGTGCTTGGTTTTATGTTGTGCAAATAAGAAATGAGTTAGTTAATGTTTTTCCAACTGAGACAGTTGTTTTTCTCTGGATAATCATTTTATTTCTTGTCTTCTTTTCCAAGTAATGTGATTAGCAATTGGAAGGATTTTATTTTCCTATCATCATAGTTTTGGTTGGGTATCAACCTCTTTTTTTGAGGTAGTTTCTTGTAGCATGAAATTGTTGTCCCTTAGTCTCTGTGGTGTTTGATATTGTGGAACTTAATTAAATATGTTTGCCATTACTCTTGGTTTTTATTCCATACGAGATTTTAGCATGCCTCTGGGACTCCAATGCATCGCGTTTCCATCCATATGATGTGCTTCCGTCTTGGACCGAAAACTTGCTAGTCTATTTAGAAAATTGTTGACTTATTCATTCTGATTCTGAAACTCTTTCTCCATTCCTTGAGGTAGTTTAGGGTAGTTTTTTCCTTGGGACTCTCTTGATAATAAAGAGACTCATGAGCTGTGAATCCCCCTTTTGTACAAAAACATGTGAGATTCTCTATAAGACTTGTTCCAAATCACAACATAAAATATGCAATTGCAGTGAATCACGACATAAATTTATATTGTTTGTGCTTGTTATAAATGGTAGAGATATTGAACAAACAAATGGAAATGCAATGAGATGCAATTCCACAAACTTAATGCACTTTATTGGAAAGTAATTAGAAAACTTAGAAAATACCTACAAAATAAATAATCATTAAATGAAAATATTTTTGGATGATATGAGATCACTCTTACAACTTTGATGCCTCCTCATCATCCAGTTAACCATAATGCTCATATGATATTTATATTATTGAGTGAAATAGCTAGATGAGAAGCAAAATAATCAATATTGTTGGATTTGTCACCCTTTACAGTTTCTCCAAGTGATATTCTTGTTACACTATTTTGGTGTGGTTGTTTTCTCACATGTTGACACCCTATTTTGATGTTTTCATTATCCTTCCATCATTTTGATTATTTGATTGTATATTGTATAAATTTTGAGGGGTTTTAAATATTATTTATAAGTGGTTTATAAGGTTGATAATGTGATGTGTATTTGGTGATCACTAGGAGACTATCTCTAGTGTGCTAATAGATTAATCTTTGTATAAGAGTAAGTTCACAAAGCCTATATTTATGGAATTTCGTGGTTTTTGATTATTTTTATTTATGTTGTATGATAGAGATAGTGGGAGCAATGATTTGTTATCTTTTGAACCCAAGATTAGAACAAGAGATTGGTTAGAGAGAGTGAGAATATAAAATGAATTTGATGATGATGGAGAAGTTCGATTTAGGAGGTTGAAAGAGAATGTTGCAAGTATTTCCAATGTGGAAGAAAATGTTGATAGACTTGAAATAATGATACTAGTTTTGATATCCAAGTTGGGAATTGCAAAGAAGAATGAAGAAAAAATAGAGTTTGAGACGTTAGAACAAGTGCATCACATCCTTAAATGGGATAAATTTCAAGGTTGAGGCAAAAATCAACATTAATCCCTATGATTTTGAAATTAGTGTAGAGAAAACTTGATGTATGGGTCTATCAAATGGAGGTATATTTGATCCTTCATCAAATATCTCCATATTTTTAAATTTCATTTGCTAGATTGATTATTTTGGGCATGTTCTTAAATGGTATAAGAGTTATGTACTCTTTGAAATTTTGAAAAGTGCCACCTATCTCTAGTGGGAGGATTTTAAGGGGTTGCTTAGTAAAAAAATCTAGTCTATTTGGCATCTAGAAGAAAAGGTTATATAGTGGCATTACTTGAGGCATTTGCAAGGATAAGGCATATTAGCTTATACTAGTAAATTTAGGAAGGGAGTGGTTCAACTTGGTATGGATGTTATGGACTATCAGTTATTAATGAAATACATTAGTGTTTTATTTTGACACTTGAAAATTCTAATCCTAATGGCCAAACCCAATGACATATATGATACCTTAAAATATATAAGAAGGGGAACATATCCTACAAGCACAAGAAACAAGGTAAAGAGTAGTAGCTTGGTGGTGAGTGTTGGATATTGCACCCCTATTGTAGATGATTGAGACTCATACAAAGGATATTTAGGATTATATATGTATAATATTATCAATGGAAATTAAAACATCTAACAATCAATATAGAAGTAAATAGAATAGTATGCACCTACAAGATTACACACAAGACTCAAAAATTTACATGAGAAACCCTTTCAGGAGAAAATCCACAACCAAAAGATGTTCTCAGTTATATTATTCAACATAACAAGGTATTAACAAAGTCTCAATATATGATTTATTTCATATGTAATCAATCTCAACTCTTACACCAAAAATTTACAATCCAATGCTCTCCTTTTAAATTTTATAACTATCTAACCTTGACACCTTCACATGAGATGATACATGCAAATGCATGTATGGTAATATCAACCTCAACCATCTAGTTGTCCAAAAAAATCAAGGAAAACCAAGTGTCATGCAACTATAATCCAATCATAACATGACCTCAAAATATCACGCATACACCAAGGATAATGTCTCTATGTGGATAGCCACCTTATATGCATAGCCTATGCACATGCTATGAATCAAAGTTACAACCTTAAAAATATTGATATAAGTATGTTTTTAGTATAGCCATAATTACTAGCTCCTCACTTGTAATAGCATATACAAACATTAATTTTTATTATTTATAATACCTTGTGCCATCTTTGAGGACATTATCTTGCTCTAATATTGTATTGCATTACTATCCATGCTTTCAAAAAATACTAATTTCATATGTGGTTATTATTTCTTCTTCCAAGTGAATTGTAGTTGTTGTCACAACTCCACCACATATAGATAAACCATGTATTTTATACAACTTAATACTATTGCAACATCATATATTAATCAACACATATGTTGTATTGCAATACTTGAAACTCACTATATTTCATCTGCAAATTATTTTTTAGACAAAATCTTCCTACAAGGAATCTCTATATGTGAATATCATCCAAGCCCCAACATTCACCCACTTGATAAAATTGGGTATGGAATTAATTCATAGGAGAAATGGTAGAGTCACGGTAGGTTTAGAATAAATGGCAGAGATAGTGGTCCTTGACATCATAGAATTTATAAGGCCTAATTGGAAGCCTCTTAGATTGGGGAGGCAGTTGGAAACATGCAATCATCTAGTTTTTGATTCAAGTGTGAACGCTTTCATCCCAACATATGGTGGGCATAACCCATTGGGAAATAGAGGTGGGGATGTTGGGGGAGGTCTAGTTATTCCAAAGGCGGAAGCCGGTTCTAGAGGAGAGCCTTTGCAGATATTACCAAAATGAGGATTGTATGGAAGTATTTAAAGTATTTCTTCATGATCAGAAGGTGTTGTTTTGTCCTAGGCAAAAAATTAGGGCATTGTCTGAGCAGTTTAGGTCAAATACAAGTCATCAAAAGAGATATGCAAATCAGGCATCGTTTGAGTGGAAAAGAGAAGGCAAAGAAGGAAAAAAAGGTTTTTAGAAACATGATTTTAACTATCAGGCTAGCAAGGGTTTCTTGACTAAAGAAGGAGGGTAGGGTCTATCGCATCAAGATTCCAAGTAGAAAGAGCAAGTGCATTGGGAGAAAGGTTGGTTTTACCATAATTCGCCTAGTGCATCAATGCAGTATTTTCAGTGTCATGCCTGATTTGCAAGATACAAGAGGTTTCCCGACAGTCTGATATGAGAATTTTAGAGCCCGTTTGACATTTGGGAAGATGGTAGTCAAGGGTCAGTCGAGACGGCTCCCCATGGCAATGGTGATGTTCTAAATAGTCATGTGCAAAACCCTAGTGAGCCAGCTGGTAGGAAATCACATAAAAATGCACATAGCGTAACTAAGGTTTTCACTCAAAATGATGTGGAGCAGTGTTTTCAAGCTCGGCGAGAATCTTCCTTCAATCAAAAGAACTTGGATGCTTCTCATCAATAGCATAATGGCGTAGATCTTGGAGGAATGAATGAGACACAAACAGCTAACAAGCGGGCTCGAAAGAAGGCCAAGAGGAGAAATGCATATCGGAGTCGGAGAATGATGAAGCAAAGGGAAAAGAAAGAAAAACCATTCGTGATCTCTTCGGACCATAACCCTGAGAATGTAAAATGTAGGCCTAGGTTGATCCCACAAAGTTGGTTTACAATTTCTGAGAGGAACTGATTTTTGCTAAAATCACATATTTTTAGAAAATATAATGATTTAAGCCTTAAAATGTTCCATGTTAAGGATTCCAATTGAAGAGGGTTTGATCAAACCACCTTAGATCAAACACCCTTGGATAGAACCTCGCTAGTTTTAAACCATACCTATAAATGAGTCTCCTTTACACCTATCAAAATGTTGATAAAAAATCACTTTTGATTTACCTTTTGGGGGATCAAATGAATTCATTTAATTTTTTTTTCAAATTATTATGGTAATCCTCAGAACGAGTTATCCAACGAATATAATTTTAATATGTTGTGGTTTTATTATGTATTTATTTTTTAGTTTTATTAAACATAGGTTTTTCATCAAAAATGAAGGTCTTTGTTCTGCACATGTGGAAAAATAGTAGATTAACCAAAAAAAATTTGAAAAATATGAGTGCACCAGATATTGAAGTCCTTGATCCAACAAAAAAAAATGAATTTCGATATATACAAAAAAAGTTACCCGTTATACGGTCACGCTATGTCTGAATTGTAATTGGCTTGACTTCAAAACTTGATTAAAGAAAAATTATTCAATAAAAAACTATGTAACCAAGTGGAAGCACTGGATATCAAAGTTACAAATCTAAAGTCGAAAGAATTAGAATTTTATCCTTCATGGAAAAAAAGTTATGCGTTATATGGTGTGTCACTTTTTAAAAATGTTGTTTTCTGAAAAAACCAGTTTTCGTGGGAGATGGAAAAAGAAGTGCAATCTAATTCCAAAAATTTTGAAAAAAATATTTTTAGAATCTACAAACAAAATGTGACGAGACACTAGTTTGCGTCATCTTCAAATTCCTCACGGTTTAGCTGCTATAGGTGCTTGAATGTGAAGATTTAGTTAAAAATAATAATTTCAGTGTCCAGTTTGGCCAAAAAATGTAAGCCACTATTGTGGGATCACCCCCTATTCAAAGTGGGTTTGTTAATATTTTTCTCTCAGAGGAATTCTTGAATCTGTAGGTGTCAAATTTGTGTTACACGACATTGGTCTGTAAGTTTTGGAACCTTAATTTAGATATACAAGAATTAGAATATTTTTTGTTTGTTGAATGGGCTGGGGTTAAACATTTTTTTTACGTAGATAGGTCCAAGGGAATCTTCATTGTTATATTTAAAGATAAGCCTTATAGAGATGTCGTTTATAAAGTTAAATCCTGGATATATAATGGGTCTGGTCTATTTCTTCAACCCTGGCAGCCAAATTTTAAGGCCTATGATCTTGTAATTAAGTCCATTCCATTTTGGATACAATTGCAAGGTCTTCCTTTAGAGTATAGGGAACTAATCCTAATTGAGATCATAGATAATCGGTTAGGTATTTTCTTGAAGCATTATCCTTCGTTTGTTAAAGAGCCATCTAAGGTGGTAAGGGTGTGTTTATTAATGGATACAACCAAGAATCTTCCTAAGCATATGCACATAATTTCTACGTATGGTATATGGATTCAAGAAATCTTAGTGGAGGATGCAAGATTTTGTAATGAGTGCCATAATATTGATCACTTAACAGGTGAATGTCCTTTTATGGGAAAGTCAAATAGGGTTGGGCCATCGCCTGTTAAGCAACCAAGAGGTTCCAATTCTAATCAGGTTGTCAACTTTGATCATGCTACTTTAGATGTCATAAGGGTAATAAATCAAGACCTTAATGCTATTCAATTGGAGAGGTCATTAGTTAAAGGGGTTAGACTATCGCCTAATAAGAAAATAGTAGGTGCCAATTCTATTTGGATTGTTGACTCTGATCAGGTTGTTTTAGATGTTGTAAGGGTAGTGAATCAATACCTTAATGTTGGCCATTTGGAGATGTCATTGGTAAGAGAGTTTAACCTATGTAGAAAGAAGGGTCAGCTCATTTTAGTTGTAAACAAGGAACAAAGCCAACTTCCTTTCTGGCCAAATTACCAACAACACAACATAGTTGTTAAAATTTCACTTGGTTTTTAGTCTTTATTCAAGAATGTACAAAGTCAGTTTCTTCATTTGTATGTTCCTCAGGAAATTATCCTTTCATAACAACATATAGATGTTATTACAAGAAGATTGATGTTTGAAGGAACATCGGTGATTGCTTCTCCCTTGGATAGATTGCAGATTTCTCACTCTCAGCTTGAGGGAAATGATGATTTAGAGTTGTTAACTGAAAGGTGGTTGGTCTCATTAGCCTCGAACATAATTGATGAAATTGGTGTTGAGGAAGGTATTATTCCTTCTCTGTCAGTTATGAAGTCCGGTGTGAATTTAGAGGAACTTAGAGAAGAGGAGGTTCTGAATGTAGATTCTTTTGAAGATTTTAATCTGGGTGAGGAGGAATTTGATTATGGTCAAAATTTGTATTTGTCACAAACTCCAGTGCAAGTGACTATTTCAAAGTCTCCAAAGAAGCATGGTAGGAATTCTAAGGTAGAAAAATTGTAGAAGGAGATCAATGTAGGGGTTTGAAAGACTATTACGTAATCCATGTTAGGATCTGCACAAAAGAGACTAAGGAGAGCCTGTTGCTCTCCTTGAGAACAATGAGGATCCTTAGATGGAATGTCAGGGGCATTAATGCTCCTAATAAAAGAGCTTGCATCAAGCATCAAATTGATGCTTGTGGGGGGCATGTTGTCATTTTACAAGAGACTAAAACATCTGTCCAAAATTTTGAAGATACCTTTAAAAAATGGTCAATGTGGGAATCCATACATTCTACAGCCTAGGGTGCATCGGGTGGTCTCATTACTTTATGGAATCCAAAGATGGCTTTCATTCATTCACATCAGAATCACCCAAACTGGAAGTTATTAGAAGTGTCAAATTTGACATGCAGTTCTACTTGTTCAACATTTATGGTCCTTCAGGTACCATGGAGAAAAAACAATTATGGGATGAAATTATAGCTATCCTGCATTCTTTGGGAGATGTAAAAGTAATAATTGTAGGAGATTTTAATGCGATCACTAAGTTGCAAGAAAATTAGGGAAGAATCATTCCTCCTGCTAAAGTTATGGAGGATTTTAATAACTTCATTTTGACCAATGTATTAAAAGATGTCATACCACTTTCAAGGAAATTCACTTGGACAAATAGAAGGTCATATTTTTGTCAAATTGTAGAGCACTTGGATATTCTTGTTAACCTAAATTGGTTGCAATAAGTTATGGAAGTTGAAATTCTACCATTCTTAGGCTCCGATCATTATGTGGTGGTAATGGATGTTGCAGAAATTGCACCGTACAAGCCAAAATCTTCATTCAAATTTGAGTCCATGTGGTTCAAAAATCCCCAATTTGTGGATTTTCTACATTCATGGTGGCAAGCTACTCCATATGAAGAAGGAACAAAAATGTATCAGTTTTGTAAGAAATTGTTGTATGTCAAAAAGGAAATTCAAGTTTGGAATAAGGAGGTATTCAAGAATATCTTCAGACAAAAGGAGTCTGTACAAAAAGAGTTATCAAATTTTCATAATTTAATTATTTGTAATGGAATGGATGCTAGTTCGTATGAGAGGCACAAAAGTCTTCAAGCGGAGTGGGAAGAGCTATGTGCTAGAGAAGAAATTTATTGGCGGTAGAAATCCTGTGAGTTGTGGCTCAAGGAAGGTGACAAAAATACAAAGTTTTTTCACATGTCAGCAAAAATTAAGGACACAAAGTCTATCTTTTCAATTAAGAAAGTCTCTACAGGTAAATGGCTAACTAATGAAGAGGACAATCAGAGAGAACGTGTGGATTTCTATACCAATTTGTTGTCAACTCCAACTCATAAGACTACTTAGGCATTGACAAATGAGAAGGAGATCTTAGAAGCGATCTCTAGGTTAATTGGAAAGGAAGATAATGATAAACTTCCCAAACCATTTTCCCTAGAAGAAGTTAAGCAATTGGTTTTTTCTATGGATTCTAAAAAAGCTTTGGGTCCTGATGGATTCACGGGTATCTTTTACCAAATATTTTGGGATTTCATTTATTTTGATCTTCTATGGGATTTAGAAGAATCAAGAAGGACAAGGATGATGCTTAAACAGTTTAATAATACAAATATTTTTATTTTTCCCAAGGTAAAAGATCTGGAGTCTTTTGGGGATTTTAGGCCAATATCACTGTGCAATAAAATATACAAGATTTTTACTAAAGCCATTTACCTGAGGTTGCAGCCTCTTATTGCCAAAATTATTTCATGTGAACAAGGAGGTTTTGTTCCTAGAAGGGAAACTCTTGAGGGGGCTTTGGTTTCCCATGAAACTCTTCATTCTATTCATTCTTCACAGATATCATCTTTTTTTGTGAAGCTTGACATGATGAAGGCTTATGATAGGGTGGACTGGATTTTTTAAATAAAGTCTTAGCTAAGTTTGGATTCAATAGTAAGTGGCGACATTCCAAATAAGATCATGTTTAGCGGAAGCCAAGTTTTCAACAATCATCAATGGTTCTCCCTCTGGTTATTTTAGTGCCTCTCAAGGTGTTCAGCAAGGTGATCCATTATCACCCTTCTTATTCATTATTATGGTTGAAGCTTTGAGTAGGTTTATTTCAAAGTCTCAAAGGGAGGGCCTTTGGCAAGGAATAACTATTCCTTCTACTGGTATCATGGAAACACATTCTTTATTTGTTGATGACACTTTACTTTTTAGTCTTGCTACTCTCCATGTTGCCACTTTTGTTAAAAAGGTTATTGAAAAATACACATCGGCTTTTGGGTAGAAGGTTAATGAGGCAAAATCAAAAATATATGTTTTCAACACGAAGGAGAAGGCATCTCAGAAAATTATAAAATTTCTGGGATTTTAACCTGCTAATCTGCCTTGTAAATATCTGGGAATACCATTTTTTATGGGTCCGCAAGAGCTACATACTAGAATAAGGTAATTGAAAGATTGAAATTGGTTATCCTTATGTGGAAAGCTAGATGGCTTGCTTTATCGATAGAATTCTCCTTGTCAAAATTGTCCTAGCTCCTATTCCTAATTATTTCTTGGATGTTTTAAAGGCACCTCAAGCTATCATTCTGGAGATAGAAAAAATAATCAAGTCTTTCATTTGGAAAGGCAACATGGATGATCAAAAGAAAATACCTCTCATTTCACTAGATTCTATGGTGAAAGACAAATCTCATGGGGGGGAAGGTATTCACAATTTGTCTATCTATAATAAAGCATTCGGGGCGAAGTTGGTTTGGCAGTTATTTGCTAAGCCCGAGGCTAGATGGTGTAAGATCATGTAGGTGAAATACCTAGATTCACCTTGCTTGTTGAGGATTCTTACAGTGCTTAATCCTCCATGAGGTTCAGCAATGTGGAATTTTCTCATTTCATGTATGAATTTAATTACTGGTTATATTACTTGGGAAGTTCACAATGGACAGTCGATGAAATTTCGGGTTGACTTGTGGAATGGATACCCTCCTTTGCAGAATGTGTCAGAATTGCAAGAGGTAAGGCATATTTTAATTGATGCTTGGGGTATTTATCTTTCCAATTATGTTCAGGGTGTGGATGATCTCATAGGGAGAGTCCAATGGAAGGATAATACAACCTCTGTTGTCTTGTCTAATCAGCAATTCTAGCCTTTATTTGATATCTAAAAGATAGAGTTGTATTTTTTATGGAAAATATGGACAAAGTAGTTTGGGCGCCAACCAAAAATGTTTTTGATTATGTGAAGTTGGGTTATAAAGCCTTAGTGAAAATAAAGGACAATAGTGTGCCTAAAAGAGCATTCTCCTTTTGTTGGAATGATAATACTTTACCTAAAGTGGGTAGGTTCTCATGGCTTTCCCTGAGGAAAAGAATCCTAACGAGCGAAAGACTGACTCAAATAAAAATTGCAGAGCCATTCAAGTGTCATTTGTGTCATTGTGAGTTGGAAATGGTAGATCATTTATTTGTGCGATGTTCCTTTGCTTAGGCATGTTGGGAATTCGTCAAGAATAATTTAGACTTAGCTCTGTCATTACCAAAGACATTGTGGGATCTCTTTCAAAGTTGGCCAATCTTATATAAATCTGCATTTTTTGCTTGCATTTGGTGGGTTATATCATCCATGGTGGTGTGGAATATCTAGTGGGAAATAAATCTTCACATCTTTAGGCAAACAACTTCATTAAAGCAGGTGGTAATGATTAAGGTTGAAAAGTAAATTTCAAAAGTGGTGAATGCTTATGTTATGTGACACAAGAGTGTAGGATCTAGGTTTAATAGGTGGGATTCTTTCATCTTGAAGGGGTGGAAAATAATTGTGTTGTCATTTCCAAGAAGTCTACACAAACCAAATAAGCAAAAAGTAGATAGAGCATCAGTAAAATGGAACCTCCCGCAAGATGATTTCATTAAATTGAACTTTAATGGTGCTTCCAGGGGAAATCCGGGTTTGTCAGGGGTTGGTGTATGCCTAAGGGATAACTGTGGGTCTTTTATTGTGCTTGTTTCTTCTCATCTCTCAAGGAGGATGAATAATATAGCAAAAGCTAAAGCAATTTTGTTGGGTCTTGAGGAGGCTTTAAGGAGAGGAATTTTCAGGATTCATATTGAAGGAGATTCAACAATAATTTTCAATTCATGTAAAAGTAGAAAAATTCATAATAGAGAGTTGAAGTATGTCTTAGAAAATGTCTGGAGATTATTGGAATTTTTTTGAAGTTTTGTAGTTATCCACATGATAGAGAATGGAATAAGTTAGTGGATTGTTTGGAAAATTTGGGTTGTGATTCAATTGAATTGAAGATTCATAATAAATTGGATTAGCTTATTCCATACCCATAGTTGTTGAGGTTGATAAGACATGAGGTGCGTGAGGCTGTAGAGTAAAATAAGTATTGTTGATTCAGCAAGGGAAGTTAAGTAAGGGTGAGTCAGAAGGGTAAGCAAGGTAGTGTAAGTGTAGGGTTGTTGTGTCAACAGTGGTTTGATGACTAGGCAATCTATGATGACAAGGTGGATTATTGATAAGTATATTCTATACCACCTAATGATGTTGGCAACATACTAATTTGATCACATCAGTTCATTATAGTAGTTCCTGAATACTCTGGAGGTGACAAAAGTTCTTCGTCAAGTGGGAGTTTGTTGGAAACATGTGCCTCAATATTCTGACCTGAACCTCCTGAAAGAGAAAAATTGATGAGACGCCTAGGATGTCTTTATGATTGGCAGTTTATCTCTAAAGGCTTGAAGTGGTCAGATCAGTGAGACATGTGGTTGATCTTGCCGATGGTAGCTGTCGGTGTGACCTGAATTATCGATATCAGTTTTCTAACTCATGTCGATGCTAGAAGTTTGGCTGAGAAGTTTCATTGGGGAGAGTCTTACCGATCTCAGTGGCATCGGGGTAACATTGGCCTTCGGTTGGACTTGAGAATGTTATACCGATTTTTGTGGTTTTTTCGATGGCTATTGAACATCGGTGTGAGTGTTCTATCTCTCAGAGAGGTTAAAAGTCTCGCCGAAGAGTTCGTCAGGGAGAGTCTTGTCGATTTGAGCAAATATTGTTGATGTGACCCTGAACTATCGATGTGAGTTTTCCCTCTTTTAGTGATGATGGAATTCTAGGCAAAGAGTTCATCGGGGAGACTCTTGTCGATCTGAATGAAGGTTGGGTCATCAGGAGGACATATAATTTTTCTATGACTTTTACTTAAGCATGTCCTCTTTCTAATGTGTCTGTTCTGGTCGAGCATTAGAGTGAATCTTGTCGATAAGGTGTTCTGAAATACAAGTGAGCTTAAGGTCATCGGGGTGACTTGTGACAGTGGGGAGACTTTTTGATCTATCTCTGATGGTTATCTTATCAATAAGGCTGGTGTTGAGACAAATGTTGATGTTGGTGTAACTCTTTCTGATGTTCATGGTCATATTGGTTCTTTTGGGACATCAGGGTGACATCGAAAATCAATGAGACTTTCTAGTCTCATATCGATAGTGTTGGTCATGTCGATTGTAAGGTCTTAGTTTTGAAAGAGAAAAAGCGGTGAGACACCTAGGATGTCTTTTTGATAGGCAGTCTATCTCTAAAGGATCGAAGTGGTCAGTTCGATGAGACTTGTGGTCGGTCTTGCTGATGGTAGTCATCGGTGTGACCTAAACTATTGGTGTGAGTGTTCTATCTCTCATCAAGGTTATAAGTCTGGCCGAAGAGTTTATCGGGGAGACTCTTGTTGATCTGAGCAAATGTCATCGATGTGACCCTAAACTGTCGGTGCGAGTTTACCTTCTCTCAACGATGATGGAAGTATGGTCAAAGAGTTTTTCGAGGAGACTCTTGTTGATCTGAGTGAAGGTTGGATCATCGAGAGGACATGGAACTTTTTTGTGACTTTTACTGAAGCGTTCTCTCTTATCGATGTGTTTGCTCTGGTCAGACATCAGTGTGACTCTTTCCAATGAGGTTTTTTGAACTATAGGTGAGCTTAAGGTTGTCAAGGTGACTTGTGACTGAGGTGAGACTTTCTGATCTATCTTCAATGGTTGTTATCTTGCCGATAAAGTTGGCATTGAGACAGATGTTTACGTCGGTGTAACTCTTGTCGATGCTCATGGTCATATTGGTTCTTTTGGGATATTGGGGTGACATGGGAAATTAATGAGACTTTCCAGTCTCATACCCATAGTTTTGGTCATGCTGATTGGAGGCATTTGTAAAATTCTATGGGACAATTTTGTAATCTTTTGGAAAGACTCAAGTCATATATTTTGTAACGATTTGGGTTATAACCGAAGGTTTTCTTCCTGGTTCTTTCTTGTCGGTATGCCCTCTGAACAAGGAATTTGTATACTTTATTTTATATATTAATATATTATAGTGGCTTGCCACTTTTGCTTAAAAAAAACATTCTCCCACTTGATATTTACCATAGGAGAGATTGTATTATTCAACAAGTTAACCTAATATTCTAAAATGGGACAAGCCAAACATATTCCTACACCATATGACTAATAATAATTATAGTTTTTATCAAATAATCAAAAACATCTACTTGAGTTTCAATTTTATCCATCTACGCCTTCCTTCTTTCAATCATCTCTCTAGTAAAATGGTATTGAACACCAATAAGTTTAGTCCTAGCATGGTGAATTGGATTCCTAGCCAAACATATTACACTATGTGAATCATATTTCACTAGTGTTTGACTCTTAAATCAATATTGTCACTTAACCTCTTCAACCACACTTAAAAGCATGTGTTGCAACCATATATTTTATTTAAGTTGCAGATAAGGAAATTTTATCTTGTCACTTTCTCATTCAACTATTGTTCCTCCAAACAAAATAAAAGCATAACCACTTATGGACCTTTGGTTATCAAAATATCTAGCCTAATCAAAATCTATAAATTCTTATATAGTAAAAACTATACCTACATCATTAGTACCATGATCATTCAAGAAATAATATGTAGTTCCTTTCAAGTACTTGAACAACCTCTTCACATGTGTCTAATTTGCTTTTCTTGGCCTTTCCATGAACCTACTTACAACTCCCACTATCAATGTCTAGTCTTGTATAGATCATCACATACATAAGACTTCCTATCATGTTAGTGTAAGGAGCATTCCTTGTATCCTCCAAATCTAATACAAATTTAGGACATTGTTCTTGTAGACAACTAAAATGACTAACACATTTTGTCTCATCACCTTATCATTTCTCATCATTTCCTTCGTCGATATTAATAATAATTTTTTAATTATTTAATTAAGCTAATACACCATTCACATCAATTTCTCTCATCCACATTAATTAAATAAGCTTTAATTATTTAATTATTTCATCAATTTTTCCTCATTACATTAATTAAATATTTTTTAATTATTTAATTAATTCAACATTTTTCCTCTTCACATTAATTAAATAATTTTTAATCATTTAATTAAATCATCCAATTTTCCTCTTCACATTAATTAAATAATATTTAATTATTTAATTAATTCATCAATTTCTTTCATCTGTATTAATTAAATCATTTTTAATTATTTAATTAGCTAACATTTCCTTTAATTATTTATTTATTTCTATTTTTAAATACCTTGAAATAAATAAAATGAATATTTTATTTATTTTTTATTCTTTTCATCATGCACACAAATTAAATAAATTTATTTATTTAATTCTATTAATATTCTTCTATCCATCAATTAAGTGAATTAACTAAAAAACACACCAGTTCACTTGTACTCACTCTCACTCTCACTCATTCATGCATTCAATTACCTCATCAATCAAGCCCTTCACAAATACACATGTCACTTGCACATTCCTCATGTCCTCTCAATCAATCTCATCCACTGATTCTTCTTATCACTCTCCACCATTGATTGACATTAGGTAAAAGATATAAATGAACCATCTTCCAAGCTATTCAGGATCGACATTTTTTTGAGAAAATTCATACCATGATCAAATCCTTTTTCTATCATAGGTTATGCAATAAAGTAGAGCAATCCACATATCATACTATTGAAGCATATCCAAAGTCAATGGAGCAAGGTGAGGCTTTTGTGGAGATAATATTGTTTTGTTATTTTTGACTTTATTATGTGCATGCTCTATTGGAAGTGATTGTTGAATTTGAAATAGGTACTTTCATAGTTCATTGTCCTTCTTTTATAGTTTCACACTTCATCATTCCACATTTTGGCACACTCGATGGGACCCACGTCCCTAAAATTAACAAATTTGTTTCAAAATTATGTGTTTTAAGAACTACAAGTGTAAAATGATATTTTTATTTCATTCCTCGGTGCATTTGATCTATTGTTCAACACTTATAATTTAATGTTTGATGCATCTGGCATTATAAATGGCGTTTCTAATATATTTGTAGACACCTAATTCAGACTAAATAAATAAATTAATGATCATTTTCACTTCATCCTAATAATTAAATAATTTCATATATTTAATTAATTTTATATGATCCATTCCTCTATATTAATTAAATAATTAATGTTATTTAATTAATTTACTAATTATACTTCTATTCTAAAGTTTATTAAATAATTTATTATTATTTAATTAATTATCCTTTCTCCACTTCCTAAATTAAATAATTATTTTGTTTAATTAATTCATTTATCTATCAACATTATCTTCTTTCAAAATAAATAAAATTATCTATTTTATTTATTGAATCTGATATTGCATGTTCAAATAATAATTGAATTTATTTAATTATTAAAAGCTTATGCAAAGTCCACCTCACTTGTTGACTGAGACTTACTCTCAACCTACTAATCAATCTAATTAGTCCACTCCTCAATTTAATCCACTTCACTCCCACTCACTTTGAGTCCTCTAAGCAATCAATTTAGTTCACTAACCGTCAATCTGAGTTAACAATTCAATCAATCCTATTAACTGAATCATGCAATCAATTATCTGAAATCATGTAGCTAGTTAACTAACAATCAACTCCTCTCATCAATTATCAACCATTGATATTTTCAATCTCTCATCCGATCTCAACAGTTGACCAATGTCACTGAATATCTATAAATGCAACCATCCTCTCATTCATTTAAGAATCTCAAATCATGCAAGAAAATTATACTCATATTTTGTAGGTGCTTCTTGCTATTGTGCTTAAATACAAATCTTAGACCAAATGTTTTACACCACTTCTCCCAAGGTGAAATAGAGGAGAGCAATCGAGTTGTGCTAAGGTGAATTGTATGTGTGCTTGCAAGGTTTTACATCATTTTTAATTCAGTTTATCTTATTTACTTGATTGTTTGTAATCATTTGATTGTGTTATCATTTTGGTTATTGATTATTTCTTTTGGTATTTCATAATTGATTTATTATGGTCCTACATTCTGGCATGCCTGATGGGACCCCACATCCCTAATTTTACATTTTTTGAAGTTTTTTTTAAGTTTGCAGGGTTGCAGTGATGCTTTCTGAGGAGGTCGATGCTTCTGACTATGTTAGATCAACGCTTATGTTGTTAGTGCAACACTATCGTCAACTATAATGACACTTTTACATAAAAGTGACACTTTTGTCCAAGATTAATTCAACACTTCTATTTTTGTATTGCGATGTATTTGCATAAATGTAATGCTTTTGTTTGGCATATCACAACTCTTTTATAGAAAAGTGATGCTTTTGTTTCATTCTAATTTTTACTTATTTTTTATGCTTTTGAATTATCTAACCCTAATGTGTGCTTGTTTCTTGACCTTTTGAGCTAACATTTGCATAGCTTGTGGCATTGGGAGAAGGATAAAATTTAATTTTGGTGCTCTTAAAATGAACAAATTTCACATTTCAAATTAGTGCTCCTAAAATTTACCTACAAATTCCACATTTTGTTTGGTGCATTAAAAAGAACCCACAACTTGAACATTTCAATTTGGGTTTAAAATGAACAACTTGAGCATTTCGATTTTGGCTTAAAATTGAACAAACAACTATCATTTTTTATTTGGGTTTAAAACCGAACAAGATAAATTACATTTTGAATTTAGGCAAAAATTTAACTCGTGTTTGAATTTGGGTACCCTAAAATGAGTTTTATGTCGTGTTTGGTAAGCTAGTGGTTGTGTATGCTCTTTCTAAGCGCTTCATCTGATCTTGTAAATCAAAAGCACCATTAGTTTGCAATTTTTTGTATACTTGAGGTGTTACTGTCTATGTATGCTCTCCCCTTGTGACTCCTAAGAACGATCTTGGGGATCAAAAACAATGTCATTTTTATTTATTTCAAGTAAGGGACCTACATGGGGATTTCATCACCTTAGGATCCGATATCAATTATGTGTTTAGGCATGGTATAAAAAAGGGGGGAGAATGAAATTTTTAACCCAAGGTGTAACCAATGTCTTATAAGCCAAGCTTGAAGATCCTCAATCTGTCGAGACTTGTATAGGTGAAGAGGAGAGAGGAGACCCCTCTCAACTTGAGCACCCTTGGAAGGGCTCACTATTCACTGGTTTCCACTATGAACGTTGTTAACTAGTAGAATTTAAGACTATTTGTCTATCAATTTATAGTGGTGTAATGTATAGTATCATGTGTGAAGTTACTCACCATGTACTATCCCTTGTTGAGGTGACTGATATTCCTTGACTAGGACTTTTTCTTTTTTAAGGTGAGAGTTGCAATAGTGGTGTGGTTTTTAATATACCCCATGCTCCCTTTGGGTTATTTTTAGTGTTTTTCTCAGCTTTCGATCATGCTTGATAATTTTAAATGGCCTTCATGACAAATTTTTTACATTCTCCATTCAGCACTGCCACATGTCGTTGAATCAAACACTAAAGGAAAGCTTCCCTTCCCTTCTCTTCTGAGCCATGACCTACTCCCGCATGTCTAAATGTCGGGTGTGTTGTGCCTATTTCCATATCACTCTCCTTTGAGATCCAACTGCCAGCCACATGGCCTTCTCCCATGCAAAGCTTGGCGGGCCCCTCAAGAGGTGCCAAGAGCAAGAATGTTGTCACATGTCTTCTCATCGCAAGCTCTCATCAAAAGACAAGGAGGATGAACTATTGGTTGTGAAATGCTGCCACATATTCCTTTGACACAGCTACATAGAAGGGAAGTGTGACGTGAATGCCAAGCTTCCAAACTATGTCACGTGTTCCAATTGTTTTAGCTATAGGGCGACACTTGTTTGTGCAGTAATGATCAGGACCACTGCCATCATTTTGTAGAGGATGTATCTGGCTGGCGAATGACTAGATCCGTGATCGGGAATCTTTCTGTTACAAAGTCCATCATGAATCATTATTGAAAGAATCATGATTCATGATGAATATCATTTTTATAATCTTCAAAGTGGTGAATACCCTTGACTATATATACTACTTCTCTTGTGAAGGAGAGGGACTTCTTCTTTTTTACTAGTCAGTTAGTAAGCGGTTGAAGTAGCAATTACAGAGTTGATTATTGCTAGTTCAGAATATCCATAGAAGGATCAAAGAGACACCAAGCCTTTATTTTATTAGACTATTGTAAAGACTAACAGACTATTCCCTTGTAATTTGGCCTTTTTGTATCTTAACTATTGTTAATTCTATACCGTGTTGTTTTTGAAATAGTTTGTTTGCAACTTCCATAATTTGAATAGAATACTGAGTTGAAATCATGTCCTTGACTCTTTTCTTTCAATATACCTCTATGAAAATTATTATATGTTATGAAATAAATTATTCAGGTCTTTCCCTTTTATGATCATTATTTCAAGCATAGTAGATTGTTGAACAAGCCCTTAGACCGCATCTGCAAGATAGGTCTATCATGATTTTTATCTAAGTCTTGGCGCATCACCCTAGTTAGATCCTTTTATTTTATATTTGCTTCCTTTTCCCATTCAAAACCCTTGCTATAGAAAAATCCAACTTCTTTAAAATTCGAAGGTCACTCAGTTTGGCGCAATAGGTCCCCCCTAAAACAGAGTTTCCAACAAAGGGTTGTTACCTTGCCAACTTTTGGCATCAATAGTTTTTTCCCTGGGATGCCCAGTGGGACCATAATGAAAAGATATTCTTAAGCTTTAAGTAAGTACATGAGCCATCGACCTATCTAAAGATCCCAAACAACAAATAATCTTGGTTTGTTGGTACCTCCATCAGGGTTAATACCAACTAGAACTCGTCATAGAAACATCTCGAACCCCCCACCAACTATGTTTCCTATCGCCAACTGAAATTATGTGGCTTGGGATGCTGGGAGTCCTCTAGTCTCCCCAATAGCACCTGTCGTTTGGGCCCCCATTCCGGTCACTGCCCTTAATTCTATTCCTAAATTTACCAGAGATGGCTTGAGAACACCATCTGAACATCTTCAAGATTTTGTGAACATGTGTCTGGTGCATGGAGTAACAGATGAAAATATAGCGTTGAGGTTGCTCGTAGCCTCTTTTAGAGGAAAAGCATCAAACTGGTATTGCACTCTACCGGCTAACTCCATCGACACATGGGATCAACTCTGAGACCCTTTTTTTGATTGATTCTCAAAAAATGGCAATAGATCTTCTCAGTATCACCAGCTAGAGACCATCAAGCAAGCCTCATATGAGGCCCTAACTGACTTCAATGCACAGTTGCACATAACTTGGCAAAGAGTTTAGGTTGCAATTCTCCCACCACCTAACTTGGCATTTATGTTTTACCTGAAATCCATCAATGCTGACATCTCCATGATGATTCAATCCCTTGGCGGAACCACATTATCGGATGCATACAACATAGTGGTAAAGGCAGAGAACAATTTGATTGATATTGGGAAGCTGCCACCTCGACCCATCATGCCTATATTCCCTAAGACACCAGTTTTCACCCAAAAAACACCACCTACCGCACCATCTGCTCCTCCTCAATCTATGTACACATATGCAAGCGCACCACAGAGCATCACACCTGGTTCCTCAAAGGATGAGACAAGTGACATAAAGAAAATGTGCAAGCTATGGCCAACGAAATAACCATCATCAAGTGCAATCAGGTCGCTCCTCCAAAGCTAGCCTATTAGAGTTATCAAGGTGGAAGGCCCTCTTACCAACAGAATCAGTTCCAAGGAAGTGCTCACACAAATCCTCAGGCACCAACAGCCAGTCAAATAGTACCACTACCTACTTTTTTACCAAATACCAACTCAAGCTCAAACAGAGGGATGACTATAGGGAAAAACAATTTGATCGATGACGGTAACCCCTGGTGTTTCTCTTGCGGTGATTCGCATATGCCCTGAAATTTCCCACGCACTAACCTACAACAAAAGATAGCAGAACAACGCAGCCAAAGCGCGATTTTGGACAATAGGGGCTATGCATATACCTCCCCACAAATGGAAAATGCGGTACTCACCGCTCGAATGCAAGGAATGTCTCTTGAACAAGAGACCGATATAGCTCTCAACCATGCCCTTTTCTCATGGATGGAAGGAGAGGAAGTAGTGTTCAATTTGAAGCATCCTCTTCAAAATTACCGCATGTGCAATTTGATTACAACAACCATTCTGAAGGGATACCCATCAATGAAACAATCGGCTCGAAATTGGTCAGTTGGTAGCTTGAAAATTATCCCAACCGCCAGACTAGTGCCCCTATGACAACGGCACAAAGCCTTCATTGAAAGAAGACCATAGCCACTAGAGCTAAGGAGCAAAAGTAGCAGAGTCCGCCGCCACTGGATGTGGAAGAGAATTTAAAGAAAGCATCCACTAATGTTTCCTTATGGGAAATCCTAGCTATGCCTAAAAAAAATACACTATCACAAAGGGCTTTTCAAGAAGACCCGATCACAGGACCAAGGGAGCAAAGACTTCAGGAGGAAACTACTCAATTTTTCCAACCGGCCAAAGTTCTTGTCAATACTATGGAAGAAGACCCCAAGGAACATCTTGAAGAGAAATCAACATTTATAATTCATGATGAAAAACCAAAGCCAAGGTCATTTCTCTTAACTCTTATTATGGGTAAGCAGTTACTACATAAATCCATGATTGACTCTGGTGCCAGCACCATAATCATGCCCAAGCTAATAGTTGAAGCCTTTGGATTAAGCTATGAACCTTTGAATAAGGGATTCATGCAACTAGATGGTAATATGGTCAATACTATGGGGATCATTAAGGACCTTCCACTAACTTTGTTTATCTGCTGAATATCATAGTCAAGCAGGATATGGTGATCATTGATATCTCTCAAATTTTTGGCCTATGTCAATCCAAATAATTCACTTCTAAGCTAAGCGGATACCTTTCTTTAGATTGGTCACACGTGATCATAAGGACCAAGCATGGATCCAAAATGAAGCTAGAGTTTGAACCTTTGTATCTTGAACATGTTGTGGATGAAGCTAGAGCATCCTTTGAATCAGCCCACACTTCCATAAGCAAGGAAGAGATGTACTGCACGGAGCTTCTAGAAGATGAAGAAATCACCGGAGATTGGACCGATCAAGAGGAGGTTCTCCTAAGAGAGCTTATTGACAAAGATCCGTTCAACAATTATCATGCCACTAGACTAGAAACTTATGTCATTTATGGCGAGGATCAAGCGATACTGAAAGTGGCAGAGAGACCCAAAGTCTTTTTGATGACCGAACTCTGGTTGCTACATCCCAATAGTGCAAGATCCGCAGTCGGTACAAAAGCTAAAATACACAAGGCTAAACACGAGGACTTCATATTAATTTTGAGCCCTATAGAGCAAATTGATATCAAGCAAATAGATCAACTCAGGATTTCTGAACTGATCACCAACCAAGTTTAGGTGGAGGGTCGTACAAGATCCTCTGAAGGAAAGATCTGAGACCTGATTTAGAGCTTCAGAACCTTCAATATTCAATTTTTTCCTCAAAAACACAATGGTGATATGAGAAGCTTGGATGAAATCAAATCTCAATCTGAATTGGTACCAAACTTGACGTACAACCAATACTCTGAGCAAATGGTACTCCAACTCACAAAACTAGGGGATGGAAAGAGTTGGAAAGTATTCAACACTAGTGAACACATTGCCTTGGTCAATTCGTAGCTAGAAAAAGTTACAAACTGTTTCCAATCAGGGATGATCGAAGACAAGGATAGACAAGAAACGCAGTGAGAACTTCATGAATTTTAAAAGAATTTGGTCACTTCTGAAGGTTCCCCTTTGGGTAATACCCAAAATAACAAAAGGAAGTTTACAAAAATTGAAGGTGATCATGCCCATGGTCAAATCAGAAAGGAAAATAATCCTAAATTCAAATGTAGCATCATACATCAAAATGAAGGACGCAAACATTTTTTTTTTTAAATGAGCAATTGTTGGCTTGGTCGTATGAGACATTCAAAGAATATGACCTCGACATCATCCAGGTGGTGTTTCAATCAAAGAAAGAGGTTGAATCAGTGTACCAAACCAAAGTTCTAGAAAATATCAAAACTAAAGTTTCAGACAATCCCAAAATTCGGACTTGCGACCTCATTCCAGTCCAGGAGAGCCAAGGAATGCTTATTCTTCATCATCCTTTTTAAAAACCAGTGGGGAATTATCACTCACCACCCTCTATGGAATCTATTTTATGTGACGTAGCAAGTACAAACATGCTTAATGACCATTTAGAGCAGAGGCTAGATGGCAAGGGTCTAGTGGTAATATCCAATCAACAGGAATCAAGAACCTACCAGCACGGGAAGGCTGATGGTAAGAAGGGTTCACCCATGATAATTCAAGAAACACAAGGTGTTCGAATAAAATAATGTGGAATGAAGGACGTAGAGGGTTTCCCATCAGGGGATTCCATGTTGAAATTCTAAAGCTCTTTCAGAGAATCCTACCATGTAAATATGTAATTAATGTGTTCATTTTCTTCTTTTGTTTGTTCGGTCGGTCTTCCTAAATCAGTAATACAGAAAGGGCTTATAATTCAATACAAAGAATAGTACACATGCCAGAAGAGTTTAAAAAAATCAAAGTAGCAAGACAAAAAAATTTAACACAAGCTATATTTTCATTATATATATACTATGAGGAGTACAATAGAAAAATGGCACGATGGCCATGCTCAAAAGAGTATATACTTGTATTGTGGAAGCCTTTTCAGGCTATATACAAAAATTAGCAAAAATTTTGGTCTCAAGGTAGCAAGGGAGTAAATTTTCAGTCTTGCATAGGTGGAACAACATCAGCATCATCAGGTACCGCCTCATCCTCAACTATGCCAGCAACACCGTCCAGAGCAGCATTAGCAAGTGGTGGAGGAAACACCAAGCTCCTAAAGTCGGTATACCAATCAATATTGTAGAACGACACCACATTGTAAATCTAGAGTAGGAAGTGACAGGCACAGGAAACCTTCTAGCGATGAACTTCTTGTGACTGGAGGTGAAAACTGCTCAGAATAGGCAACCATGGAATGATTGCATCCTCCTAAACAAATTGATGAAGGTCTCTCGCAGTCAGTATCCTTTTAAAGGCAACATGTGCTAACACCTCTCCAAGGTTATTCAGGTATTTCTTTGGAAATATTTATGTCACCAATCATCTGATAAGCGGCTTGGGGACTTGGATGTCGAGCAGCAATGCCACAAAGTGAGAGCTCACGTCAGCGTTTACCCTATACTTGTCCTTGTGTTCAAAGTAGTCACGACCAATGACCCATTTCATTGCCACGATGGCAATGAATGCTTATTCTTTGTCATCCTTTTTAAGCGCCTAGTTGAAATCTCACAAAGGAATGCCATCTGTGGTTTAGGAGAATCCAACCTGATGGGGGTCCATGGTGTCAAGCGTTATACAAATGTCAGACAAAAATCCTATGCAAGGCATCTAAATTCAAACTCTATGTTAAATGTTGCGCAAACTGCAATTACCAAATGTTAAGCCAATCACCTTATGAGGATTCTACTAAAACTTGCTAAGTTAATCTCCCAACTCACTAGACACCTATTTATAGAAGCAGAAAGGATAAGAAAGGTAATCCACATACCATAAGCATGAGGTTAACTAGGTACTACCTTGAATACTGCAACAAAGCTCACTCAAATTTTTCACCAAATTATGATTGTAGGTATGATTTGATGCAAGCAAGCTAATTAATTAGCACAAGCTGTTGGTAGCATTCGGTGGTAGCCTTTTTAGCCAGATAATGAGGTGTCATCCTTCTGAGTGTTCCTCAAAACCTGATAAAAGATACAAATCTATGTGATGGTTATCGCCTACCTTGACATAATCATTATGTTTGGGGTATTAATTTCCATGGCATACAATGCCTAACCTACTTTCAAATCATCGGCTCAATTTCCAATAAAAATTATGTCGAGGGGTGTGAGTACTTTGGGTCATCATGGAGCCCTGTCATTTCAAAATAGCAGGTATTTCACTTCACATAAACCCAAGGGTCAATAGTACATGCCAAATTTAATGCAGGAAAAAGAAACCATCATCTACCACTTGGAGGAGGACAGAAAAGCCAAGGATTGCATGCGATTGTTGTAAAAGCAAAAAGAGGCTTTTGAATACAGGGACTGTTGAGAGAATTTTGAAGCACGAAGTTGCTAAGAGACAGGTAGCGAAATTTCAAGAAATTCAAGAGGAAAATGGCATCCGTTGTCCCTAAAATAACCCAAAACCCACAAATGAATGAACCAGGCCAAGCATCTCAGAGCTTGGCCGAAGCAATAATGAGCACACCTATGGTCAATATCTTTGAGTAGCAGCAGTCCTATGCTACATCTGGAATCCCTAAGAAACCAGAATGGCCTCACACATGGCCGGCTAAGAAGGTCCCAGTCAGAGATGCTAGTCTAATAAAGGAAGAGTGGGATAATGTCTATGACCCTGTCCTCAAGACTAACCCTAAGGGTCTTAAGGAAGTTTCTTTCGCTAAGATGAAGAAAACCAACTACAATTCAAGCAATGGAAATGCATACTTCCCCAGTATATGGTCCCCTATGTGCCCCACTACCCAAAGATGATTCATGAAAGTGTTTAGCACTTCAATTCAGCGCCTGGCGCCATTGAAGGAAGGAAATTGCAGGTGGTGCTAACTGGAAAGGCTCTTAGGCCCATGTTTTGTGTTCCTAAGGTTGACACCAGAGAGTGACCGATGGAGCACTTCAGCCAGAAAAAGGGTTCTGATTTCTAGAGGGGTAGGAATCAATCCCTTGACTTTAATAATATTGAGACCGGGAGACCCCAGGATAGAACGTAGCCATTGAAAAATATAAATCATCGTGCCAACTATAAACTGGAAGACATGAAAGATGTTATCTCCATGATGGCTTTTGTGTGTGGTTTTGATAACGACGAGATCGTGTCTGAGGCTCAGTTGGGCCTAGGTTTCCAACTCCGAAGGTAGAGGGAACCTTTTTGGTATGATTTCATGGAGATGATTATCAAAGACATGAAGAAGTAGATTAGCGAGTTCAGAACTATGGCCAGGTTCAGGTATCCTTCCCTTCTTGCCTATATGTTTATGCACCAAAATCCCAATTTCTTCAAGGAAAAAATGGAGTAGGCAATATTTGACGAGAGAAATCATTGGAAGTCGGTTTCAGTATGGACTCCCATTCTCTGTTCCACTTACGATTATTATGTGTTTTTAGAAAAATTCCTGGATCTGATTTTGCGTGACCTGAGTAAGGATGGTGACTATTATCACCTATCGGGCGATCAGACCAACTGGATGTGATCCTTGTTCCCTAAGTGTGACTGGTTCCTCAGTGAATATTTCACATGTGTCTGAGTGCATGGCTTTTGCAAAGAGCCAATTGGACTCCCTGCATCCACCATTGATCAGGTATTGACCCTGGAAGTCTTATGGAAAATGGCTATCATGGGCTGGAACTTTTGCTCCGACCCAAAGAAGAAGAAGAAAGTATTTTTTGACTACCCCATGAACTACAAAATAGTGATCATGGTAAGGAGGAGATCTATAGAGCTACTTGAGGCTAAGCTAGAACACCTCAGGTTGGTTTATATTTGTGAGAATGATACTATAACCCTAAGGATGATTTGGACAACACATCTATTAAGGTGAAGCATAGCCCTCGGCCATACTGGGAGGTATGGAGAAATCCGATTCAGGATGACAACAAGTTCTGGGTGGACTTGGCGCTCATACCAATAGATAATAGAAGGCTGCCATGGATCAATTTTTATCTCATCATATGGAAGGTGGATGAAAATAGCCGTATAGGTACCACCCTCTGAAGTAGCTTGATAAAGGAGCATAGTTGGAAGCCAAAAAAGATACATGATTTCTAGATCTATCCCCAGGAGATTAAGAACCTCGACGCCCCTTACCAAGATGCATCAATTTTTGATGTCAATGATCAATTCGATACCCTCTGGGACTGGGAACATCCTAACTCTGACGCAAGTGATGTCGAGGGGCCTAACCCTGAGGATGTCCCGCAATGCTCCGACAAAGGGAAGAAAAAGCGAAAAGCAGCAACGCAGCCTGGTACTGCGATTAGGAGGAGTATGTGGGTGAATACTTCATGATTGGGGTCATCACAACCTCAACCGATAGCCATGGCTAACCTTGGAGAAACGCTGCAACTGACAGAGGTGGTAGATTTGGAGGACACTCCATAGAGCAAAACGCAGCAAACTAATACCTCTTTGGGAGTTGATCCACAGGAGGTTGCGATCGGCCAAGTATCGGAGATGAAAATGGTCACTCAGGTATCTTTCTCTCCCTCTCTTCTTGGCTCACAATCTCTTGTTTCTTCTATAATCCTTGCGATTCCCATCAGTCTAGGATTGAACCCATCTTTCTTTGTTCCCTCTACAATGACTGCAGGAGTTTCTCCCCTTTCCTCTCACATCAGACGAATGGATTTCATTTCCCCTTGGGCTACCCCTCCACTGGTTGCATCCCCTTCGACAGCCCTATCTACATCCTCGTCTACATCCATGCCTTCTACCACATTGGTGTTCAAATTTGTTGTCTTTGTCACATCATCAGAGTCAAATGTGACTCAACCATCACAACCATCAGAACGCGGCACATCTCCTCTGCCGCCACCATTTTTCATGAGCCCCTCCATAGCTTCGTCATCAAGGATTTGGAATATTCCTCCATTCTCTCCCCTCACGGTTGCCCTTCCAAAGAAGAAATCATATGAGGTCACCCACCTCTCATTTCCTTTTGTTGTTCCCCCTGGTGCCCCTTTTGCAGGGGAATGAATTAGGTCGCCGACCCAATTATTTTATTAGAGTGATACAACGAGGTAGGCTCAAGCTCTCTAACTCCAAAAGCGACAAGAAAAGGATGGCAGAAGATCGACAGAGCCTAGAGTCCATACAGTTTATAACGAAGCTCAACAATCATTGCACTTCACAACCCTACATCCAAATATTGTCAATCCATAGGGGAAATGCAACCCGATGACTATGAAATCCATGCCATCGGACTGGACTTTTGTGTCGCTCGGCCATAAGACAAGATCGAGCTAATGGAGGATGAGCTCAAGACCGTAAAAGAAAGTATAGAGGTTGTACTAACCAAGGACAAAGTGTAGGAAGTAGAAAAAGTGTGCCTTGCACAAAATATGCAGGCTGAGCAGGCTAGCTTGCAGAGAGAGCTCGAGAAATTCCAAGCCTAGGAATCTGATCGGATAGTCGAGTTGCAACAAAAGAACCAGGAATTATTCGATAGCTTGGCTCAATAAGAGGGAGAGGTTCAGTAGAATATCAAAGAGTTGCAACAATTGAATGCTCATCTGGAGCAAATGGTATGGGAAAACGAGGCAAACCAAGCAAGAGCACAGGCTCAATTTCAGGAAGATCTCAGGAAATTCAAACTTAACCTAGATCAGGAGTCTGCAACCCAAAGCCAAGTTGAGGAAAAGTGGTTGGCTGCCCAAAATGACCTAAAGGAGAAACTCACCTCTACCACAGAGAAAATTATGAGGCTAATGCAAGAGATTGAGACAAGGGATAGAAATTAATTCTTTGAAGGAGACCGCTCAAAATCCTGCTCCACAATCAGACCTATGTTTAGTAGCCCAACAACTGTACGCCTCCTACTAGGAAAAGTTCAAGGCCTTATGCCCTACTCTCTAGCCCACACTCTGATTTATGGAAAAGGTGACAAATTTATGCAGGGAGGTTTGTGCTACGATGGAGCAATTCCCACAATTAATATGGGAAAAGGTTCCCAAGGCAAAAAGGCTGCTAGACAAGCTGTACACAGTGTCAAGCGAGGATCTGGAATGAGAAGGGATTGAAAATAGAAGAGCAATCATTGGGGTCACAAAGGAGTTTATCCACTACCAAGAGGCCACCCTTCATGTTCGGCGATGTTTGGCTACAATAGGGAAAACTATGGACAAAATTCGGGCAAAACTTTCCAAACTAACCAAGATGGGATTTCCCTCTCCATTTCTTTGTGATGAATCGGTGGCTACCACAGAGCAGATTACAGCCAGAATTGAGGAGAGGAAGCAGGATTTATCAATCTTCTAGAGTTTCATCCAACCTCCTACCATTGAGGACATTGAGAGTGTAACTAATTAGATCGCACGACTGATTTTCTAGCTTGAGGATGGGTTCAAAATATGTTTGGTGTTGCCTTTTAAAGATTTGATTGACCTACATGAAGCAAATGGAATCCTGTGTGCCATATCAATGCCTTCCGAGCTCAACTGGTTGCCCTTGCAGGTCGCTCTTTCTAATCTCTAACTCTAATGCCCAGTTAATAAAGCCCTAGTTTCAAAACCAGAGAATTTTGGATTCGTCGTTTCGCAGGCGAAACCCCCCTTGAAGTCACCAAAAGTTGTGGATATTTAATATACCCCATGCTCCCTTTAGGTTATTTTTAGTGTTTTTCTCATCTTTTGATCATGCTTGATAATTTTAAATGACCTTCATGAAAAAATTTTGGTGTTCTCCGTTCAGCACCACCATGTGTCATCATATCGCACACTAAAGGAAACCTTCCCTTCCCTTATCTTTTGAGCCCCGACCTACTCCCGCATGTCAAAAATTCAGGTGTGTTGTGCCTATTTCCATATTTCTCTCCTTCGGGACCCGACTGCCAACCACATGGCCTTTGCCCATGCAAACCTTGGTGGGGCCCTCAAGAGGTGCCAAGAGCAAGAACACTACCACATGTCTTCTCATCAAAAAACAAGGAGGATGAACAATGGGCTATGAAACGCAGCCACGTATTCCTTTGGCATGACTACATATAAGGGAAGTGTGATACGAACCCCAAGCTGGAAAACTATGTCGTGTGTTCTAACTATTTTCGCTATAGGGCGACACTTATTTGCGCAGTATCGATCGGGACCACTGCCATCATTTTGCAGAGGATGTATCTGGTTGGAAATGACTAGATCCATGATCGGGAATCTTTCTGTTACAACGACCATCATGAATCATTGTTGAAAGCATCATGATTCATGATGAATATTTTTTTTACAATCTTCAAAGCGGGGAATGCCCTTGGCTATATATACTACTTCTCTTGTGAAGTAGAGGGACTTCTTCCTTTTTACTAGTAAGTTAGTAAGCGGTTGAAATAGCAATTATAGTGCTAAATATTTCTAGTTCAGAATATCCATAGAAGGATCAAAAAGACACCATGCCTTTACTTTATTAGACTATTATAAAGACTCACAGACTATGCCCTTGTAATTTGGCCTTTTTGTATCTTAACTATTGGGTGATCCCAAAAAGCTAGTTTACAATTTCTAAGAGGAACTGATTTTTGTTGAAATCACATATTTTTAGAAAATATAATGATTTAAGCCTTTAATTCCAATTGAAGAGGGTTTGATCAAACCACCTTAGATCAAACCCCCTTGGATAGAACCTCGCTAGTTTTAAACCATACCTATAAATGAGTCTCCTTTACACCTATCAAAATGCTGATAAAAAATCACTTTTTATTTACCTTTTGGGGGATCAAATGAATTCATTTATAATTTATTTCAAATTATTATGGTAGTCCTCTAAATGAGGTATCCCATGAATATAATTTTAATATGTTTTGGTTTTATTATGTATGTGTTTTTTTAGTTTTATTAAACATAGGTTTTTCATCAAAAATCAAGCTCTATGTTTTGCACATGTGGAAAAATAGAAAATTATCAGAATAATTTTTTTTTAAATATTTTTGTGCTAGGTATTGATGTCCTTGATCCATTAAAAAAAAAAAATTGAATTTCGATACATACAGAAAAAGTTATGTTGTATACAGTCCGCCAATGTCTGAATTGCAATTGGTTTGACTTCGAAACTCTATGAAGGAAAAAATATTCAATAAAAAACTATGAGACTAAATGAAAGTGCTAGATATCATAGTTACAAATCTAAATTTGAAAAAATTAGAATTTTATCCTTCATACAAAAAAATTTATGTTGTATACAGTGAGCATCACTTTTTTAAAATACTGCTTTTTGAAAAAATCCAGGTTTCGTGGGAGATGGAAAAAGAAGTGCAATATTATTCCAAAAAAATTGAAAAAAAATATTTTTAGAATCTACAAACAAAATGTGATGAGACTCTATTTTGCATCATCTTCAAATTCCTCACGGTTTAGCCGCTATAGGTGTCTGAATGTGAAGATTGAGTTAAAAATAATAATTTCAGTGTCCAGTTTGGCCAAAAATTGCAAACCACTATTGTGGGATCACCCTATTGTTAATTCTATACTGTGTTGTTTCTAAAATAGTTTGTTTGCAAATTCCATAATTTGAATAGAATACTGAGTTGAAATCATGTCCTTGACTCTTTTCTTTCAGTATACCTCTGTGCAAATTATTCTATGTTATGAAATAAATTATTCAGGTCTTTCCCTTTTATGATCGTTATTTCAAGCATAGTAGATTGTTGAACAAGCCCTTAGACCACATCTGCAAGATAGTTTTATCATGCCTTTTATCTAAGTCTTGGTGCATCGCCCTAGTTAGATCCTTTTATTTTATATTTGCTTCATTTTCCCATTCAAAACCCCAGTTATAGAAGAAGTCGACTTCTTTAAAATCCGGAGGTCACTCAGTTTGGTGCAATAGGTCCCCCCTAAAACTGATTTTCCCACAAAGGGTTGTTACCTTGCCAAATTTTGGCATCAACATGTGGTACATGAACTTTGTATACTCTAGTCACCCATTCAATGGATGGTATAGCTTCAACATGGTGGGCCCACTATAAATTGATAAACCTGATCTACTACTAATCTAGGTTGTGTATCTATGGTGTGTCTTTATTGTTAAACTACTTATGACACCAAGTAGCATAATCTTTTTGAACAAAACACAAAAAATCTATCCAGAAATTCCTTAGATCAGTCCTATGTGCTATTCTTTGTTGTTTTATCACTTACTAGATCTGAAAAACACATAATCAATCCTTAAACAATTAAAAGTTTCAAAACCTTAGATGAATTTAGGGTCAAATTGGTCAAATTTTGTCTTTGAGTCAAATCCATGATTTTGATTGTCATTTTGCACCACTTCTATTTGCAACTCGACACGTCTAAGTTTTCATCTCGATGCTTTTCTCTACAAATCAATGTGTTTATGCAAATCATCGCTTTTGTCCTAGAGAAATTTCCTATCAAAACCTAAACATGGTTACAACAACATGTGTATCTATCACACAGTGACATGTTTTTCCTTAAAATGATGTATTTTCCAAATCCTTATGCTTTTTTCAATGGTAGCATAATGCTTCTAAATATCATTCTACACATTTGTAGAGTGGCACGTTTGATTGTCAGTACCTCATAAAATAGAGTTACCATAATTTTATAGATTCAAAATTTCACCAGTTAGTCATTCTAGGATCAGAGACCTACATCAAATAGAACTATAAATCACAATCAATCTTCAAAAATAGCAAATCAAGATTTTCATATCATCCCCATATCATCCATTTATCTTAGGCTTTCTTAGAAACATATTCCTTTAGTTTTGAACCAAGCAAAAACATCATCCATAAACAACAAAAACAACTCATCCAATATCAAACCAGATTTAGATATAATATTTTAGATCTCTTATCAATATTCCCTAGTGTATTTGTTTGCTTGGAAAGCTATTATTCTCAAGTAATTTGTTAAATTGGTATAAAAAATTGTGAACGAGTTTCCTTAGAGTCATTAGTTTGCTCCTAAGTTTATAAGTTCCTTATCATCTCCCTTCGCTTGGACTCATTAGTCTAGGAGAAGCAAGGACTATCAAAAACACCAATAAAAAATGAGATCTAGTTAATTATTGTCTTTTTCAGGTTCCATATCCTAAAGCACATCCATCCAACATCTATGCTAAAAATTTGGTTCAAAATATACTTAGTGTAATTTTTTCTAAATCCCAATTTGAAAATAACACATAAATCCACAACATATCATCCCAAATCTCATCTAAAGTCATAACATCTCTTATATGGCAGTGCAAACTAGGTCACAAGTTAAGAAAAATATGCAGAATCTTGATCCAAACATGACAAGCACATTCTTGGATCCATTCCAAGAAAACAACAGTGAAAACCCAAGTACATATGATCTAAGGGGTGTGGAAGAACCACCCCCACTGAGTCCTTACAATATTCCAAACTTTGATGGGTATGTACGGGATGTAACACACCTAAAGAGTTGGTTGAGGCACAACAAGATGCCCATGCAATGAAACTAATAAAAATAGTTCTAGCAGTCGACCCATATTAGTTCTTTTAAATGCTTTCCCAATAAAGGGTTAGATTACCATCCACTTTTGACATAGCATGAATTCAAAATGTCACCAACGACATTCCATCTCTGACCTTGGGGGAAACTAGTTTTGATAATAACATGCTACCTTCACTATGACCAAACCCCAATCTCAATACTCAAAAACCTAACAATCCTCCTGCAAATTCTTCACACATTGTGATGAATATTACATAAACTACCATTCCTACCAATTCCACACAAGTAACAATACCACCCATCCACACTCAGGCTCCCACATTCTCCACACATATTACCAACCCTATATTTGGTCAATATATTGTCTCCACGTAAACAAATAATCCACATGCACAATCATCTCATCCTTCAAAAACACCACCATATCAACCTCCACCTAACAATCCTAATACCTCCCATCCAATAACAAGCATGCATGTAAACCCATGAAACATGCCACCTACTCAATACATCACCAACCCCATGACACAACCTCCACAAGCTCCCAACTTCAATCCTAATTACAACATATATAACACCTACTCCACTCAAAATTCCATGACATAAAAACAATATAGAAATCCACATAATTACATCCATCCAAAACAAAACCTCAATCCATAATACCAACAACATCTAAAACAATATACTAATCCTAACACATTTGGTCATTAAAACCCATCACTATCAAACTACCTCCAAGGTCAAAAATCATAACATCCTGCATCCACTTACAATGCAATCAACACACCACCTGCAACAGATCATAATAATATAGCTTTGCAAATTCAAACCTTTCAGCAATAAATTATAAACATCCACATGGGGCCACAAAGAAAGAGCTATGTAGTTGAATACATATGCCTCTACCCATTTGATATTATATATGTCACCCTTTCCACATCACTTCAAAATACCTAAATTTGACAAATACAAAGGAAAGGGAGACCCTCGGGATCACTTGCAAGAGTTTTATGTATCTTTCTTAGAGGTAATGCTTAATGATACATATCTAATGTGCCTCTTCCCAAGAATACAAGGAGGGCAAGCCATGGAATGGTTTTCTAGACTCCCTAGTGGAATAAGGACATTTAATGAAATAGTTGATAAGTTTGTCTCACATTTCTCATATAACATGGATCATGAAATGGAAATGACAAAATTATGTACAACTAAAAAATAATATGGAGAAACATTTACCTCCTTCTTACAAAGGTGGTGAAACTTAGCCAATAAAAGCCCATGCCACATCTCAGAAAAATAATTGGTTGAAATTTTCATTCAAAACATGAACACAAAATTTGGCTTTCAATTGAAAATTCTATTTTCTAATTCCTTTGATGAAGTCATTGAAAAAAATCCCTAATTTCCAAAGGACTTGATAAAATCTTCAAGGAAAACAAAATCTATTCAAACTCTTCAAATAAAAAGTATCACTTTTGGAATAAGAATAAAAATGTCATCAATGATGGTGTTGTTAATGTAAAAACAACTCAAACCACTCAAACCACATTACACATTAAAGCACCAAACATTATCTAGAAATTAGAAAATACACAGGATAACACACATCAACCACCTCCTAGACTAAATAGCAACCCACAATGAAAATTCACTCCATTAGGAGAACCCATCAAATCAACACTTCAAAAATTGGTTCAAGCAAATGCAGTCACTTTTTCAAAAATCAATCAATTTGAACCACAAGTCAAACCATTGTGGTGGAAAGTCGCCAATTTATTTGATTACCACAAGGTAAAAGGACATAAAATTCCCAAATGTTTCAAATTGAAGCACCTTATTTAGGACTTGATTGACAAGGGAGATATCAATATTGAAGATCATCTTGAAATTTTATGACAAAATAATATATTAATATATCCATGGATCACATAGTGAAATATTAGGCATATGTCAAGACAATCTTCCTAAGCATGATCAAAACCATTTACTTATGTCTAGCAATGGTCATAACCTATCCACCTCATTTGACTTCATGATAGGATGTATTGAAGAAGTGTACCTATAAGAAGCCTCCATCTCTCCTGCCACTCCCACATCCATGGAACCTTTACAATATGAATCCACATCATCCCCCTCAGCTGACTCATCCAATAATAACACCTTCCAAGATTTTCCCTAAGGGCTATCCATAATAGATAATCTATTGTTTGATACAGATCCAATCCATAATCATGAATTTTTAGACCATGCATCATCATCTATCCCATCACCCACTCCAAATATCCCTATTCAATTTTCATTACCACCATTCCAACTTATTGATACTTCCCAAGAGTCCTTTATTCCTACCACATTATCAAAACCCAATCTATGTCAAGAACACTACCCAAAGCATCAAGTATAATTCCTTGAAACTAATAAAGATCAAGTTATTCAAATCCTACAATTTCATCCCATCCTTGATCAAGATCCCATTATCCATTTCCATAATTCCAAAATCAAATTTGATCCCATCCATATGCCAATAACCTCCACTTCTATAGATGAGAAATTTGCTTCCACTAGACACATAGATGATCTCTCTCTTGTTCACCCTAAACTTGTGGCTTTCTCCCTATACATATTTGAGAATGAAAAACCAATAGGAATGAAAGAAGAGAAAGAACCAGTATCCTATCAACTTGGATCTCTCACTTTTTCAAAGTCATATTTCTTATTGAAGACAAGATAAACACCATTGATGACTCCCATCAACAAAAAGAAGAGTTAGCATCTTTTTATCAGAACAACAAATATCCTATTGCAAAAAAGATCTATCAAATAATATAGTATAAAGGAAAAGGATTGGGCCTACATGAATAGGGTATTCTAAAACTAGTATAGTTCTTGATACTCTTAAATATCAAGGAATTGGTTATTCATTAATCGAGAAATCTAAGAATGTTAGTGGAACCTCCACGATACCAAGGGCAATTGCATCTGATACAAACATAAAAATAGGTATTATGAACAATAATTATCATAAGGTTGTTTCCAAAACACCACTCATCCACATAATAGACCATCATTCCCTAATTCTTCCATCCACTAAAGGGGGCCAACAAAAGAAAAATATTTACAAAGAAAAAAATCAAAGTCAAACCATTGAAGTTAATAAACACAAAAATAAAGTGGGCACATAGAGTCAAAATGGATCTCAAATAAAATCATATCGTGTAAAGCATCCAATCAACATCCAAACCCAAATCCAATATTCAATGAAACTATTGAGCCACATCAAAAAATGCCTTCAAACTATAAAAAGTGTCTACCTCCTTCAAAGCAGACTTTGGTACCAACATACAAAGTATCTGAAATTATTTGGTCCTAAACAAACTCAAAATCTCACATTGACACTCCATTATCCACCATCTCAAGTTTGGAAAATAAAAAATCCTACATCCAAACTACCAAATAGTTCATCCAAATCTTACATCTACCACCAAACTTAAATATCTTACCTAAAATCCAAAAATCCTAAATCCCACATTCATTGTGTCTTGGCAGTAACACTTTATCATAATGACTCAAATGACACTCTATCATGATGTGCACATTTAGATAAAGACAACTCTAGTACCAAAGAGGATCACAATAACATTCATAGTATGTATACAAGTGCTATATTTTGGCGAAGCAACTCCTCAAGGTAGGACATTATTGGCACACTATGACAACGACATTTACATCAACACACCAAGTGGTCTAGCATGATTGATGATCATGCATAAATAAAAAATAAAAAATAAAAAAAATAATAAAAACAAAGAAAAAAGAATAGAAATAATTTTTCCAATAGTGAAAACCATTCTTATGGTGCTTTTGGCAAGTATCATGATGAAAACCTAGAAAACAGGTATCGTGTGTAACAATCAATTACCTATGTGTATCATTTTAATTGGAAGCATCTTATCCCATACATCATTTCATTTCATCCTAACACCACTATCCATCCATTTTATTTCATTTTCATCCACATTCCCTATCCATCTTGATCTTGATAAAGACTAGGGGCATATACTTCAAAAATATGCTTTTGGAAAATATTGACATGGTCATTTTCCTTTTACCATAAACTATCCTATACCATACCCTCACCTACATAGAAATTATCCAAACATTTATCTTGGGTCAAACATGTTATCCTATCATGAGATAGTCCTTAGAAGTAAAATCCCTTATCCTTCACATATCCATTCCAATTGCACTAGTCTATTTTGTCCACTCATAATGTCTGATACATTTCTAGACATTAGGGGTGGATACTTACATCTTGCTTCTAAATAAATCTTGATTTGTCTTCTAGCTCACGTTGTGATCTAGGAATCATCCAAACAATCCAAATGAACCTCATCAATTGTAGCTCGCCTACACTCCAGTAGGTTATCAAGCTATCTAACGAATATTGTTCTTAGCCTAACTAAAAATATTGATCCATCTTATCTGATCAATCAATCATCATCTTGGGAGGTATCCTTCCTAATTTTTTTGTTGTTTATATCTTGACAACACTATCCTTGCATTGTTGTGTATCCTCAACAATCTTCACTATCGACAATCACTTAATTAGATCATTCAATTATAGCCCAGCTATCAATAAGATCTCAAAAGATTATTGATATCTCTACATACTGATATATATTTATCTTCCATTATCATCATCATCATCCATATGATCCATTCAAAAAATCCAAAAACATCAATATTCAAAAATCCAAAAAACATCAAATATTTTGGGAAATCCAAAAATATTCAAAAATCTCCAAAAATCCAAAAATATGAAACCCAAAAACATAATATCATATACCATATCCATAATAAATTTACCATTATCTGGATACAATATTTTAAGCAAACATAAACTATGTAACTTCTCGACACATTGAGCATTCATGAAACAATCAAAAATAGGAAACTCTAGCTATACTACTTACTTTACAATCTACCGATCTATTTCCAAATCCACTTTTCACATCTTATAAACAAATCATGTCCTAATGGATACATCTTTCCTACAATGGACATTTTTCACTATTGAGCAACTATTTTCTAGTAAGAAAATCTTATAGTTGTTGATCTATTTAGTCTTTGAGTCTTTTTATTATTTGATTTATCTTATTATTCTATTCTAATGTTCCTCAAGGATATCTCAAAATTATTAGAGGAGCAAGAATGGGGAAAGTTCATTGTTTTCAAATGTTGTGTTTTTGGAATTTTTTAAGCATTGCTATGATAGGTGTGTTTCCTTATGTGTATTTGGGCTAGATTCGAGCATTAACAAATCACCCTATGTGTATAAGTTCATCAATTACCTTTATGCGTTAGGGTTATCATGTTGTGAAGCTTTGTTCCCTTACATATTTCGAAAAGGTTCTATCTTGTCTAGTACATTTAAGAACAATCCTTGTTTGATTTATCTTTATCCAGGAAAAAGGAAACATGTGTTGCCACGTCAGTGACTTACACCTTGACCAAAGATCAATAAAATCACATTATATATGTAATAACCAAGCCCCAACGCTCCTCGATGGTCCTATAAAAATTAAGCTATCTATTTAGCTAATGCAATATCATGTGGGATACTCTAGAAAAAATGGTGATTTATACATGCAAGATGAAATATATGAGCCTATCTTGGAAGAATATGATAGAGAGGATAACTAGTTTTGGTCAAAGCCCTAGAAAAGGTAGATATAAAAATGTCTATTTTATTAAATATATAAACTAATAAGAAATCATCCCTGATTCTCCTCAAGAAGGGGAAAATCTTAGGAACTGATAGTACCTGTATGGTTATATCTAGTGATAGTAGCATGTGATTAGACTAAGGCAATCCATACAGTAATTTTGCAAAGAAAATAATAGAAACCCAAAAATGAAAATAAAATTAAATAATATCGATGCTCTTGGGTGTAGACCCAAAATCAAAGCTATGAGAATGGAATTCATAAGAAAATGAGTTAATATGAAAAGTACACATATTTGAAACAACCAATATTATAACCTACATTTAAACATCTATCCTTGCTACGAAAACTTTTCCTTTATCCTAGGTTTGACTTATTGGTCATCTTTTGGTTTGTCTAGAAGTTACTAATAAAATTTGTTTCTTGTTAATTTCTACAACTAGTCTAAGAGGTCAGTCTAGATTGGGATTATTCTTTATCCTTTTACAATATTGATAATAATTTTTCCCCTCATATTCACATTCCCATTTGATTCCCTAAAAAAATTTCTTGAAATTTTAGTTAGTCATCCTATACCTAGCCAACGTGTAATCCCCAAAGTTAAAACCAATAAAGAGAAACCACATTACTAGTACCATTCATATATATCATGTAAAAATAAATATTATACCAAAATGACATAAAAAATTATTAAAAATCATGTGAACCCATTGCTTTAAATTCATCAAATATCTAATATATATGTACATATATCACATATTGCATACATTATATATATATATATATATATATCATACAATAGAAAAGTGAAAAAATATGAGCATAACTTACCATATTTATAAATATATATATCAATAAAGAAACTCAAATAAAATAAAAAATACTAACAAGGGGGAGAAAAATTAAAGATGTCAACCATAATATTGATTTAGATAAATGTTAATCTCTAAAATTGAGTTGCATCACATAAATGGGAATATCAATAAACTAAGTACATAAGATCCAACATGGGAGGCTCACAATCAAATAATTACAAATACTACAAAATTTTCCCATGTAAGGAGCCAAAATTAGTAAGATAAATAACATGTCAAGAGACATAGTGCATCAATAAAGGTCTCAAAGTTAGCTATGAGTTGCAGATCCTCTATTTCTCCCACTTTGATCTCTCCTTCCACTATATATTTTATCTAACTACTTAGGATTCCTCTAATATTATCCCTAATAAGGGATTGATGTAAAAACTCATGTGTTTGAGTGGCTTAGTTTCCTAGCATGTGTATGAAAAGGTGTTTATTAACTAATCTTGACACTAGATATCTATCATAGTAAATCATTCTTTAACTCTAGTGTAGTAATCCTAGTCCTCTAGGATGAGATATGTCATCTAACATAAAACATATGAGAAAATATATTAGTGTGTTTGACTACCATGGCGTGTCTTTGTGCATCCACCAAAAGTGTCGCATTCTTTATTTGTGTGGCATAAGCAAGAACATCCATTATTGTGGTCTTGATTAGGTCTCACATGATTACATAATGTTGCATCATCAAGAATAAAAGAAAAACTAAAAAAATATATCTCTATATTAGAGTGTCAATCAAGTTATAGAATATAATATTGCAGTAAAGAGTTGAGAATCAAGGTACTCATAAGGGCCACCTAGTTACTGTTGATGGTGTTTCTGCACAACAACAACTCTCACATAATATATTATCCTATCTCTCTTGAAAGGTAGATCTCTATTAGAAAAGAGATAACCCCAAGGTCTCTAATGTCACATCTTGACAAATGCAGTGAAACAACTGAGATAATGTGAAAATGTTGGTGATCACAAGGGGACCTTACAAAACAAACATTGGATCTTCAAACTTATCATATTTTTCAATGTGTTGATACTAAATTTCCTAAATTTAACTTATATTCAAAGAAATAACAAAAGATAAGGGTTTACAGAAATCCTAAGGTTGAAGCTACTCCAACAATATTAATGATAGGATACTTGAAATGGACCAATCTCACAAAACTAGTTTCTGTTTAACCCAGATTTATCCTGCAATATTACAGAAACATTGCAATCTTCTGAGGAACTAAAGATTTTCAGACCATGAACATTAATTCAAATCAACCCTACTTTGCATTTTAAATAAATAAACATTCACAATTGAATTAAGTGCATGAATATAAGGTCCAAGCTAACTTTGCAAGCAACCCATAATCAATAAGTTGCTAAAATTATGGACCAGAGATCACTACAACACTTCAAGCATCTAACCATAAATATCACTGAATCATTTAACCCTAAATCTAACATTCATTCAATATTTCAAAAAAAAATTTAGAAAGTTAGAATAACAAGAACCATGCAAGATGAATCAATCCAAGAGAGGCCACCAAAGCATAATTTCTTCAATTATATTAAATTCATTCAATAGTATAACAATTCCAACATTTGTTGTTACAACATTTGCTTCATAAAAACTAACTCCTAATTCTAGCTTCTACTTTATCACCTTGCTTGCTTGAAAATCTAATCCTCTAACTAACTTCACAAATGAGGAAAAATCCCATACTTATAGAGAATGTCATCCCAATTAGGGTTACAAAGAAGGTCGGCCATAAAACAAGTCGGCCAAGAAAAGAAAAGCCCTTAAAGTAAAATATAATATTGCATTAAATGCTCGAGGTTCTTTTCCAGGTCAGCCTGGAATCTCCACCACAACCCAATCCAATGCATGCAAAGATCGAAAGAAGGATAATGGGAAGCACAAATTTTGAAGCATTCATTCATTAGTTGGCCCTTTATCTTTTCCTTGACCCATTTTATCCTGTACCTCAAGGAAAATCCCCTCTAGGTCGGCCAAAGGTAGATTTCTTAATATTTTGAATCTTCTATCAAGGGATTTAATTTCTTCCCTTGACTCTTTGATAACCCTATCCCACTCTACCTTAAGATCTTGATTATTTTACATGACAACATTGTAGGTGGAAGCATCATCTAGATGGTGAACTATGATTGGACCATCATCTAGTGGAGCATAAACCTCATGCCACCATTTCTTTAGTTGTTCAAGGTTCAGATGCTTCGGTGCAAACTTCCTTCTTCCAGTCATAATCTCAAAGAATGGAATACACCTGCTGGAAACATCCTTTGGTGTATTCACTATATGTTTCCCCTGTTTATGAATCTTCTTCAAAACCTTTTGATTAACCTACAATCATTCATACCATTCCCAAGGTTCTGAAACCTTTGAAGAAGGCAAGATTTCATCACTCACCAATTTCTCCTTAGTATAGTTTATGATAACCTTTAACTTTTGTTGGGGGAGATATGTATCAGCCTTATCTTACTTCAATACATCCTATAGCCACTCAAAGGATCTATTTGCATCACCACAAGTGGACAGAATATCCTTGATCATCCTATCTCCTTGGTTTCCTACTCCTTGCAATCATTCATGACTAGCCTGCATGGATGCCTTCATTTTCTCAAGTTCAGTAAATGTCTCCTTAGGCAATAGACCCTTAGGGGTAGCTCCTTCATTTCCCACCTATTGTATATTCTTCATCAGATGTTGCACATATATGTATACATCATTTAACTTTTTTTGCAGCTTTTCCTTCTCTATAGTTTCCCTGTCCAACCTTCTTAGGATAGCTTGGAAAGACTCTTGGAATTCCTCCTTTTCCTGATCTTTGCTAGTGGGAACCACTTTTTAAATTTGAACAATGTAATGTTGAGGAGCAATCTCTCCTTTATCTTTATCTATTGCAGGAGTGGCAATGTGGATTATTTTGTTATTGGATTCATCCCTAGTGATCTTTGAAATCACCTTGGCCTTCTTCTTCATTTTCCCTTTGCTTATATTGGCCAGAAGTTCATCCCAATTGGGAGGAGTGTCATCTACAACCACCTACTTATTCTTCAATATTTCACTGAGCCAACTAGGGGTAGAAACATCAAGTTGTTGCTCATTTTGTGTTTCCTTTTCAGCTTGATCCATGGAGGGCTCAACATTTACATTATGTTTTGAGGGGGCCTCCTCACTTTTTCCCCCTCCTTTACCTTCCTCCTTATCTTCTAGCCTTTTACTTTCTTTTGTCATGACCTAAATAAGAGAGGGAGTCTTGTCATGTACCTTTTCCTCTTCCACAGGTTTCTCCTCTTCATCCTTGATAGGTGAATCATCATAAGATACTAGGGATGAATGCAAGGTGTTTCCAATCTCTACCTATGCATTATAGATATCCCCATCATGAAATTCCTTTGTCTCCTCATCTTGAGGTGCTTCTTCAATAGCAGCCTTGGTTTGTGCCTTCTCATCATCATTCAAATTTTGGGTTCGAGGAGGATCGAAAGTATCCTCTTGTTGTGCAATAGAAATAACCTTAGGGGAATCCTCCTTCACCAAACTTTCCCTTGGATAGGGAGTTTCGTCCTTCCTTGTATATACTTTTGTCTTCTCTCTAGAGCTCTCCACCTCTACCACCTATGGTTTGCACTTCCACTTTGCACCTTAGGTTGCTCACTATGTTTTCTTGAAGTTTTATCCATCCTTCTTTTCTTAGACACAGTCGTAGTGTCCTTGTCTTCTTCCTCCTCATGAATGGACACTCCCTCCTTCAAGGCATTCCTCCTTCCTTTGGAATTGGGTTTGCTTTTCTTTTCCACCTCAGATTCTGTTGGGATACCCTTAATTTTGATTTTGAAGGGAGATTCCATCTTCTCTTTGCATTTTGGATCTTGCTCATCCTCTTCAAAGGTAGACTGGGACTCTATATTTCCCATTAGATCATATGTATATTGCTTCCCTTCATTATCCAATTCCCATATCTTATGTTTAATCCACAAATTGGTATATTTGATCACAAGAGCATTAAATTTCTCCAATGCAATTTTCTCTTCCTCTAGCTAGTTAATTTCTCCCACTGGCCTATCTTTGATGGGCTCATAATCATGGTTTTGTATCAACTCTCCATCATCATCCAACTGATCAAGAATATCCTTGATGCTATACAACATAATTAAGTGGGCAAGAAATCTTGAATATTTATTCTTCAGGACCTCAAATTCATCCTTGCAATTTACCCAGTAATCCTTGATGTCATACTTGTGGCTGAATTCCCTACTTGTCTTCTTTTGAGCTTCCCCGGTCCTATCAAATCTGGGCCTTTTGGAGTGGAATTCCAAACCTAGACTGCTCATCTCTTCCTCGGAGGAGTGTGTTGATATTAAAGAGGGGAAAACCTCATTTACTCCTATCCTTAATGGGAAGTCATTTCCCAAGCCAATTTTATGCATATCCTTCTTCAAGATATCATCAAAGGCTGAAATATGTCTAGTAACCTCCAGAAGTATGATGTGGTCTATTGGGTACCTTGGTAATCTAGAAGGAGCCCTTTGAAAACCATCAACTGTGATATATGAGAAGGTAGGGAATTGAAAAAACCACCCTCCATAGTTTTGTATCAACTCTTTGGTTGCATCAGAGATCCTCACATGCTCTGCCCCTTGCAATAGTCTTGTGATATACATGGTGAATGCATCATTCACGCTCCTATAGCTTGAACCATCTAGATGCAATTGTGGATACACCTCATAGATGACACCTTGGCCAAAGATGCCTCGTGTACTTAATCCCTTATACGAATGAAATCTGGCCAAGGCATAAACAAGATAGGATGTTATTGTAAAGATCTTGGTCTGCAACACATGGCATAGTTGCTCATCAATCATGGTGTTGATGACACTTGTCTAGTGGTAATCCACATTTTGCTTCATCCTCACTATAATGTAGAACATCCAGCTTTCAAAGACCCTTGCAATCTTCAAACCCACCACTCTGCTAAGGAGAGTGATTGCATCATAGTACTCTAACTTGAACTTTACTCTGAATAGCTGCTTAGGAAACTTGGAGATATGTGGCTTGAGATTTTCCAACCAAGAATTGATAACTTATAGATCCTTATTGGTATCATCTACATAATACTTCTTGGCTATATCCATATCAAAACCTACCACATGGGGTCTATCAGGCATATCGAATGTTTGAGTTATAGAGACAGGACAGAAGTTGGCAAGCACCCTGCCTTGTGGGCCAATTATCCTCTGTGTATCCAGATCATAATGCCTAGAACACTCTAGGACTAGCTCATAGCATTGCACCGTAGGAGGGAAGCCAACCACATGAGCCAATCCAAAACTCACCAACCTGCTTGCTAAGTGAGAAGGACCCTACACTGCCATCCTAGCTTTAAAATTTTCATAATCCCATCTCTCCACATTGGTATCTGTTACTCCTGACCAAATGGAAGCCAACTTAGTCTTAGGGATCTTTCTTTTCATATCTAACTTGATTCTCTCGGCCTCTGAGATAGAAGCTCCCTCATCACTGGGATCCACCACCTTGCCTTCAACTCTACCAGCAATAGCTTTGCTTGATTCAGCCTGCATTCAAAAGGAACCACAATAAATATCTAATATAGCATGAGAGTTCAAGTTAGTCCACTATAAATATTATTCTCATCATCAAAGAAATCAAAACAACAATCAAAATCCCCTAGGAATATCATTAAAACACCCTTTCTCAAAGTTCGAGACTTTCACCCCTTCGCAGAATTTGGGGCAGAAGGGAATTTTGGGGAATTTCGAGCCAAATGGAATTTGACGATGAAAGCATTACAAACCTCCAAAAGTCACCCAAGATTTAAGATATGGTATCATTTATCCTTAATTCACTCCAATCAACCATGTGATGTAAAACCATTAACAATCAACTCATGCATTTCCTTAACTTTCATTTCTAGCAAGTCCTCGGGGAATTCCGTCAAGGATGGAAATCCATGAAACCAATGAGACTTTGCACATTTTGGGAAAATGAAGTAGCAATGAAAGTTCGGTGATTTCTCAGGACGACAGATTTTCGCGAAGTTAGTATTATTTTTAAGTTTTTTGCATACTTTCGAGGAAACAACCAGGCAGAGGAAATTCGAGGAAATCCTAAGGTAAAGCAAATCCCCGAGGTTATCGAAAAGCCAAAATATTTTACTATGTCAGGATTTCGCCCAAATTTATCAAACGAACACAAATTTGGGGAAATCAAATTCAGATTATACTAATTTCAAATCTTACTCATGAATTCAATTTCCAACTCCTTTGAGGACGATTCGGTAGCACTAGTAATAAACTTAAGATCCAAACCCTAGGGCTTCATTAAGAACATGTAGTCTCAATCTACTCGCTTTCCCTATTAAATCGTGGTGAATATCTCAAAAATTTAAGGGCAAGGGAACTATCGGCTAGGAATGAAAACCGAACACTCAAATTCGCCTGTAATCATCAGTTCCATTGAACGCAAGAGGGTCCAAGATCAATCTCCAGGCAAAACACAATCATGCACACGACCGAATTCAAGGATGAGGTAAAACTAACAATGAATGGTGTAATCGAATCATCAAATGAGCAAGGATGGCCACATCGATTTCAGAGGAGGCGTCTAAAAGACAAAGGGAGAAACCCTAATTTAGTTATAGACCCCATGACACTGAAATCCAAATCCAAAGCACACTCATGACACCCCAGAGCAATTAATATCCATCAATTGAAAAAAAAGGCATTGTAAACATACCATGAATGAAGGGAAAATCAAAATAGCAACATCAAGAAACAATCTAAATCCTCAAGTAAACGTCAAAAATACCCAAACAAATGCCACCAAAGCGAGCGATCCAAGACTCCAAAAGTGTTTTAACTTGTGCACAGCACCCAGAATCAAGCTTCTACAAATTCAAACAAGACAAAAGAAATCGATTTGCAGCATAAAAACCCCCAAATCTCGTTAAACACAATCTACAGAGTCCGTACAGGAAGGATAAATGCAATGACATGACAACCCAAGATGAGTTCAGGAATCTGAGGCGAGGAAGGAACTTCGGTAAAATCTGTCGAAAGCGGAATTCCTCGAGGAGTTAAAATCTCTGAAAATAGTGTAACACACACCTCCATCAAGTTTTCGAGGCAACCAAGGAATTCCATCCAGAGAAGAAATTCCCGAAACCAAAGAAAAAACTAAAATTTTCCCCAAGACTCATAACTTTCAAAGTGTTACTTCAGTGGGGGCACTTCACAAGAAAGATGAGCATTTAGGAACATTCCAAGGTGACCAAATTTCACAACCAAAGTACCAAAGATCAAAGAGAATAACCAAAAAAAAGCAAGCAAGGAGGGTCCTTGCTTTCAGTGGGGCGTGTGTGCAAAAACTACACAAAAAATGGTGACTCTTGTTGGGGAAATTCTCTAGAGCATTTCAATGACAAATTGGAATCAGGAACCCGAAATATTTGGTTTCAATCCTTACACCAGGTCACCTATATTCAAATTCTAAGAGTTCATAGGCAAGCCCACCTTTCATACACCAGGGTCGAAGTGTGTGTACATTCATTCTTCCTTTTCCTTGACTACAACAAGGACCAAACTTGGTCTAACTAGGCTACATAGAGATTCTAACTCCAATAGCATCCTGGATAGAGCCTCACTTCCAATCATACATCCATAGCGCCGACGAGGTTATCACTATGATTCTCCAAAGCATAGCTCTGCTGCCAGTTAGGCATCCATAGCCTCAATAGAGATACTAGGATACCCTTGTTGAGGTGAATATTTCTTCTAATCTTTATTTTTCTCTCTTTTTTTCATATTCTTGGAGGATCTCTTTAAACTTTCCCTTTCACCCTATAAGCAATGAAGCTCACACTTAGGGCTGAGGATCACAGCGGCACTGGAGTAGAATATAAGATTTTTCACCTGACCAGACCTCATAAGGGCCATATGTTGTCATGGAATTTTAAAGATTTGTGTAAAATATGAGACCCAAATGCATTCCGGATGTGGCCTAACTAGGTGACCTTCAAATTCCAACCATATGTAACACCAGATAAAGGGGGTTCGACCAATTGACTCTAGAAGGATGATTGAAGTTTGTAAGAGAAACATGTTAGAACTAACCCAACAGCGCACCGAATACCATGCAAGTGCAACAAACCCTAGAGAAAGTCAAAGACCAAGAGAAAAATCAAAACAAAGGCAACCTACTGTAACCAAAGAAAAAATAGAACAACAAAAAGGAAACCTAAGCTAACTATGTACAAGGGGAGAGTTGTGAATAGCTCAAGACTGGAAATAATGCTTCAAGTACTACCCATTGACATCCTCTCCAGTGAGGGTTTTCAAGTGAAAATCGTTATCTCCTAGGATCTCTAAAATTTGATAAGGGTCAAGCCAAAGTTTGTCAAATTTTACATGCTCCCCCTTTCGGTCATGGGCTTTGTCCTAGTAAAGAGCCAGGTCAGAGATTCAAAAGGCTTTCACCTTGGCTCTTCTATCAAACCATCTCTTCACTACACCCTGATGTTTGGAAAAAATTTATAGGGCTTCATCTCTTCTCTCTTCAAGGTGTAACAGTTCAGCCAGGCGGGCTTCACGCTTATCCTCTCCATCATAATATTCATTAATGAACTACAAGGTGTGGATCTTTAACTGGATGGGAAATATAGGTTCCAAACCATACACTAGGTGATAAGGAGAGGTTCCAAGGGATGTCTTTTGCCTGGTACGGTCTACCTAGAGGGAAAACCTAAGTTGGGTGTGCCAATCCTTGGGATTCATTTCCAACAACTTACAGATGACTGTTAAAAGATTCTTATTGGAAGACTTAGCTAAACCATTGCCTTGTGGGTAATAATTAGATGCAAAATTTATAATGATCCCATGATCAAAGGCCCAGTTAGATAGTTTCAATGATGCAAATGTAGGACCATTATCACATACTAAAGACAATGGACACCCAAAGTGATTGATAATACCCGATTCGATGAAATTGATTACCACTTCAAAAGTACATTGTTTGCATGCAAGAGCCTTAGTCCATCTGGTGAAATAATCAGTGACAGTGAGAATGTACCTGTGGCCTACAGAAGAGGGTGGGTTGATTGGACCAATGAAATCTATTCCCCATTGTGTGAATGGTTTTACCTCTATGAGCTGCACATTTCTCCTTACTCGTTGTGGTTTGACATACATGTGAAGTCCTCACATGGTTGTGTGCATCTTTGAATAGAGTAGGCCAGTAATAACCTACCCTCAGGATCTGATTTGCATTGGAGGGTGTTGACCCATGACCTGTACCATATCTATCATGGAATTCTTCCAATACTATTGTTGCTTCTTGTTTCCCCAAGAATCTCAAGTAGACCTCCTCATGATTCTTCTTATACAAGACAACTCCCTTCATCATAAATTTGTCACTTTTCAGACGCAATTCTCTTCACTGCATGGAATTGAGGTGTTTAGGACATTGTTGATTCAAAAGGTATAAATAATTTCATCATACCAATCCCTTGGGGAGACATCTTCGAGGTGATAATGTTGAGCCTTGAGGTCAGGGCCCAGCTCAGCCATTGTCTTTGTTAGCCCCTATCCTCTTACCAGTTTCATGGGTTGGATCTCAATATCATACTCCTGTAACATGGTTACCCATTTAGCCCTATGTTCCCCTAACTCATTCTACATTAGTAAAGCTTCACTGTAGGGTCAGGTACTATGGCAAAAACCTTATTCGTCAGGATATAGTGCCTAAACTTCTTTACAGCTCTGACCAAAGCATAGGCCTACTTTTCTATGTTAGGGTATCTCAACTCTGCATCCTTTAAAGGAGCACTCATGAAAGCTATGGGATGTTCACTTCCATGGTCAGATTTCTGAGTCAGCATGCCAGCATAAGAATGTTTTGAAGCAAAAGAGTAGATGTAGAAAGGTTTGGTGTAATCAAGACTTACCAATACTGGAGCTTCAGCAATGGCCCTCTTGATTTCTAAGAATGCTTCCTTATCTTTTGCATTCAATTCAATCTTTACTTCTTGTTTTAGCATTGCATTCAAGAGTTTCACTATTTCTGCAACTCCAGTGATGAACTTCCTGACAAAGTTGATTTTCCCAAAGAATGACTTCATCTCATTTTTACTTGCAAGGATCTGAATTTTCAATATAGCCTCTACTTGTTCTAGATCAATAACAATACCTTGATCTGAAATAACATGTCCTAGTAGTTTCCCTTTAGTGACTTTGAAGATACACTTCTTTGGATTAAGCGAAATACCAAACTCTCTACACCTCTGGAATACTTTGCACAGGTCTGTTATGTGATCACCTCTCTTCTTAGAGAAAACTATCAAATCATCCATATAGATAATTATGCACTTACCAATTATGTCTTTAAAGGCAATATCCATGGCTCTCTGGAAAGTAGCTCCAGCATTGATCAGTCCAAAGGGAATTCTTTTCTAAGCAAAATTTCCCCATTTTGTAGTAAAGGAAGTTTTGTGCCTATCCTCATATTGTACCATAACTTGGTTATATCCATAGTACCCATCTAGAAAAGACATCATCTGAGATCCATTGACAATCTGAAGCACTTCATCCAAAGAAGGAACCAGATAATTATCTTTCTTTGATGCTCTATTGAGGTTCCTGAAATCAACACAGTCTAATCTCTCCATTTTTCTTTCTTACTAGAACCAAATTTGCAATCCATGTTGAATGTCGCACTTGAAATATGAGCCATGTTGAAAGTAGCTTTTGCACCTCTTTTTGTATGATAAGCTCCAACAAAGCATTAATTGGCCTTTGTCTTTTCCTAAATGGTTTAACACTTGACTTCAAGGGAATAGTGTGTGTAATGATTGAAGTATCATATGTCTTTAAATCCTCACAACTCCAGGCTATCACATCTTGATATGTAATTAAAGCATCAATTATTCCTCTCCTTTCTTTTGGAGTACATATCTTGCCAATGAAGACATTTTTTATATTATCTAGTGTTCCCACGTTGTAAGCTTCACATTGACTACTGAGGGATTCCTTTTTGGCTAACTATTCATGATCCTTTATCTTATCCAGTTCAAAAATTATTTCCAACTTCACCATACCCCTTGGGATAGTGTTGGTCTTCAAGTTGATGACTCCTTCTAGGTCCATTTCTACCTCCTAAGGCTCTACCTCATCAATTATCTAAGAAGTAAACACATCACAACCGGTGATAAAATCAAGAATGTGTTTATCATCCTCAAACACTTGGAAATTAGTTATATTATTAGGCACTGGAGTGAGCTCCACGGTGAACTTCTTCAACCCTAAGAGTGATGAAGGTTGCAATGTGCTAGCTGCCTGTGCTAGAGAATCTGTAGTTTTATTTTTACTACAAGGGATCAGTTGAATGTTGAAAGCATCAAATCCCTCAATAAGATCCCAAAATCTATGTCTATATTAGTCATTCTTTTGTCATGGCATGAATATTGTTTTCTCACTTGTCTAACTACTATCTTAGAATCTCCAAATACTTGTAGAATCTTAACTTTCTTCCTCAGTGCCATTAATAACCCATTGAGTAGAGCTTCATACTCAGCCACATTATTGCTACACTGGAATTAGAGTCTATGAGCAACAAAATAGGTCTCACCTCTTGGAATAATCAATTTGAATCATGCTCCAGCACCCTGTTTTGATTTGGATCCATCGAATCTTAATGTACAACAGCCATCAACTCTTGATCTTCTTGAGTTACCCTTGGCCTTACTGCTACTAGGAAGTTCATTGGGAAGCAGTGGTCTTTTACCTTTAGGATCATCTTGAAAGCTTTGTATATCTAATCTAGCATTTGGGGTCAGATTAATGCATCTTTGAATTTGCTCCACTCTTGTTTGACATAAGTAACATTCCATCTCGGAGTGGGAATTATGTACTCTACACCAATTGGGAAGGAGTAGATCCTCAAACTTCATCCCTCTTCCTAGCTAAATTTGATCCTTTACACACTTCTGGATGAATTCCTGGAAATTGTTCAGTAGCCCAAGTTGTCCATCAACTTGATCATCAGCTTCTTCTTTTTTTTCAGTCATCATCTTGAAACTACTAGACTCGGAGGTAGACCCACCGCAAGAGCTTTGTAGCATAAAAATCTCTTTTGCATCCGATTCAAAAATGGAAGAAGCCAATACATAACTCCCCATACTGACCTCTGATACCAATATCTCATTTGAAGTATTCTAGTATTCATTAATTGCATACTTCATTCCAGGTTCCCTTTCAATTTGGATTTGATTTGGCACCCCTTTCCATGGTAGCCACATGTGGGGATGATCTGTGGATGTGTATCCATTTAGTGCCTTAGTGAAATCTCATCCTAGGATTAGACCATAGGTGTCAGGAATATTTTCCACCTAATTTTAATCACTTGTTGGACCCTAGGATCTAATGCAACATGCATGGGAATCATTTTTAATTCTCGTACCACATTTACCTATGTCTTATCCAGTTGAGTGACCTTCTTTTGAGAGGTAGCAGGAGTAATTCCTAGAGCTCTACAGACAGCAAAATGCATAACATTTGTAGATGCTCATAAGTCCAGAAGCCAATTTTTGTAGGTTCTTCCCAAAAATGTGAACATAAATCAAAATAGGAGGGATTTATGCCTTGCCCTAAAATAAACTCAATTGTGTGTCAACTTGTGCAACCTAACTCCTATCCTTTTTTTTTCCTCTTTCTTTGACATGTACCTGGCCTTGGCCCTTGGGCACCTGTGGACTAGGAGTCTTTCCAATTGTCTCACTTACTATCTTCCCTTCCAAGTGAAAAGACTCTAAAACTGTATTTATGATAGCAGGAACCCTTAATTACTCAAAAGCAAAAAGACTCACCTTTACTTTCCTGAGCTCTTCAGTCACATACTCACCCAATTGGTCCATGTTCATATCAGCATGCATTTCCTTAGGATGAATAGTCTACTTGTCACAATTACTTCCCTTTGGTGCATCAGGTTGTCCTCCTTTTGCAAAGTATTGTGTTGGTAGATGAGGGTAAGATTGATTATTACTCGCATGTGGATTTGGTGGGGTAGTAAAATTATTTGGAGGGATAGACATTGTGAATGGGCCTCCATCTTGCGGGTTCGTGTTAGGTCTATTCTTCAAATCATATTTCCTTGTGGGTTGCTGGAACATTTGTACTTCCTCAACACCAGCTTCCTCCTCATCCAAGGGGCCATTATCATTCTTAGTTCCTTCATTGAATAACTAAGAAATTTCATCTTCATTAAGCACCTGTTCAACCTCCCCATTTTGGCTACTTGACTCCTCTCCTGGCTCATTCTCTTCATCCTTCGGAAAAGGTGCATGGTTTAAGACCAGTACCGTAGAATCATAGGGAGTAGAAGGTACCATCTCCTAATAGGTGGAGTTATTCTCAACTTCATACTAGAAGATTGAAGCAGTAGTCTAGAACTCAAGACAATCCAGTTTAGAATGTTGGCTTGTCTTGTGAAGCTTGCACCATCCAAATAAAGTTGCCTCTGCTAGGTATACACCACTCAGAGGTTTCTCTTGATTAGTAGGTTGATCCAGTGGAGTAGGAACTCCTTCATTATTGGGTCTTGTGTTCCATGGTCTATTTTTTTGGGGTGACTGTCTCCTTTCAAATCCTTGTCCCCCTTGTTGCCCTCTATCAAAGCTCTAACTAGAACCTTGTCCTCTTTCAAAATTCTAATTTCTGTTAGAATCCTGTCCTCTGTCAAAGCTCTGTCCCCGTGCAACATCTCAATTCTCCCTATTGTAATTTGATTGCATGTTCCTCTGAGCAACTTGGACTTGACTATTTTGGTTTCTCAAGTAAGTTACCTCCATATTCAATTTTTTCGCTTTCTCGGTTAGCTCATCTAACCTTTCCTTATCACGACTATTGTAAGGCACTGAATTCTCATTATTTTGAGGGTATCCTAATACTCCTCCAGAACCAATGGACTGATTCAAGACTTTTGACTTTTGTATATATGTAGGAAAACCAGTCTGTTGTTGTGGATGAAGGGGTTGATTGGCACTTTGTTCTGAATAACTGGGTATTGGGTGAGCCTAACTTATTGGAGGACCTGGGTGAGGAACCAAAGGCAGCTATGGAATGGGGTTCATAATGGGAGTATGATTTTTCAAAGCTTGGTTAAGAGCTCGAACCTGTCCAAGGTGAGCAGTAGGTCCTAGAGATGGCAATGGTCCCGACAAATGTTGTCTTAGATCAGTGCTAACCTTAACAACCTCTGTGTATGCAATGAGAAAGGTAGTTGGGGGATTAGTTCTCCAATTAAGGAAGTTGGATGTAAGACTATCAAGGGCTTAAAAATAAACCTCCAAAGCAATAGCATCATCCACAGCATAAGGGGCTTGCAATCTGGTATATGCATGATGGAACCTATTGTTGAAGGATCCTATAAGCTCATTAACTTCCCTCTTGACCCCTTTAAACTGCAAGTAGACCTCATTGGCACTGATAGGGATTTTAAACTTCTACAGAAATGCAGCCTCAAGTTCAGTCCAATTATGAATTGATGTAGCAGGTAGATGGTTGTACCAATAAAAGGCCTCCTCTCCCAGAGGATAAGGGAAAATCCTACATGAAACATCCTCATGATTAATTCCTCTATCCCTCAGACAAGTTTGGAAAATTTTGATGTACTTTTCTTCTATCCTATTAGGGTCATTTGTATGGAACTTAGAGCAAAAATGCTCAGGGTTCTTGGGCATGACATTGTAGTTATTGAAGGATAGAGGTGACAGTTTGTTTGCCAAGAAAGCCATTGGTGGGGGTGGAGGTGGTAAGGGCTAATGGACAACTGGTTGGGGTTGTTGAATAGGGACGGCTTCATAATCAGATGGAGACATGCTTGATGAGGGTGACGATGAAGGAGATGATGGGAGTGGCTAGGTGGATGATGATTCCTCCCTCCTTCTGGTCCTTCTTGACCTAGTTAGGGGTGGTAGTTCCTAAAACTCTTCTCCTGGCATGGATCCGTTTCTTCTTTTGAGTCTCTTAGGAGAAATGGAATTTAGAAAATGCTCTAGCTTGCTTGCTCGGGACCTCCTTCTAGCACCAATCTATTGATGGTGTTTTCTACACAACAACAACTCAAACATAATATAATATCCTATCTCTCTTGAAAGATAGATCTCTATCAGAAAAGAGATAACCCCAAGGTCTCTAATGTCAGGTCTTGACAAATGTAGTGAAACAACTCAAAGATAATCTCAAAATATTGGTGATCACAAGGGGACCTTACAAAACAAACACTGGATCTTCAAACTTATCAGATTTTGCAATTTGTTGATACTAAATTTCCTAAATTTAACCTATATTCAAAGAAATAGCAAAAGATAAGGGTTTACAGAAATCCTAAGGTTGAAGCTACTCCAACAATATTAATGATAGGATACTTGAAATGGACCAATCTCACAAAACTAGTTTATGCTTAACCCAGATTTATCCTGCAATGTTACAGAAACAAGCACATCTTCTGAGGAACTAAAGATTTTCAGACCATGAACATTCATTCAAATCAACCCTACTTTGTGCTAGGACTCAAAAAATAGGTTTAAACCACGAGAGGTTTCCAAGCTCTCACAACTTTTATGGCTAACATACAAGGCCAAATAGTGAATTTGAACCTTCTACTCTTTAGGCTCTGCTAAACCTAGGCGGGTAAACCTATATGCATGATGCAAATTTGAACTATGTGTTTCCTCTAAATAATCTATCCACAATGGAAATTTGGAAGTGGAAAGATACAAACCTATTTGGTATAAATTGTATAATTAAATATGTTCAGTTAACAGATGTCTGAAAAATATTTAATGAATTTAAATGAATAAAATAGGTGAGACCAGTGCCCTGTTGGGTAAAACAGAGTCCAATGAAAGTCTTTGATGGATGGCTTCTATTCGGCATAAATTCAATTTTTTTGGCACCCAGGTATTTTTTATAACTTGTATAAACATGCAAGATAGCGACTAACAAACCCTACTGGAGGTAGAATACCAATCCTAATTATCTAACTCTTCTTACTGATCCAAATAATATTTCCAGGTTACTGTGATTGACCAAAAGAAATTTAATTCTTTCTTGAAGAAACCAAATAATCACATCACATAGATATAGCAAACGTGCATTGATAAATTGAATATATACTGGATATATTAACTTAAATAACCAGAAAACATTAAGTTGGAGACAATTATATAATTGAATAATTTTAACAAACAATTGATACCAAACTGGAACCACCAAAATAGAAGTCTTTCATTATTTTCCTCAAAATTAAACTTGCATCATGGTCTCTACTCTGTAAAACATTCTGGAAAAATATTTATATGTCTAACCCTCTAACCCCTATTCATTATCCATCTCCTGCTTTTATACATTTCAGAAAAAATTTCTCGCGCCTTTCGGTCTTGGTCTCCTCATATTCTCACGAAAGGAAAAAAGTCACATCGCTTGAGAAAAACATAACTGGAATATGACAATACTAACTATCGCATCAGCAACAGTTTCCTTACTGCGTTACCGCATGTCTTCTTTCTCCTCTGTTGCAGTGGCACAGTGTGCTTTGTCATCTTCACATTTCTATCGCTTTATCGCGAGCTGTGTTTCTGCTCCTAGTGGTACCATGGTGGCATTTTATGTTATGCCTCTGTATAGCCCACTACTGCGGTTTACTATTTCCCTTCATGAGGTATCGCGGTGGCTACCTTGTTCTATCCTTTCTACCACTATATCGCGAGCTATGTTTCAGCTCCCAGCAATATGGCGGTGCTCGCTTGTTATCTTTTTTGCATACCGCCCTACCGCAGTCTGCTTGATGACCCTTCATGGTATGGCAATGTCAGCCTGTCACAATCTTCTCTCCCTTTACCGCTCCACCATGAGTCATGTCCTTCCTTACAGCAATACCACAGTGTCTACCCGGCTCTACTTCTTCCCACAACTCTATCGTGAGTAGAATGTTGACCCTATGCGGTGTGGCAGTATCATTTATTAATGCTCATTCCACCTTACCATTGAACCGCGAGCCACTTGATCACCTTCTGTGGTGTAGCGGTAACACTACAACATGACTGCTCCTGATCGCGATACCGCGAGCGGCTTTATAAGGGCCTGCGGTAAGGAGGTAAGAGGTACAAGCTATGAAGGGTGGATGATATGGTAGCGGTATGCTGGTAAATGGCACTTTTCACTTTGTGGATGGAAAAAGAATAATTTTCTATGAAAAAAGATAGCATAAAATTAGGTTCCAATGTTTAAAATCCCTTAGGATTTTTAGAAAATTATGGTTCTAATAGTGGCTTCTATTGGGGATGAGTGATTTTCCAATCACTATAAGAAACCAAAATATCACTAGGAGAGAAGACCAAGACACCAAACGATATGAAAAATGAAGGAGGCGAAAAATGGAAGATGGAAAATGAAGGATGGAAAATGGAGGATGGAAAAGACCCTACACTACTGTACATGGAAAGAAAACTTTGTTTTCAATGAGGGAATTATGGGATTATCCATGTACTAGAAACTCCTAGCCCCTTTTGAATTCCTAAACTACTATGCATTGAAAAAGAATTTTTAAAGAGGTTTGTTAAGAATTTTCCATGCACTCACAATCCTTAACCCTCTATTACCCCTTAAGAGAAAAAATGCTTTAGGAACTGCCCATGTACAGGCAACTCCTGCTCCTCTCCAGACATATTCTACAAATAATAAGAGTCCTCCCCTCCTTTGCCAATGATCACAAAAGGACCCAACCACAAAGCTTAAAACTTTTCATGCCTTCCCTTCTCCTAACATCAAGCATTCCTCATCAACACTAGATCATTTTCTTCAATTTTTTGATATTTGGCCTTTTTATCAAAAATATATTTCATTTGTGATTGCAGCTTCACATTTTTCTTTTGAGCCATTCTCCTTATTTCATCAAGTTCTGCAAGCTGCTACATTCTTTCCTCCATTGGTTAAGAAATATCCAAATCCTCTTGTAGAATAAAGTTATAAACTAGTAAAAGATTTTGTAGTGGCATCCTAGCTTGGGTTCTATACACCAGTTCAAATGGAGACTTTTGAATTGCCTTTTTTACTGTAATCCTATCTGCCCATACAGCCATTCTCAAATTTGAATCCCACGCCTTTTTATTTGTATCTAATATCCTCCTTATTATCTTTAAAAGAATTTTATTACTTGATTCTTCCTGACCATTTGCTTGTGGGTGATAAGGGCCAGCATAGGAAATAGTAATGCCATGTGTATTGCAAAAATCTCTGAATTCGTAAGATCTAAAACACATCCCATTATCTGTGATCACTCTTACCAGTGTGCCAAATCTAGTTATAAGGTTTTTCATTAGAAATTTCACCACCACCTTGGTCGTTGCTTGTTTAGTTGAGATTGCCTCCACCCACTTAGTAAAATAATCTGTAGCTACAAGTATCCATTTATATCCTCCACTTGAATTTTCCTATATTTCTTCAATGAAGTCAATTCCCCATTGGTGGAAAGGGGCTTCTACCTACAAAGGTATAAGTGGTAATGCTCCTTGATACTTCAATTTCCTTGACAACTTCTGACAATCCTCACATTTCCTCATATGTGCAAAAGAGTCATTAAAAACTTTAGGCTAGTAATAGCCAGCCTTGAGAATCTTATGTGCAGTGGTTTTGGCAGAATAATGACCTCCACACACCCCTTCATGCATCTCCCTCAAGACATGTTTTGCTTGTGATTCATCTAGATACAACAATAGCATTCCATCCCTATTCTTCCAAAATAGGTCTCCTTCTATAAATACATACTTAGATACTTGCAACTTCAAAGTTCTCTTTTGATTATCATTCAACCCCTCAGGGAATTTCATGTGCCTGAAATAATACATTATGTTTGTGTACCAAGGAGTATGTTCAATACTTTCAACTGCATTCTCCTCACTTTCTATACTACAGCTTTGATTTGCTTCAACGTTTGTTTATGCCATTAGCCTGGCAAAACCCTATCCTCTTACCAACTTGGTAATCTAAATTTCCATATTGAACTCTTGGATTTTATTAATCCATCTGCATCTTTTCCATGTCACCTCTATATATACCAGGATATCTTTCACAGCTGCATGTGGGACATAGGCAATTACTTTAGCTCCAACAAGATAAGGTTTTAAGACTTTTATTGCTTTAACCAATGCAAAGGCTTGTTTTTCCATATTATCATATTTCAATTCTGACCCTTGCAAATATTTTTCTGAAAAAAGATACAGGTTGCTCATGATCTTCATCATTCTTTTGTAGCATAACAGCTGCTATGGTGTGAAATGAAGCAAAAGAAAATATTTGAAAAGGTTTGGTAAAATCAGGGGACTTGAGAATGGGAGCTTCTTTGATAGCTCTTTTGATAGATACAAAGGCTTCCATGGCTTCTGCAGTCCAATCTAACTTCTCTCCTTTTTTCAACATCTTGGATATAGGTTTAACAATCTCAGAAAAATTTGATACAAATCTCGTAACAAAGTTAATTTGACCAAAAAATGATTGGATTGCTTTGACATTTTTAAGAATAGGGATTTTTTCTATAGCTTCTACTCTCTCAGGGTCTATTCTAATCCCATATTTTGATACAATATGTCCCAAAAGCTTACCCTCTATAATAGAAAAATGACATTTTTTAGGATTAAGACTAATACCATATTCCAAAACCTTGATGAATATCTTCTCCAAGTGCCCCACATGATTCTCTGCCTTTTTGGAATAAGCAGTAAGATTATCTTGGTACACCACCATTATAGCATTAATCAAATCTGTGAATGCCACATCCATGGCCCTTTGAAAAGTTCCCCCTACATTCATGAGACCGAATGGCATTCTAACATAAACATATGTCCCCCACGGTGTAGTAAATGTTGTCTTGTATTGCTCATACTCTTGGAATTTAACTTGGTTATATCTAGAAAACCCATCCATCATTGACAGTAGCTCACACCCTGTTACTTTGTGCAATATTGCCTCCATATTTGGGAGAGGATAATTATCTTTAAGGGAAGCAACATTCGGATTTCTAAAATCTACACATAAAATAATGTCCCCATTTTTCTTTCTTACTGGAACCAAGTTTGAGACCCATGTTGAATGTCTAATGGGTTTAATAATACCTCCATCTCTGATCTTTGCCAACTCCTCTTGCATCTTAGGTTCCAAAGTTGGGTTAATAGGCCTCTGCCTTTGTCTGAATGGATTTGTATTTGGTTTAAGTGGAATCTCATATTGGAAAAGATCTTCTTTGTATGCCTTGAGATCCTCATAAGACCAAGCAAACACACGTTTGTACTTTCTCAACAATGCAATCAGCATTTTCCTAATGGTTGGACTTATCTTCTTCCCAATGTAGACCCTTTTCAATGCTAACTTAGTTCCTAGATTTGTTTCTTCAATATCTTTTATCTTGACTGATGTCTGCTTCATGAGAGAGCGATCATTCCCACATACACTCTTTCTAATGCCACAAGCCCTTTGGGGAGCTTGTTGGTTTTAAGTTGCAAGACTTCCTTCCCAAATACAGTCTATTTCCCATCCACTTCTTCCATAAAAGCATTGAAGTCAATCTCCTATGCCTCGTATTGATCTATACAATGAAGAAACTTTAAAAGGTCAGTATCATCATTGAAAACCTATCAGTTGTATATGTTATTAGGGATAGCAGGTCTTGTTTTGAATTCAACCTAAGATATTCCAGCCAAGGTGATATCATCTCTTTTCAAGGCTAGATTAGCCAGAAATTCTGCAATCAAATTTTATGATCTATCTATCCAATCAATTGAGAAAGCATCAAATAATTCAATTGTATCCCACACATCATTTCTATATTGTTTCAATCTCTTGTTCTTTGCATCATATCTTGATCTGATTTGTGATACAACCAGCTCAGAATCTCCCAAGACAGTTAGCAATTTGATCTTGTGTTTGACAGCCATATTTAAACCAATCAATAAGGCCTCATATTATGCCAAATTGTTTGTACACTCAAAGGCTAGCAAAAATGAATATTTTAATGTAATACCTTCAGGTGATATAAACACTACTCCAGCTCCATTGCCTTCTTGGTTGCATGCTCCATCAAAATACATTTTCCACACACCATGTTGATCTTTGGAAACATGCTTATTAATTGGGTCAGTATTTGCTAATTCAAGCTGAGACTATTCCACTCTACAGCTCCCTAAATCTACATCACAGAAACAATTGAGTTGTCCTTGAGGAACATTATCAACAATCTGATTCATCCTTGGTTCTCTATACAATTTGACTTCTTCACCATTGATTGGTATTGTGGCATATGATAAATAAAACTATGCATTTCCTCCAACTCTTGCAGTCCATTGTCTTGACTAAAATAATTCCAAACTGAGGAGTTGTGTCAATCATAGTTATGTCAATATTATAAGTTTCATGTGGGTAAGTAGCCAATTTCACTTCCACATCTTTCATAATTCCCACCACCGAGACAGGTCTACTATCCATGGCATAACATTTACCCCCTTCAACATCTACCCACATACTGAGTTGTTTCATCACCCTTACTGGCATGATGTTCATAGAAGCACCTGAATCTATCATATAGTTTCTTACCGTCTTGTCATTTATGAGTAGGGTAGTAAAGAATGGATCAATTTGTGGTGGATTCATCAATAAATCACTTAGACAAACCTTTGAAACTTTTATCTTTTCCTTCTTATTACTACTTTCAGGAATCTCCTTATTTTCAAGGTTTGTACTTATATTACCTCCACTAGACATTAATTGAATAGCACTTTCCCTATACTCTTTAATCTTCATCATTTCTAGTAATGGGACAGACATCTTTACCTGGGACAAATCTTGCATGAAATCAAAAGAGGCTCCCTCTTTTTTGATCATCTTCTTTTGCTCTATTGACTCTCCTTTGTTCTCCTCTTTCTCCTTTTTGTTTGTCCGATCTGACTTTTGTTTGTCCTTAGGCAATTCTTTGTTTTCTTCCTTATGGACATACTTTTGTTCTTTTTATCAAACTACTTATCATCTGTCCTTTTTGAAGCTTCCTGGGGAATTCTCTTATCCTTCAAAAATATTCCTCTTGGAACACCTTCATTCTCATTTACTGTTTTATTTCTCAACCAATATCTGCTTTTGGCCTACTCAACTGTTGCAACAGTTAACCTTTTAATTCATTCCTCAGTCAGTCTTCTCATATTGCATTCATTTGTCTGATATGATGTACTAGGAGGACATTGTTCATTATCACTTTCATCATGATAAAAAAAAACTTGTTGTTCGGCCATATGGATATTGTACTTTTGGTGATCAACATCGTATTCATACCCTCCTTCTTCTGAAGATGAATATCCCTACTCAACAGAGTGAAGAGTGTGGGAAGTTAAATAGATATTATGGTCTTCTTCATTGTTGTCTTCTAGTATGTCTTTTCCTAGTATCGACTGAGCTACAATACAATGATATGGGGAATGTGGCAAGTCACAAACTAACCACCAAGGACTGTTATCTACCATATACGCCCCTCTTATCTTTCAAGGGTCAGATGTCTATTTATTCATTGGCCTATCCATCACTAGCTTTCCATCCTTCCAATTTGTATTATATGGCATGTCATGCAACCTTGTCCTTTCATTTTTGTATGAATTTTCCTACCTATTTGGAGGAGTATATTGGGGAACCCTAGGATTATCCCTCTTGCAAATCATTCCTACAACTTTTCTATTATTTATTTATAGTTAGTGCTATCTTTTGAGCTTCAACTAAATTCTTGGGACACCTGTTCCTAAGCTCATATCTTATCTTAGGATCACAATCTTGTAAATAGATACTTAAAGCAGCAAGATCAGCTAATTTGGATCCAGGAGGTATCTTATTATGCAATTTAGAAAACCTCTGGTTGAAGTCATAATCTGACTCATTCTTATGCTTCTAGATAGTTACCAATTCATGCAGGGCAAACTCTAGTGCACATTGATTCCCATACTGCTCAAGGAACTGTTCATAAAAGTCCTGAATGGAGTCAATAGAAGTTGTTGGAAAACTATTAAACAAATCTCTAGCATTTTCAATCAATGACATCATAAACAATCTCATTTTCACATCCTCATATTGCATATCCAAGTCTTGAATAAATGCATTAAAACTCCTTAAGTGTTCTCCAATTGTGACTACACTACTTCCTGTGAATTTTGGAACGAGGCTTCTCCAACTGTTATCCATGGGGTAAGGATATATTTGAAATCTAGCCAAATCAAATTATTTGATCATGGTTGTGTATAGTGGAGGAGGTGGATTTTGAGGATGTCGGTACTGGTATAATGGATTATTGTAAGGTGGTGGCACATATTGCTGACCTTGTGGAGGCATGCTTTGTTGACCATGTGGGGGTATATATTGTTGGTGAGGGGGTGGATGAGCATTTTGATTTTGTGGCAGAGCATTTGGGAGTCTATATTGATTCCCTGATTGATTTCATTGTGCTCTTGGGGGATTTGAAGGTCATGCATTATTATTCCCCTACCTATGAGGTGGCACATATTTAGGTAAGTTATCCATTTTAGCATTGATCTGAGCTTTCTATAACTTCAATTCTTGAAGCTCTTTTATCACTTGGAGCCTTTTCTCATACTCTATTCTTGTTCTTTCCACTTCTTGTATTTCATGTTCTAATCGTGCATTTATCTCATCCTGAGCCATGTGTTCATAGTTCTCTTCAGAGCCTGCTTCATAGCCAATTCCATCCTGATTCTCTTCAAGTAATGCCATTTTCTGATCATATTCATGTTGTCTCCTTTCCCTTCCAGCATCAAGTCCAGCCATGAACTCCTCAACTTTCTTGGGGTCTGGTTGATAGAAGGGATTCCTCTTTTTCTCAGGAGTGTGAGGTTCTCTAGATGGGTTGTTTTCAGTCGCCAATGTACCATAGGAATTATATGTCTCTAGGTGTGATTTTTATGCTTTGTCTTTATTTTTTGGGCCCATGTCATCAGACACCTTCTTTCCCTTATCATTCTTTTGAGTCCATTTACTTTTGTCATTATTCGGATCCTCCTTATACAAATACCTTCTTCCCTGCATTTTGTGAGCAATTTTGATAGTCTGAACTCTAGTATGGTTCCTTTCTAATGTATACTTCACTTTATCAGTTTCAATGCACTTGTTCATTCAGAGTCGCCACTCACTTTCCAAAAGGTGATAAAATTATGTAGTTCCTTGTTCCCAGTGGAGCCTCCTGCAAGGTACTGACTCTATGATGAAGGCCTGAGTTCACTTTGACATCCCCAACAGAGTCGCCAAACTGTTAGGACTCAAAAAAATAGGTTTAAATCATGAGAGGTTGCCAAACTCTCACAACGTTTTTGGCTAATGTACAAGGCCAAATAGTGAATTTGAACCTTCTACTCTTTAGGCTCTACTAAACCTAGGCGGGTAAACCTATATGCATGAAGCATATTTGAACTCTATTTCCTCTAAACAATCTATCCACAATGGAAATTTGGAAGTGGAAAGATACAAACCTATTTGGTATAAATTGTATAATTAAATATGTTCAATTAATAGATGTCTGAAAAATATTTAATGAATTTAAATGAATAAAATGGGCGAGACCAATGCCCTGTGGGTAAAATAGAGTCCAATGGCATAAATTCAAATTGTTTGGCACACAGGTATTTGTTTATAACTTGTATAAACATGCAAGATAGTGACTGACAAACCCTACTGGAGGCAGAATACCAATCCTAATTATCTAACTCTTCTTACTAATCCAAATAATATTTCCAAATTACTGTGATTGACCAAAAGGAATTTAATTCTTTCTTGAAGAAACCAAATTATCACATCACACAGATACAACAAACATGCACTGATAAATTGAATATATACTAGATATATCAACTTAAATAACCAAAAAACATTAAGTTGGAGACAATCAGATAATTGAATAATTTTAACAAACAATTGATACCAAACTAGAACCACCAAAACAGAATTCTTTCATTATTTTCCTCAAAATTAAACTTGCATCATGGTCTCTACTCTATAAAACATTCTATAAAAATATTTATCTATCTAACCCTCTAACCCCTATTCATTATCCATCTCCTTCTTTTATACATTTCAGAAAAAAAAATTCCCGCGCCTTTCAGTCTTCGTCTCCTCGTATTCTCACGAAAGGAAAAAATTTGCATCACTTGAGAAAAACATAATTGGAATATGACAATAATAACTGTCACATCAGCAATGGCTTCCTTACCGCATTACCGCACGTCTTCTTTCTCCTATGTTGTGGTGGCACAGTGTGCTTTGTCATCTTCCAATTACTACCGCTTTACCACAAGTTGTGTTTCTGCTCCCAGCGGTACCACGGTATTATTTTATGTTACACCTTTGTATACCGCACTACCATGGTCTACTATTTCCCTTCATTAGGTATCATGGTGGCTGCCTTGTTCTATCCTTTCTACTGCTTTCCTACAAGCTATGTTTCATCTCCCAACAGTATGGCGGTGGTCGTTTGTTATCTTTTACACATACCTCTCTACTGCGGTCTGCTTGATGACCCTTCGCAGTATGGCGGTGTCGGCCTATCACAATCTTCTCTCCCATTACCACTCCACCGCAAGTCATTTCCTTCCTTTTAGAAATGCCATGGTGTCCACCTGGCTCTACTTCTTCCCACCGCTCTACCATGGGAAGAATGTTGACCCTCCACAATGTGGTGTTATCCTTTATTACTACTCATTCCACCTTATTGTTGAACCATGAGCCACTTGATGACCTTCCATGATGTAGCGGCAATGCTACAACATGACTGATCTTGACTGTGATACCGCGAGCAACTTTGTAAGGGGTTGTGGTAAGGAGGTAAGAGGTCAAAGGTATTAAGGGTGGATTATATGGTAGCGGTATAGCAGTAAAAGGAATTTTTCACTTTCTGGATGGCAAAAGAATAATTTTCTATGAAAAAATATAGCATAAAATTAGGTTCCAAAGGATAAAACCCTTAGGATGTTTAGAAAATTATGGTTCTAACACTTTGCATTTGAAATAAATAAACATTCACAATTGAACTGAGTGCATGAATATAAGGTTTAGGCTAACTTTGCATAGCAACCCACAATCAATAAGTTGCTAAAATTATGGACCAGAGATCACTACAACACTGCAAGCATCTAACCATAAATATCATTGTATCATTTAACCCTAAATCTAGCATTCATTCAATATTTCAAAAAGAAATTTAGAAAGATAGAATAACAAGAACCATGCAAGATAAATCAATCCAAGAGAGGCCACCAAAGCACAATGTCTTCAACTGTATTGAATTCATTCAACAGTAACAACAATTCCAGCATTTGGTGTTACAACATTTGCTTCAGAAAAACTAACTCCTAATTCTAGCTTCTACTTTATCACCTTGCTTGCTTCAAAGTCTAATCCTCTAACTAACTTCACAAATGAGGCCAAATTCCATAATTATAGAGAATGTCATCCCAATTCGGGTTACAAAGAAGGTCAGCCACAAAACAAGTCAGCCAAGAAAAGAAAAACCCTTAAAGTAAAATATAACATTGCATTAAATGCTCGAGGTTCTTTTCCAGGTCAGCCTGGAATCTCCACCACAACCCGATCCAATGCATGCAAATATTGAAAGAAGGATAATGGGAAGCACAAATTTTGAAGCATTCATTCATTAGTTGGCCCTTTATCTTTTCCTTGACCCATTTTGTCATGCACCTTAAGGAAAATCCCCTCTAGGTTGGCCAAAGGTAGAGTTCTTAATATTTTGAATCTTCTATTAAGGGATTTAATTTCTTCCCTTGACTCTTTGACAACCCTATCCCACTCTACCTTAAGATCTTGATATTTTTCCATGACGGCATTGTAGGTAAAAGCATCATCTAGATGGTGAACTATGATTGGACCATCATCTAGTGGAGCATAAACCTCATGCCACCATTTCTTAAGTTGTTCAAGGTTCAAATGCTTCGGTGCAAACTTCCTTCTTCCAGTCATGATCTCAAAGAATGGAATACACCTGCTGGAAATATCCTTCAGTGTATTCCCTACCTATTGCCCTTGTTTATCAATCTTCTTCAAAACCTTTTGATTAACCTACAATAATTCATACCATTCCCAAGGTTCTGAAACCTTTGAAGAAGGAAAGATTTTATCACTCATCAATTTCTCCTTTGTATAGTCTATGATAACCTTTAACTTTTGTTGGAGGAGATTTGTATCAACCTTATCTTGCTTCAATATGTCATGTAGCCACTCAAACGATCTATGTGCATCACCACAGGTGGACAGAATATCGTTGATCATCATATCTCCTCAATGTCCTACTCCTTGCAACCATACATGACTACCCTGTGTGGATGCCTTCATTTTCTCAAGTTCAGTAAATGCCTCCTTAGGCAATAGACCCTCAGGGGCAGCTCCTTCATTTCCCACCTGTTGTAGAGGCTTCATCAGATGTTGCACATATCTGTATACATCATTTAACTATTTTGGCAACTTTTCCTTCTCTACAGTTTCCTTGTCCAACCTTCTTAAGATAGCCTGGGAAGACTCTTGGAATTCCTCCTTTTCCTAATCTTTGCTAGTAGATCCCAAGTTCAAAATTTGAACAATGTAATCTTGAGGAGCAATCTCTCCTTTATCTTTGTCTATTGCAGGAGTGGCAATGTGGATTATTTTATTATTGGATTCATCCCTAGTGATCTTTGAAATCACCTTAGCCTTCTTCTTCATTTTCCCTTTGCCTATGTTGGCCAGTAGTTCATCCCAATTGGGAGGAGTGTTATCTACAACCACTTGCTTATTCTTCAATTTGTCACTGAGCCAACTAGGGGTAGAAGCATCAGGTTGCTACTTATTATGTGTTTCCTTTTCAGCTTGAGCCATGGAGGGCTCAACATTTACATTATGTTCTGAGGTGGTCTCCTCACTTTTTCCCCCTCCTTTACCTTCCTCTTTATCTTTTGGCCTTTTACTTTCTTTTATCATGACCTGAATAGGAGAGGGAGTCTTGTCATGTACCTTTTCCTCTTCCACAGGTTTCTCCTCTTCATCCCTAATAGGTAAATCATCATAAGATACTAGGCATAAATGCAATGTGTTTCCAATCTCTGCCTCTCCATTATAGAGATCCCCATCATGAAATTCCTCTATATATACTTATGTCTTCTCTCCAGAGCTCTCCACCTCTACCACCTATGGTTTTGTGCTTCCAATTTGGACCTTAGGCTACTCACTATGTTTTCTTGAAGTTTTTTATCCATCCTTCTTTTCTTAGACACAGTGGCAGTTTCATTTTCTTCTTCCTCCTCATGAATGGACACCCCCTCCTTCAAGGCAATCCTCCTTCATTTGGCACTAGGTTTCCTTTTCTTTTCCACCTCAGATTCTACTGGGATACCCTTAATTTTGATTTTGAAGGGAGATTTCATCTTCTCTTTTCCTTTTCTATCTTGCTCATCCTCTTCAGAGGTAGACTAGGACTCTAGATTTCTGATTAGATCATATGTATACTACTTCCCTTCATTATCCAATTCCCATATCTTATGTTTAATCCACAACTCGATATATTTTATCACAGGAGCGTTAATTTTCTCCAATTTTCTCTTCCTCTAGCCAATTAATTTCTCCCACTGGCCTATCTTTGATGGGCTCATAATCATGGTTCTGTATCAACTCTCCATCATCATCCAGCTGATCAAGAATGGCCTTGATGCTATAAAACCTAATTAAGTGGGCAGGAAATCTTGAATATTTCTTCTTCAGGACCTCAAATTCGTCATTACAATTTACCCAGTAATCCTCGATGTCATCCTTGTACCTAAATTCCCTACTTGCCTTCTTTTGATCTTCCCCTGTCCTATCAAATTTGGGCCTTTTGGAGTGGAATTCAAAACCTAGAGTTCTCATCTCTTCCTTGGAGGAGTGTTATGATATTAAAGAGGGGTAGACCTCATTTACTCCTATCCTTAATGGAAAGTCATTTCCCAAGCCAGTTTTATGCATATCCTTCTTCAAGATATCATCAAAGGTTGAAATCTGTCTAGTAACCTCTAGAAGTATGATGTGGTCTATTCAGTACCTTGGTAATCTGTAAGGAGCCCTTTGACAACCATCAACTCTAATATATGAGAAGGTAGGGAACTGAATAAACCACCCTGCATACTTTTGTATCAACTCTTTGGCTGCATCAGAGATCCTCACATGGTCTGTCCCTTGCAATAGTCTTGTGATATACATGGTGAATGCATCATTCACCCTCCTATATCTTGAACCATCTAGATGCAGCTTTGGATACACCTCATAGATGGCATCTTGTCCAAAGACCCCCTGTGTACTTAATCCCTTATATGGATGAAATCTGGCCAAGGCATAAACCAGATAGGATGTCATTGTAAAGCTCTTGGTCTCAACACATGGCATAGTTGCTCATGGATCATGGTGTTGATGACACTTGGCCAGTGGTAATCCACATTTTTCTCCATCCTCACTATAATGCAGAACATCCAGCTTTCAAAGACCCCTGCAGTCTTCAAACCTACCACTCTACTAAGGAGAGTGATTGCATCATAGTACTCTGACTTGAAATTTTCTCTAAATAGTTGCTTAGGAAACTTGGAGATATGTGGTTTGGGATTTTCCAACCAAGAATTGATAACTTGTAGGGCCTTATTGGTTTCATTTACATAATACTTCTTAGCTATGTCCAAATCAAAACCTACCACATGGGGTCTATCAGGCATATCGAATGTTTGAGCCACAGAGATAGGAGAGAAGTTGGCAAGCACCCTGTCTTGTGGGCCACTTATCCTCTATGTATCCAAATCATAATGCTTGGCACACTCTAGGAATAGCTCGTAGCATTGCACCGTAGGAGGGAGCCCAGCCACATGAGCCAACCCAAAACTCACCAACCTGCTTGCTAAGTTTGAAGGACCCTGCACTGCCATCCTAGCTTTAAAATTTTCATAATCCCATCTCCCCACATTGGTATCTGTTACTCCTGACCAAATGGAAGCCAACTTAGTCTTAGGGATCTTTCTTTTCATATCTAACTTGATTCTCTCGGCCTCTGAGATAGAAGCTCCCTCATCACTGGGATCCACCACCTTGCCTTCAGCTCTACCAGCAATAGCTTTGCTTGATTTAGCCTGCATTCAAAAGGAACCATAATAAATATCCAATATAGCATGAGAGTTCAAGTCCACTACAAATATCATGGTTGTCATCAAAGAAATCAAAACAAGAATTAGAATCCCCTAGGAATATCATTAAAACACCCTTTCTCAAAGTTTGGTATTTTCACCCTTTCACAAAATTTGGGGCAGAAGGGAATTTCGGGGAATTCCGAGCCAGATGGAATTTGACGATGAAAGCATCATGAACCTCCAAAAGTCACCCAAGATTTAAGACATTGTATCATTTATCCTCAATTCACTCCAATCAACCATTAACAATCAACTCATGCATTTCCTTAACTTTCATTTCTAGCAAGTCCTCGGGGAATTCCATCAGGGATGGAAATCCGCAAAACCAATGAGACCTCACACATTTAGGGAAAATGAAGGAGCAACGGAAGTTCGGTGATTTCTCAGGACGAAAAATTTTCGCGAAGTCAGTTTTATTTTCAAGTTTTGCGCATACTTTCAAGGAAACGACTAGGCGGAGGAAATCCGGGAAAATCCTAAGGTAAAGGAAATCCCCAAGGTCATCGAAAACCCAAAATCTTTGACTTCATCAGGATTTCACCCAAATTGATCGAACGATCACAGATTTGGGGAAATCAAATTTAGATTATACTCATTTCAAATCTTACTCATGAATTCAATTTCCAACTCCTCTGAGGGCGATTTGATAGCACTGGTAATAAACTTAAGATCCAAATCCTAGGGCTACATTAAGAACATGTAGTCTCAATCTACTCGCTTTCCCTATTAAATCATGGTGAATATCTCAAAAAAATTAGGGCAAGGGAACTATCGGCTAGGAATGAAAACCGAACACTCAAATTCGCCCGTAATCATCAGTTCCGTCGAACGCAAGAGGGTCCAAGATCAATCTCCAAGAAAAACACAATCATGCACAAGACCGAATTCAAGGAGGAGGTAAAACTAACAATGAATTTCTTAATCGAATCATCAAATGAGCAAGGATGGTCGCATCAATTTCAGAGGAGGCATCAAAAATACAAAGGGAGAAACCCTAATTTAGTTACAGACCCCATGACACTGAAATCCAAATCCAAAGCACACTCATGACACCCCAGAGCAATTAATATCCATCAATTGAAAACAAAGGCGTCGTAAACATACCATGAATGAAGGGAAAATCAAAATAGAAACAACAAGCAATAATCTAAATCCTCAAGAAAACGCCAAAAATCCCCAAACAAATGCCACCAAAGCGAGCGATCCAAGACTCCAAAAGTGTTTTAACTTGTGCATAGCACCCAGAATAAAGCTTCTCCAAATTCAAGCAAGACAAAAGAAATCAATTTGTAGCATAAAAACCCCAAAACCTCATTAAACACAATCCACAGAGTCCATACAGGAAGGATAAATGCAATGACATGACAACCCAAGATGAGTTCGGGAAACCGAGGTGAGAAAGGAACTTCGGTAAAATCTGTGGAAAGTGGAATTCCCCGAGGAGTTAAAATCTTTGAAAACAATATAACACATGCCTCCATTGGGTTTTTGAGGAAACGAGGGAATTCCATCCAGAGAGGAAATTCTCGAAACCAAAGAAAAACCCAAAATTTTCCCCAAGACTCATAACTTTCAAAGTGTTACTTCAGTGGGGGCACTTCACAAGCAAGATAAGCATTTAGGAACATTCCAAGGTGACCAAATTTCAGAACCAAAGCACCAATGACCAAAGAGAAGAACCAAAAAAGAGAAAGCAAGGAGGCTCCCTACTTTCAGTGGGGCTTGTGTGCAAAAACTGCACAACAGTTACCATGTGGGATTAACTATCCTCATTTTCTCCTTAAGAATATAAACAATAGGGATAATATCAGGTACATCCATGGTCTCCTATCAAACCTCCTTTCTATCCTTTTCATTATTTGGTGTAACCTCCTATTTCTCTCTAGCCTTAAGAACATATCATCATCAAAATCCTCATCATGTAACGACCTAACCCTTACATAAAAAAAAATCTAAATTTACATCAACGAGTAAATAAATATGCTAGCAAGTCATTGCAATATAATTTTTTGTTCTTTTATTGATAATATATGAACAAGATATCATGTTAAAATTTCAATAAAGATTCCACTTCATTACAATAACTTTACAAGTACATGAAAAAAGAATACATACCTTAACTAACATAGCTCCAATGAGCTTTAGAATGAATAGTAGTAAGAAGGTCTAGGAATTCATCCTTTCAGATCTTGGTTCTTCAGTCGCTTGTTATGGAGGAGAAGCATCACTCGAGCTCTTTTCCGCCAACCATGGACTTATAATGTGGTCCATTTCATATCTATCATTCGATAGATGGCCCTCCCTTTCACGAAGAGACTGGTAGAGTAACTGATACTGTTAACCAATTGAGCATAGTGTTGTGTCCTTCATAACTAGAACCTTGTACCCTACAATCTCGAACTAGCATAAAGGATCATGATGAACTGGCAGTGTAGTCTCAAGCATCACACAGTCTAAGCGGATTTCATACATTACACTACTTTGGCCAAAGTGTTCTCATTCAATACTTCAAATGAAGGTCATCTATCATAAACACTACTCAGGGCCAATTTGACTTACGGCTATCTTACACTACACATAGGTATATCCTTCAATGGATAATCAGTCATCCCAAATAACCTACAACATACTAATCTACTAAGTAATTACACAAGCTAGGTATATCCTTCAATGGATAGTTTTTCATCCCAAATAACCTACCTTCAAACAATCTACTTACATATAAGTATATTAAACCCTCTCCCTTACTAGATGGCCTCACCTAGGAGTAAACACAAACTTTCCTAGTTAACTTAATAACTTAGTTGGTGCACTTCAATGAATTTTTTCACTTAATCAAGCCTATTAGATTAATATCTAAAGCAACAACATTCTCCTATTATGGAGATTATTAAAAAAATGTAAAATATAGCTATAATTGCTTCATTTTTGTTTTACACAAAGATAACGTTTATTCTTCCTATGCACAAACAAAAATACTTTTCAAACAACATAGAAATATTAATAAAAGAATAGTAGAAGAATATCCCATGCCTGTGAATGCTTTTCCCAATTGACGGTAGAGCTTCCTTTACTTCTAGCTCAATCCAATTTCTAGTTTCTCCAAATGATGATAATTTCCTCACAAGATCTCCCCTCTTTTACTCTCGGAAAATAGTAGTAGAACAAACATATTCCTTGGGTAGAATATGTTTCTCTCCAAAAGTAGACTACTCTCAAAAATGTAAATACTGATGAATACTAATGACACTTAGGAATATAGAGATTGACTGTATCACTTGTCACTCAGAAATCTAATGAATGACTGTAGATAATGTAACTCAGAAAATATATGCATATGGCAAACAACATAGACTGGTAATCATGAAACTGAGAGTGAATGAATGAGTTAATTTTGATTGCATACGATGAAATGAGAACAATGAAAAATAGTGAATGAAATCAAATCACTCAATGCCCAACAATGAAGGTTGGGGCAGCTATTTATAGAGCCTCAATCTCCAACGTTTCCTCATGTTATGCATTGTGGTTTTCCACCACTGCAGAAGGAAATATTCAAACCAGAAGTTGGCGCAATTTCCCTTCCCTACTCAACATTTAGCAAGGTGAGCCATCCTCCATTTCATGCCAGCATTATGAAGACAAATTCAAAGGCACATGGTGAAATTATATCAATTGACACCTACAAAAACAGTTTAAATATGTGGTGCCAGACTTCAGTAATGGCGTATTTAGGAAGATATCATAGAAAAGGTCATTTTTTATTAGTGAACACATAGCCTCTTTTCCAGGCTGAATCAACAAAGCTTGTTGTTGCGTTGGATTTAATTTTGCTTCTAATTTTGACCTAGTCAAAGCCCCAAAATATTCAAGATGTAAATCATTGATTTTCCCTACATACTCCATGGTAGGTGTCACGTGATTTCCTCACAGAACCGTATTTCTTTCCAATCCAAATTTTATCTCTTATTAACTATATCAGAATATTTATGCCAAAATGTATATTCGCATTTGAAGTTTATATTTAAATCGGTTCCAGAAGTAATTTGATTTCCATAGTTTTAATGATGATAATATTAAATCGATTCCCATAGTTTTAAACTATCAGTCATAAAATATGAGACGTATTTTCCTTAATGTAGTGATTCACTAGTATTTGACTAAGTCTTAAATGACTTAGTGCGTTAGCTACCGATTCAATAAATATTTTGATTCAATAATAATTTGATTTCCATAATTAAATTTCAATAAATTAATTATAAATTATATTATATATATAATTATAGTTTTAAATATAGAACATATTTATATATATATTTAAATACCCAAGTTTATAAATATATATATATGTTTTAATATAATTATAGTTTATATATATAATTTCACGTATATATATTAACAATATATATATTTTGTGAGTCAGTCAGCATATCCGATATGTATATATATACATATATATGTATATGTAAATTGTTAGGCAATAATAATATAATATTATTAATATCCACATAATATAGGTTATGTGCATATATATGTATATACATGTATATACCTCTATGTACATGTATGTGTAGGTATACCATATCGATGTATTTGTATGAGCATATCCATCTACCAATCAAACGCTTGTATCAATATGTATATATATATGGATACATGTATAAACTATATATATAGATACATGTATATACTATATATATGTATATATTCCCATTTCCTATTCACTTACATCCATTCATGTTACCATCATAATGATCATAATACAACAAGACAGATACGTAGATAAACATCATTCATAAAAGCGTAAAGAAGTAGACAAGACTCCTAATACCAATATGCGAGCAACGAATGACTTACCTATAACCCACACAAACTGACTTAGTTCACTCAATCTAAGGTGAAGTGTGTGTATGCTTAGATAGCTTACTTTACCGGTTACTTGACCAAGCTCCTCTCCTGAGTGATACTTCCCCTCCCCCTAAAGAATGAACATTTACTTGTAACCACTAGCACATACCTTGGTAGTCATTTGTTCACAACAATTAAGTAGCATATATAAACATCTTTAAAGCTAGAATAACAATAATTCAATAACCATCTATTCGCATATATGCAATATTTCACCATGAATAACATCAATTGAGATAACATCAAATGAAACAACATCAAATGAGATAACATTCATATTGATAAAAAGGTACAATCATCATTAATTCATCTCCAAAATTCACATTTACCCTATATAGTAATAGTAAATAGTAACCTCACAATTTGGGATGTAACATACTTCCCCCTTGTGAATTATCATTCCCGATGATCTTATATCTTTTTAACATACAGTTAAAGTTAAATATAGTTTTACTTACCATTCTCAAAATACGTAAGATTTACAAAACATTCCTCCTATGTAGCAATCTTGTCCTTCCTAGACCTTTCTTTGAGTGTCCTCACTATCATATAGGGAAAACTTGTATGCCTCACACATACTTATTTCTCCCAAATAGTTTTATTGCGCATACACATACAATATATAATAACTGTTGCTATTAAAAACACCTAATACATAGTGATCGGAATGCATTGGCCCATGAATTTATCCTTAGAATAATCCAAATATAAAAGGAATAACGATGTATTGTACACTACATCATGGGTCCAATCCTTCTCCTTTTTTATTTATACTTTTAGACAACTCATAAACTGAGTCCATCCATCACTCACACATCCATTTTCCTTATCATAAAGTACTTTCCCTTGATTACTTGTCTCTCTTGAGCATATCATTGCTCATAGACACCTATTAAATCCTGATACTGCTTCATGCTTAAGCTTGTATCGACAAAGTTTCATTTATCACTTTGATCTATTACTCTTTTTTGGCATTCTATCAAGTCTATGGTTTACCCTATTTCTAAGCCTATTTCAGCTTAATAGAGTCTCCAACCTTTTCTTTTCATATAATGGTCTAAACTTCAATGTTATAAATTTATAAATCATTCAAGATTTAGTCTACCATTTTTGTTTACTTGACTATAACAATATATTGTACATTCGCTCTACAAAATGTTTTCATAGTATGATCATTGTTTACACAACCCTATCATTATTTTCTAAACTGAAATAACCTCTCATAATTACTAAGAAACTACTTGCCCACAATATATTATTTAGGACCAAAATCCTATAAGTCAAGTTTCCAAATAGTGTTGGTTACTTTGATGAGTTTGTCCATTTAGAATATTATGTTAGTTCTACTAGCATAGATAGATTGATTTGTCTTGTTTTCTATCACTTTCCTTCTGGAATCTCAAGAGAGTATACATTTCCTACCGATGATGACATTTGGTCTTCATTTCCTGGCATACTAGACATTACCTTGCTACATTTTGTGCAGCTTCTTCTTCCAAATTATAGTGCATACTCATCCGAAAATTCCCTTTGTTATTCCGATGTCCTAACTTTTACTTTATTTTCCTTGTTTCCATTCTTGAATCTTCCAAATTTTTAGATACATAGGTTCTTTTATATCCAATAATAATCTATTATTTTACTAAAAGAAAACCTATTTTGATCTCACGATACCTTTAACTCCCATGTAATAATAGTTATAAGTTTTGCGGAGATAAGTCCCATTTATCTTAGGACATCCAATCCATGGATTTCTTCTATCCTTGGATTATTTTCAAAGATGCATTCCATCTTGTAACTCAATCTAATTTTCCCTAATAAAAATTGGTACTAATTTTGAGTATTTATCCACTCTCTTCCTTCCCCCCCTAGTGTTTCCACAACTTTTGATCTACTCAAAGTCAAACTTCTAGTAAACACTTGCATTTTTGAAAGAATTTAGCATTCCTTGTTGTTGACTTTCCATTACCTTCTTGTGCCTCAATGGTATACATTAAATATATTTTTCCTAAAGTTATATTCTTCATTGTTTCTATCCCAACCTCAAGTTAGACTGACCTGACTTTACCCCTTTAGGTTTCCTTCCTATATTCACCTTTTCAAGTGACTTTATTCCAACGCTTGGAATCCTATTCTCTCATCCTCTAGAGATACCAAAGTTGTTTGGTCTCTTTTTCACATCCTAATCAAAACTCCAATAATCTTATTGATTTCGGTTGGTGGAATCATTCCCACGTTTTTGATTACTTTGTTTCTGACCATTCCGGTCTTTTTCCCTTTTTCCTCCGTACTAACACTTTCCTTTGCAAGATCCTATCTTTACACAAGAATTAGGTTTATGTCAAGAGTTCTCCAACCCTTGTGGATACTTCCTTTGTTGACTTCCTACTTTGATCTAATTTATGTTGAATTTGCATACGCATAGATTCGTAGTTATTTTCTCCCAATCCAAAAGTTCCTGAATCTTGTACAACTATAACTTCTTACTATAAAAGGGTTATCTCATTCCTTCTCATTCCCTTAGAATCATATATCTATTTCGTAGGATAAAAGTATTTACTGGTTAATCTTCCTAACCTTCCCTACATAACCTAATTGCATAATCTTCTGCAATCCTAGGAATATCATAAGTTGTTGGTTTAGGAGTTTCCAAGTCCAAGGACGAATCATAACTAGTCTCAATTACTCAAATTCCTAGAAATTATCATCTTCCTTTTTACTTCCCTAAGTTATTTTCTTTTTCGTTGTGGTACAAGAACTTTTCAACCATTATCCTTTGATAAGGTTTACGCATTGTTGTGTAATAAGTTTGTTGGAACCATTAAATTTTGGAAAAATTTGAAGGTGCCATAATAGAAAAATTGATTTCAGCACTCAGATGTTCAACTGTTTGATCCACTTCAGGAGCCTACTTTGAAAAATCATAACTTGAAGTCCACTCAATTTCACGCAAAATTATTTTGCAAGCATGTTCATTTGACATATGGGAGTGTGCACGCCAATTTTCAGCTTCATACGATCAGTTTTAACGTGATTCCAAAATGGCAAATTGAAGGGTTCTGTGGAAGTTTGTTGTCTGCACACAGTAAAATCTGCCAAGTGGGTCAACTTTGAGGATAAATATTAAGCAAATGAATGATGATCATGACAAATTGATTTGTACCCTTGATTCTCTACACCAAATTCTACCTCCATGACAAATTTCAGGGCGATTGGACATTGTTTGGTATTTTTCCAAAATCAAAACCAAACTGACTTTACACAGTTTAATGACTGCACTTCCAGACAGCTACACAGTAGTCAAGTTTGATTTTTAATATCATGCAAAGGAAGAAGATTGACTAAAAATCCTTTTGCATACGTGTTCATTTGACTTAAATAAACTAATCTCCAAAATTGCAGCTTCATAGGAAGAGATTTAATATTTTTTCAAGGAAGGTAAAGTGATGATTTTCAGCTAAAAAATTGATAGTGGCAGTTTCAGAAAATACTAAGTAGACCACTTTGAGCATTAACAGTTTTTTATTCTGATGCCTTCATGCCAATCCGTTCTACAAACACATTCTCCTATCATAACTCAACATGTTGGTACATTTTCATGGCTAAAGGAGAAGTTTTGATCAGTTTTCCAAGGGGATTTTGGAGGCTACATGACTCATTCTGATCATAGTGCATAAAAACAGTATACTCTCTCAAGTTCAACATTTATCCCAGATTTTTGGAATACTTACAAAGAATAAGATGTCAGGAAATTGGATTATCTGGTATTCAGCTCAGAGTAATTATGGAGAAGGAACCTTTACCCTTCAATTATGTGAACCAAATTTTATTTATCAATGGTATTCCTTTCCAGACATCAGATTACCTTTTGCTTATAACCTTAACCCAGGAATGTGCATCAGATTGTGGATTTATTATTTGGATTGCAAATGATATATTAAAGAGATAACAAATGACAACTCTAAAGGTTCAAAAATTCGCCATGTAGAAAAGGGAGTTTCATCTATTGTTCCATCTTTTACAAAGTGAATCCACAAGCTATCTCAAAGAGATACAATTCAGTACACATCTCCAATTGAAAAACAAATGGTAGAGTATCTGAAAGGAAACAAGTTATGAAGAGTTTTCAAATTAGTTCTGACTTAACGGTGAATAAAGACAATACTCTGCTAAATATGCTCTCAATAATGAAAGAAGAGAGTACCCAACATCATGCTGAAGGAATTCATAATGGATCATTACTGGGACTATCATAGCAAAAACTAAATAAATGGACTACATGCAACACAAAAACTAAGTCAAGTGGACTATCATAGCAAAAATAAAGCCTAAGGTCTATCAGAATAATTCAAACTAAACATGGCGTGTTGTTCCCTTCATTACAATGAGACACAAGTTTCTTGGAATGTAAATTTAGAATTACCAAACATCATTGGCTGCTACTCACAGTTTTACATTGTTCTGGTGAAATACAGTGTGCATAAAATACATTCCCATATACAAATGTTACAAATCTTTCAGCATTATCCTCTACCGTTTGCCTCCACTACTTGGATTCCGAAAGAGGGTAAATACAAATAGGAGATATTAAAAAGGTTCTCAACTTGGCCTAAAATAGTACCACACATTGAAATTGCTAAATTTCCATGAGAATTTAACCACAAGATGGCATTTCAAAAATACATGTACCCAACTTTCAAACTTCAAAATATTTAGGGAGAACGTTATGCAAGGATAAAAGCAAGCTGCCAGTGATATTTGCATCGACCTTTAAATGGAGGGAGATTAGCAATATTGACTATTGATGATGCAAGAAGAGGAATAAAAGGTGATCCTGCAAATGCAAAAAAATAATTTGCCAAATTTATAGTTCATCTACGGAGTAATGATTTGCGCAACCATTTTGTGAAAATTACATGAAGGCATCGAAGAGAGAAGTCAGAGCATATCTTGAGAAGGATGGAAAACTGTGTTGTAAAGTATTGGCGACGAGCGCATTAGCTGAAAAGGGTTATTATGATATTGCAAAGGAGATTTTCATACAGAGCAGTGACAAGATTACAGGCGAATTTCACCGAGAGTAGAAGTCTAGATGCGAATAAGAAGAAGACTACAAGAAACCCTAAAAATTTGCAACGAATATGCAAGGTAAAATATTCATCGGGGTGAGATAAACTATCGGAGTGGATTTCTCAAGTCTCCCCGACTATCCAATTCACGCCGATGAAAGAAATTATCGGCAAGAGAATCATAATCGGTGGAGATAAAATAAGTCTCCTCGATGCAGCCGAGTTACCCCGATACGCCAGTGCAAGTGCATATGGTTAAGGTGTAGATAAAAAATAAAATAAAAGTGTGATTCGTAAATATTTAAAAGTAATATTATCTTGAGAAGATGTAAGGTTTCACTAAGGGTAAAGTTTGGTAAAATACTTCCACCAAATGAAATCAAGAAAATAAATAGAGTGGGTAATTATTTTATCCAAAGAAGTATCTATAATTACAAAGTGAAATATTTTCACTCAAACATAAAATATTTTAAAGGGAGTTATAAGGTAAATAATTATTCTATTCACAAGTATACGAAAGGTAAGATTTATAAAATATTTATATTGAAAGGTGGAATATTTTTCACCAAAGGGATTAAAAAGTAGGTAGTTGTGATTACCCAAAGAGTATTTTTTCAAATGGGTGAGAATTGTTAGCATGAGAAGCTTATTGATTAATCAAGATTAATTTAAAGCAAGAAAATTACCAATCAAAGAATTGTGAAATGATTTTCACGGAGACACAATAATGAAGATTAAAATATCTTAATTTGTCTAGGGTAGTTAATTAAATATTTTTCCGAAGAAGAAGAATATCGAAGAGATGCAGCGAACAGACGAAGGGTCATAACCTTAAAAATTATAATGTATATATGTAAGATGAAATAAGTCATCATGGGTAGTAGAAGATAGAATTAGAATAGGATAGACTGCTCCAAGTATTACATTTCCAGAATGATATTTATGGAGATTATGCTGCATGTATAAATTTTGAAGGAGATAATGAAAAACTGTTGATTTAGTGGCTTCATTCTAGTATCAATTGTTTGTTGGATTCTTGCGAATTGAAGTATCAAGTATATATTCGATTTATCAGTACATATTTGATGTTTCTGTGTTATTTGGTTTATTGGATTCTTTAAAGAATAATTAAAATTCCTTTCAATCAATTACAGTAATCTGGGAATGTCATTTGGATCAGTAAGAAGAATCAGATAATTAGATTTGATATTCTACCTCAAGTAGGGTTTATCAATTACACTCTTGCATGTTTATACCAGTTGTAAACTCATAGTTATATGCTAAACAATTAGAGGACCTGTTAGATAGAAACCATTCATTAAAAGCTTTCATTTGACTCCGTTTTACCCAATAAGGCATTAGTCTCCCTTATTTTCATTACATTAGTTTTATTCATCTCATTTGACATCTCTTAATTGAAAATATTAATTCATACTTTGATAATGCATATACAATTTATACTAAAGTAGGATCATATCTCTCCACTGTTAAATTGTCATTTGTGGATAGTTAGATCAAGTAGGAAACATAAATTCAAAATATGTGTTGCTCATATAGGTGCACCTGCCTAGGTTTAGCAGAGCCTTAAGAGTAGAGGGTTCAACCATATTGGTTGGCCTTGTTAGTTGACCAATAACGTAGTGGGAGTTTGGCAACCTCTCATGGTTCATTCAAACCAACGTTTTTGAGACCCAACAGAGCTCATAGGTTTCATTGCAGAACCTGGTAGCTCTGATACAACATGTAACGACCTAACCCTTACGTAAAACAAAAATTCCATATTTACATCAACGAGTAAATAAACATGCTAACAAGTCATTGCAATATATTTTTTCTTTCTTTTATTGATAATATATGAACAAGATATCATATTAAAATTTCAATAAAGATTCCACTTCATTACAATAACTTTATAAGTACATGAAACAATAATACATACCTTAACTAACATAGCTCCAATGATCTTTAGAACAAATAGTAGTATGAAGGTCCACGAATTTTTCCTTTCAAATCTTGGTTCTTTAGTCACTTGCTATGGATGAGAAGCATCGATCGGCCACTTTTTTGCCAACCATGGACTTATAATACGATCCCCCACACATATATCATTCGATAGATGGCCCTCCCTTCGACGAAGAGATTGGTAGAGTAAATGATAATGTTAACCAACTAAGCATAGTGTTGTGTCCTTCATAACTAGAACCTTGTACCCTAAAATCTCGAGCTAGCATAAAGGATCACGATGAACTAACAGTGTAGTCTCAAGCATCACATAGTCTAAGTGGATGTCATACATTGCAATACTTTTTCCAAAGTGTTCTCATTTAGTACTTCAAATGAAGGTCATCTATCATAAACACTACTCAAGACCGATTTGAATTAGGTCTATCTTACACTACGCATAAGTATCTCCTTCAATGGATAGTCAGTCATCCTAGATAACCTACAACATACTAATCTACTAAGTAATTACACAAGATAGGTATATCCTTCAATGGATAGTCCGCCATCCCAGATAACCTACCTTCAAACAATCTACTTACATATAAGTATATTAAACCCTCTCCCTTACTAGATGGCCTCATCTAGTTGTAAACACAAGCTTTCCTAGTTAACTTAATAGCTTAGCCGGTTCACTTCAATGATTTTTTGCACTTAATCAAGCTGATTAGATTAATATCTAAAGCAACAAAATTCTCCTATTATGGAGATTATTAAAAACATGTAAAACATAGCTATAATTGCTTCATTTTCCTTTTCAACAAAGACAACATTTATTCTTCCTATGCACAAACAGAAATGCTTTTAAAACAACATAGAAATATTAATAAAAGAATAGTAGAAGAATATCCCATGCCTGTGACCACTTTTCCCAATTAAAGGTAGAGCTTCCTTTACTTCTAGCTCAATCTAGTTTCCAGTTTCTCCAAATGATGATAATTTCCTCACAAGATTCCCCTCTTTTAATCTTGAAAAATAGTAGTAGAAAAAACATATTCCTTGGGTAGAATACGTTTCTCTCCAAATGTAGACTACTCTCAAAAATGTAAACACTGATGAATACTAATGACACTCAGGAATATAGAGATTGACTGTATCACTTGTCACTCATAAAAATGTAAATATAATGAATGATTGTAGATAATGTAACTCAGAAAATATACGCATATGGAAAACAACATAGACTAGTAATCACGAAACTATGAGTGAATGAATGAGTGAATTTTGATTGCATACAATGAAATGAGAACAATGAAAAATAGTGAATGAAATTAAATCACTCAATGCCCAACAATGAAGGTTGGGGCAGCTATTTATAGAGCCTCAGCCTCCAATGTTTTCCTCATGTTATGCCATGTGGTTTTCCACCACTACAGAAGGAAATATTCAAACCAGAAGCTAGCGCAATTTCCCTTCCCTACTCAGTATTCAGAAAGGTGATTCATCCTCCATTTCATGCCAGTATTATGAAGACAAATTCAAAGGCACGTGGTGAAATTATATCAATTGGCACGTACAGAAATAGTTTACAGATGTGGTGCTAGACTTTAGTAATGGCGGATTTAGGAAGATATCAAAGAAAAGGTCATTTTTTATTAGTGAGCACATAGCCTCTTTTTCAAGCTGAATCGACAAAGCTTGTTGTTGCGTCGGATTTAATTTTGCTTCTGATTTTGCCCTGGTCAAAGCCCCAAAAGATTCAAGATGTAAATCGTTGATTTTCCCTGCATACTCCATGGCAGGTGTCACATGTTTTCCTCACAAAGTCGTATTTGTTTCCAGTTTGAATTTCATCTCTTATTAACTATATCAGAATATTTACGCCAAAGTGTATATTCACATTTGAAGTTTATATTTAAATCGGTTCTAGAAGTAATTCGATTTCCATAGTTTTAATGATGATAATATTAAATCAGTTCCCATAGTTTTAAACTATCGGTCATAAAACATGAGACGTATTTTCCTTAATGTAGCGATTCACTAGTATTTGACTATCTTAAATGATTTGGTGTGTTGGCTACCAATTCAAGAAATATTTTGATTCAATAATAATTCGATTTCCATAGTTGAATAATAAATATTCAATTGATTTAAGAATTTGATTTCCATAATTAAATTTCCATAGTTTGATTCAATAAACTAATTATAAATTATGTTATATATAATTATAGTTTTAAATATAGAACATATTTATATATAAATATAAATATATATATATATATTTAAATACCCAAGTTTATAAATATATATATATGTTTTAATATAACTATAGTTTTATATATATATATATATATATATTAATATATAATTTCATGTATATATATATATATATTAACAATATATATTTTGTGAGCCAGTCACCATATCCAATATGTATATATTTACATATATATGTATATGTAAATTGTCATGCAATAATAATATAATATTATTAATATCCATATAATATAGGTTATGTGCATATATACATGTATATACCTCTGTGTACATGTATGTGTAGGTATACCATATTGATGCATCTGTATGAGCATATCCATCTACCAAACATACACCTGTATCAATATGTATATACATATGGATACATGTATATACTATATATATGTATATATGTCCACTTTCTATTCACTTACATCCATTCATGTTACCATCATAATGATCGTAATACAACATGACAAATACATAGATAAACGTCACTCATAAAAGTGTAAAGATGTAGACAACACTCCTAATGCCAATATACGAGCTACAAATGACTTACCTATAACCCACACAAACTGACTTAGTTCACTCAATCTAAGGTGAAGTATGTGTATGCTCAAATAACTTACTTTATCAGTTACCCGACCAAGCTCCTCTCCCGAGTGATACTTCACCTCCCCTTGAAGAATGAACATTTACCTGTAACCACTAGCACATACCTTGGCAGTCATTTGTTCACAACAATTAAGCAACATATATAAACATCTTTAAAGTTAGAATAACAATAATTCAATAACCATCTATTCACATATATACAATATTTCACCATGAATAACATCAATTGAGATAACATCAAATGAGATAACATTCATAGTGATAACAAGTTACAAGCATCATTGATTCATCTCCATAACTCACATTTACCCTAATAGTAATAGTAAATAGTAACCTCACAATTTGGGATGTAACACATCATCCTAATCACTCTCTACATAAAAAAAAGGACATTACATGGTCAAATTTATCTCTAAACATATCCTCATAAACACCATGTAATGGGAGTCTCAATGGTAATAGGGGTCTGTAAGGGAAATCCTCACTAAGACTTGATCACCTCCTAGATATATTAGTAGCATTGGGAAATAGGGGAAATATGATAGATAATCATCTCCAAATTGTTGTAATACTCATGAGGTAAAACATGTCTTGATTAGTCTATTCCTATTTATTAAAGATTTTACTCCTTCATAGTAGTCTTGTGCAACCCAAAATGTTATCCACCTACTATCCATGTCTACATAAGGATCTATAGTAAAATCCTTATTTTTCAAAGTTGTCACTAATTATGATTTGGTTGCATCAAATTGTCTAGCTACATGTCATATCTTGGCCCTAGGAACTACAGGTTCTATTGTGGGTGTCACTCTCTAATATGGTATAATTTTTTAGAATTCATACTATAACAAGAGAAGGATGGTTGAAATCAAATTCTCTTTGTCATAAAATTTGGTACAAGTATCAACACTAGTTTTGACTCCCCATGCATACATTATACCTTGCTCTACCTACTAAATAATCAATTCCTAACATCACCTAAACATGGATTTATTTTATCCTCTTGATAACTGGGTGGATATTAGACCATTCAAGACCTTCCATTTAGGTATATAGAAAGTGAAAAGAAATCTTAAGTTAGATCCCTAGCTTGTCTCCTAAACTATCATCTCCTAGAAAAGCTACCCCAAGTCAAACACTTGTCTCTAGAATCTAACTTATAAGTTGAAAGTATGTCTCCTTGAATGGTAACACTTAGGATGGGATAAATGTCATAAATTTGAGTGATCATCCAATCTCATGAAACTATTGGAAACTTGAAATTGTTTCATTCCACACCCTAGTAAGTTTAATGTCACAACAAATTCACATTCACAACAAAATAGGTATGGTTCATCAAATCAAAATGCATCATATCCTTGAAAATATCAAAAGTTGAAATATTTTTTTAAAGAGCAACAATACAAAGGAAAATGTGAATTAATTGGTTACCACAACTAATTTTGAATCTTTTAAATAAAATACTACTAGGATTTTTTTAGTTACAAGAATCCTTGGATTGTGTGCTACAAATTTTACTTAGTGCTAACTTGATTACTCTTTCTATAGTACATCAATTATATCCAAAATGCATACAATTCAACATGTGCTGATGTAATCTCAAATGTGAAGATGGTTTTGTGTGACCATTTGTTCGTGACCCTCCATAAGATGGTGAAGAGTATTCTTATGAAGGGAGTTTATTATCTTTTGAAGGCTAATTTGTTGTATTGGATGAAGGCTCCTGCATTTATGGTATCTATTCAGAGTGGTTTTGTCCTTGGTTTTGGATCTATGGTATTTTGTTGTTACAGGACTGATGGTTCCTATTATTTTGTTTTGGTGATCAAGGGTCTCTCATTGGATGAGTTGTTACAAATGTTATTTTTTAAGTCTCATAAGTTCTATTTTTTTATTTTGGTGGTTGAAGTGCATTCTTCTTCTTTCTTGAACGAGTATCTTTCTATGCCAAATGTGGTTATGAAAACCCTTCCTTCTAAAGTTTTATCTTTGGGTCTATAGGTGGTGTCTTCTATAGAGGTTAAAGTTATGACCAATGGTTCCTATTATTTTGATTTGATGATCAAAGGTCTCTCATTGGATGAGTTGTTACAAATGTTATTTTTGAAGGCTCGAAAGTTCTGGTTTTTTATTTTGGTGGTTGAAGTGCATTCTTCTTCTTTCTTGAACAAGTATTTGTGTATGCCAAAGGTGGTTATGACAACCCTTCTAAATTTTTCTCTTTGGGTCTATAAGTGGTGTCCTTTATGGAGGTGGAGACTACTCCCATTGAGGTGGATCCCTCTTCTATTGAGGTGGAGGTGGTTGTTGTAGATTTGGTGGGGAGTTATTTTCTCTTCTGCTTGTTCCTATTGAGGTGGAGCATGTGTGGGTAGAAGAGTGAAGTATTTGGAGGTTTGTTCTCTCATATCCTCCTTTCCTATAGAGGGGAGTTCCCTTCTATTAAGGTGGATTTGGGGTTGGTGATTTAGGTGGGGTATTGTTGCAAGAAGACTGATGTGCTTCAGTGTTTCGTTGTGCTCTCTAACTCCCCTATTGAGGTGGGGTTGTTGGATTTGAAAGTGTTGTTTTTTAGGGGTTTGATGGTGTTCCACACCATTAAGATGTTTGTCTCTCTTGGCTCATTGGTGTCTTCCCTAAGCGGTTGGTTTGTTGATGCTTGGTTGATGCAGGTAGTTTTTTTGTTTACCTAAGGGTTTTAGGTCCCAATTAAAACCTAGTTGTAAAGGTATATTGGTCCCTTGTTTTCTTTTCTAATGTAGATTGTGTAGACAAGTTATTTTAGTTGTTGTTATTGGGCAGATATTGGTTTGAATTTTATTTTTATGCAGCATTCTTTTCTTTGATAGGTTTATGGGTCCCTTCAAAACCATTCTATAATGGGTTTCGGGTCCCATCAAAACCCGCTTTACCCCTAATCAAAAACATGAAGAAAAATCACTAAAATTCAATAATTTTTAACATAAAATACTACATAATGATAGTGCGTTGCATGTGCACATTTTTCATCACCACGTGTGATGGTAAATAGTAATGAACATGCATAGGAAAAGTTGTGATGCACAAGGGAATGGTAGAAGGTCAATAAATATACATGTTCATGTGTGTGTATATATACATATATGTGCATGTATGTATGTATGTATGTATGTATGTATGTATATATGCATATGTGTTTGTGAATATATATATATGTATGATATAAATATGTATGTACATATATATGTATGTATAAGTTATATTATAATGATAACATGAAACACTACATAATGGTAGTGCATCATGTGTGCACATTTTCCATCACCATGTGTGATGGTAGATGATATCAAACATGCATAGAAGTACAATTCAACATGCATAGGAAAATAGAAGGGTCAAATATATATACATATGTATATATGTGCATACATATGCACACACATATATGTGTGTGAAGATATATATATATATATATATATAAATAAATATGTATGTATGTATGTATGTATGTATACACACACCTATATATGTATATATATATGTGTATGTGTGTATGTGTGTAAAGATATATACATATACATATGTATACACACACCTATACATGTATATATGTAAATATATATATATATATATATTTATGTGTGTGTATCCATATATATAAATGTATATGTATATGTATGTATATATATGTATATGTTTGTATATGTATATATATATGTATGTATATATGTATATGTATATATGTATATGTATATATATATGTATGTATATATGTATATGTCTATGTATGTATATATGTATATGTATATGTATATGTGTATATATATATATATATGTAAAAATATATATACATATATAGGTGTGTGTATACATACATGCATATGTATAGATATATTCACACACACACACACATATACATATACATATATAGGTGTGTGTACACATACATGTATAGATGTATATCTTCACACACATATATGTGTGTGTTTATGTATAAAAATATATACATATGTATAATTATTTGACCTTCTTCTATTTTCCTATGCATCATTGAATTGTACTTATATGCATGTTTTCTATCATCTACCATAACACATGGTGATGGAAAATGTGTACATATGATGCACTACCATTATATAGTGTTCTATTTTATCATTATAATATAACTTGTTAACTCATTTAGTTATCGTACATACATATGCATATACATGTTTATATTATACATATATATCTTCACACACATATATATACATACATATATGCACATATATGTATATATACATACGCATACACATGTATGTTCATTGACCTTCTAACATTCCCTTGTGCATCACCAACTTATCCTTTTATGCATGTTTGTTACTACCATCACACATGGTTACAAATATGCACATGCAACACACTATCATTATGTAATGTTTTTTGTTAAAAAATATTTTTTAGTGATTTTTCTCCATGTTGAATTGTTTGCATTTTGGATATAATTGATGTACTAAATAAGCAGTAATCAAGTTAGAACTAAGTAAAATTTGTAGCACATAATCCAAGGATTCTTGTAACTCAAAAACAATCCTAGGAGTAGTTTTTTTTAAAAGATGCAAAAGTAGTTGTGGCAACTAGTTGATTCGCATGTCATCTAGGTGGATATGTTCACCAAAAATTCATTTTTTCTAGATGCTCCAAGATTTGGCACCATGTTAAATATCTTTTTGATATAAACCCAATGCAACTTGAATCATCTCAAAAGGAGTTTGTATGCCCGAGTTATGCTCGGTCAAAATAGGGGTTCTAGATGGAGATTCTAGGTCAAAAAATTGATCATCTAAAAAATTATCAAAAATGACATCACATTGAAGAGCTCGCTGCCATGAATCTAATGCCGCTCAAATCACATTGACCCTCGTGCACAAAAGTTACGGCCAATCAAATTTTGTGGGTAAAGAGGTTGACCAAAGTACCATTGCTAACATTAGCATGACGTCAGCATCCCGATGTGGCAGTACAGACCATGACGTGGCACCTTCTTGTGTGGACACATGGTTGGTTGATGTGGCAACCAAGGTGATTGCAGTGCGATGGACCAATCAAGGTATGACATGTGGCATTCAAAGTTATGATATGGTCCAATTGGCACATGCCATGTGTCACCTAGGTGGACACTGATCACTTGTGGTTTATTTAGTGCAAATTTTTGGTTGGGGGCCTCGAACCCCCAACCTCCTCCCTTCCACATTGGGTTCCTACCGTTGCACCACACATCATGCTCTATATATATAGAGAGAGGCATGTGTTCTATTTAATGAAGACTATAGGGTAATTTGAGGGGGTGGTAGTTTGAACCGTTGACCCTTCCCTTGCAATCCACACCTCTCACCAACACACTATGTGTGGGTTTTGAGAGTATTTCAGAGAGGCTTATTTTTAATCATTCACCACTAATGGTAGGTAGTGAAAGGAGAGCTCGGATTAAACTGAGCCCCCCAAATATAAATTACAAAATCTTTTAAATTTTAATAAGCCCAATAATATGAGATTTTTAAGGGGTTTTTTAAATATTTTTAAAGCCTTTTTAAGGATTTGTTTTACTATATTTCCAAGCCTACAAAATGTAAAAGATTAAGATAAAGGCTTGAATTAAGGAGAGCCTTAGCTTCAAGGTTTTAATTATAAAATTAGGAGATAAGGGAATAATGGGGAAATATTATTGTTACCCCTTAAAAAGAATATTAAATTGTATTTAAAGGGGGAATCTTTATAGTTGAGACATTAGAGAAAATTGGGAATTAGGAGGAAGTAATAATACTCTTTGTGCAGATAGACTTAGGGGCTTATAGCCAAAATATTTGTACTTGAAGGAGAGGATTTTCTTGATTTCCTCATCATCTGAGGAGACTTTGTAAAGACTTTGGAGGAGATTGAAGGATCGGTCGGTCACTCTATTGGAGAGGGACCCAAAGACATAGCCAATTGGTGAACTCCATTATCAATTTGTGTCTTCATATTCTCTTTTGTGTTCTCATATTTCTATTGTTTTAATCATTTTAATGTCTTTTTAAAAGAATTTTTTAATTAAGATTAAAGACGTTAAATTTCACTACATAAATTAGCATTCACTAAGTAGTTGTCATAGATCCTAACAGATCAACATGTTCCTTTGAATTGTTTCTCTTTAAAAAATTATTTTCAACTTCTGATATTTTCAAGGATATGATGATGCATTTTGATTTGATGACCCATACCTAATTTTTTTTCTTTCTGATAACTTAGATTTTATTATCCTTACATGTGTACATGGTTTCATAAAAGATGCAAAACTATTTAAATACACACTATTTACTATAAAGAAGAATTTAAACTATGTTACATTATAGATTACAATAGTTTGAGTTGGGTTGTTAAAATTTAAATTACTAGAATATGGTAAACAAAAATGTAAAACCAAATCCATATCATAGAAAAGGAACTCAAGATGTACCTATTAGATAACCTAATAAATCCATTGTATTAGATGGTATCATGCCATGTAGACACCTTTGTGTCATGCTCTCATGCAATTAAGTGCTATCATCCCAATCATGTATATCCATCTAGAAACTTTACAAAATGAAAACATATTTCTAGATTCTAGACTTTGTATACACCCAAGGGTGAGACCAACAATAAGCATGGGATACACTGGAACACACAAGAATTATGAAAACCAATTTAATCTATATTTTGAAATGAGATGTATAAATGGAAAAGGGAGAGAAAGAAAATATAAACCTCTAAACAAGATAATCACCAAGAGACTTATACCTAGGACAAGAAAAAAATTGGGACTACTTGGGAACTTATCAAGAATGGTCAAGTAGCTATTTTGGTCTTTTTACCTCCATGGAAAGTAAAATAGAAAATAGATATTAGATTTGTGCTTAGCCTACATGTATCTAAGACTAAGAACAAAAATGCTAAAATAAAATCTATTAGTATTAAGTCCCTGGTCTATGGGGAATAACAAACTAATGTGCATATTGTATTAAATAAAAGAAAATCTAAAAATCGCTAGGATATATACCAATATAATATATAAATTCATATGATATACAAAAGTAGTACTAGTATCATTTAAATAAGAACAAGAACATATTAAAATAATATTACTAGTAAGATGAAGAATAAATAAATTAACACTTGGATATGTTAATGAAAATTCAATAGTATGAAGCCTCAACAAGCTTCAACAATGGAGGTATAATCATCAACATAGCACTAAGAGAGAGAGAGAGAGTTGCATGTGTTGGGGAGTTGAGACTCAAAAGTTACTTTTTTCAAAAGGTTCCTAGGAAAGATAAAAGGTTGCATTCAAAATGTAGAAGGTATTTTTAAAATAGGAAAGCATTACAATAGGAAATAGCAGGCAACTAGGTAGGAGAGCAATGGCCCAAATTTTGTAATCTTAGAGAAAATGCTCAAAATTCCACAAGTGATTCCATGTTAATGAGAAGAGTTTGAATGTGATGCAAAAATTAGACAATTGGTAAAAGAAAAGGCCAAGGTAGGGATAAAATGATTCTTAAACTTTTCTATATTAATGGGCACTAAAATATGAATAATTTGTAGAGTCAAAATTGTAGAGTGTGCAACTATTTATTTTAAATTTTCTCTACTATAGTGGGCTAATGTCACTAAGTGACAAGCTACATTAAAGTAAATAAATAAAATCATTAAAGGATATAAAAGGGATATGAAAAAATAGTCTTGATCAAGGAGGCTCATGCCCCCACCAAGAATATGCAAAACCACATATTAGATAATAAAAACTTCTAACATAAATAGTGCTAGCAAACGTGACTTGCAACACAAATATGTAGAAATCACAAAACCTATCAAATAAAATACATCACAAAATCGCATGTTTAAATAGAAATAAAAATTAACATACACATTAAATAACAAATAGAGGAATCTTATATGATGAGAAGAATGTAACAATTCAAATTTTTATCCTAGAATAATAATAGTTTGATATACATGAAAAAAAATTAAACAAAAAAAAAAATACATGACTTAAGATTTAGCTTACTCTATTTCTAGGAGTCATGAGAATAGAAATCATGATTCAAGAACTAGCATTCTCTTTCACTAGGAATCATGAGAATATAATGCACATGATACAAGAACTAGCATGCTCTTTTAGTCAGAATAGTGAGAATTGGTTGGTGAGGAAAATCACTTATACTAGTGCACTTTGTTGCTAGGTGATTTGATTTTTTTGTTGAATGTAGGATTGCTTGGACGAGCATTCTCTATTACTATGTGATCCAATATGAGGGTGATAAAGCCCAAGAATACCCTATACTTGGGACCACATACTATAAATTTTAGGAAAGCATGTCAAAATATGAGAATGATAGATGTATGCCTATTTAAAAGAATTACACATAAGTATAAGCAATTGATTTTAAGGTAGAAAAAGTGGTGTAGAGAAATTAAAATTTCCTTTGGAAGGAAACATATAGGGTGTTTGTCCCTAAAAAAATTTATATGTGCCCTTAGTATATGAGTGAGGACAATAAAGATGAAAAATCTTGTGTTGTGACCAAAAATAAGATAAGAAAGATATTTTCAAAGTTGTGCTACCATAGAATTACAATAAGAAAATGAAGAGAGCTATGTGTGTTACATAATAGGTATAAAGATAACCAATTGAGCAATGCGAGAAGTGAAGGGATTCACTATCTCAACCATGTGAACCTAGAAAGGAGAATGAAGAGGAGAATTCTCTAAAAGTTGAGGTGAATCAAGAGAGAATAAATTAGATATAGAAGCAATGTTAGAAATAAATTAAAATAGTTTCTCGCTAGAAGAATGGATAAATACATAGATGAGAGGCCTCATATGTGGGAGTGTGCTTGTTCTTATCTACCAAAGGAGTAGTGTCATCAAGGGAATATGAGAGAGGTGTACCATAAAGAGTGATAAAACCCTTATCAAGAAGATATTAAATTTTATATTTAAAGGATGACAACAATTGGTAGATTGTCCAAACATCCTAATATTTACACATGAAATAAGGGATTGGGGACACTTCTTAGGAGGATATTTGAATTGGATATGTAAAAGAGTTATAAGCTTGGATTCTAGGAGAATGGGAAATACATGCTTAGGAGGGTCTAAAGAGGTGAAAAGGATATAGGTTCATATTTGGATGGATAAGAAGAAGGTTGAGTGGGTGGAGAAGAGTCAAGGGGCATATGTGGGTGGGGAGGTAGGAGAGGGCTTCAATCATTTTTTAGGTGAGGGTTGTCTAGGAGGATTTGGTAAACCTTAATGGCACAAAGAACCAATTCTAGAATAGAAGAAAAAAATACTAAATAACATAAACTATTAAATATGTGATAGTAATTTGTCATAGAAAACAAGTAGAAGAATGTAATTAAGGGGATGACAACCCCCTCAAACAAGGAAGAGAAACGAGAATTGAATATTTGAACACTCTCAATAAAACCGGATTTGCATTGATTCAAGTGTGTAAGAGATACTCTAGGCTCCATATTATATCAAAATTTAGAAACAAGGGCATAAGCAACATCAAAAAATCAATGTATGGAACTAGTAGGTAAGATGTAAAACTAGTCTAAGGGAATATCTCTTAATGTGAGGAAATAATGTTTCCATTACATAGTCATTATAAGTATAAGTCAGGAATATAGTAGAGAAGTGTTTCACATGGTTTAATAGATCACCATAGCCATTAGATTTGACAAATAAAAGAGTCACCATACTAATAGGAGAGGGGTATGAAAGAATATTAGAAGATATAGGAGAGCATAGCTATGCTAATGTAGAAGGAACAACATGAGTTAGCTCACAAGAATTAAATGTTAATGCCTCCAAAAAATAAAATGGTATAGAAGAGGTAATTAGAAAAGAGTGAAGAAATATAATGGAAAGGGTTAAGGTCTAGAAGAAATGGATTTGGTGTAAGAGAAGAAATAGTAGAGATAATATCATTGAAAATGTGATCAATATCTATCAAAGAAGAAATTTCAGCCAATCTTACGTTAAGGAGGTGATGAATGGTGCTAACATGCTTAGTTTTTTCTTTAAGAGTGATTTCATCCCATAAAGAAAGAGGGAAAAAATAAGAAAATATTATATCTTGCCAAGATAAAGTATAAATAGAAGAAAAAATATCATTATCACTTTAAGAAGACTCATCAAAGGAATTTAAAGAATATTTTTCATGAAATTTTCAAAGCCATGTGGTGAAGAAGTATCATCGAATATAAAAACATGAGTTATCTCACAATAAATAAATAGTAATGCCTTTGAAAAATAAAATGGTATAGAATGGGTAATTGGAAAATAATGTGAATAAATATAATAGAAAGAGTTGAGGTCTAGAATAAATGGATTTGATGTAAGAGAAGAAATATTAGAGATAAAAATATTAGAAGGGTGATCAATATCTATCAAAGAAGAAATTTCAGCTAATCTTACATTGAGGAAGTGATGGATGGTGCTAATATGATCAGTTTTTTCCACAAGAGTGAGTTCATCCCATAAAGAAAGAGGGGACACATAATAAAATGTTATATCTTTCCAATAAAAAGGATCAATAGAATCAAGAATCTCATAATCACTTGAAGAAGATTTATCAAAAGCATTGAAAGAAATATTTTTCATGGAAGTTTCAAATCCATGTGGTGAAGAAGTATCAATATTAATTAATTGGGAGGTTTAAGGGGTTTGAACATGAAACTAGAAGTTTAAGAAGAGACATGTGACCATCATAGACTATGGGAGAGATAGTAGAAGAATGAACCTCAATAGGATAAAAAGTGGATTAAAATCTAACAAAATGACTATCAATATATTTATTTCATATAATGCACTATTATAATGGGTCATGGAGATAAATATAGTGAAGTATTAGAATATAAAAGTGGATTCATGCATGATGTCTCTAATTTCAAAAATATTTGAGAACTAGTCAAGGATCTCATGCATAAAACATGAATATGTATCTATGTCATAGAAGAAGGTTACATCAACCAAGATAAGTGGATAAGAATCAAGAAAGTGAGATAATAATTTATAGATTGTGATGTATGCATGTAAATAGTCCAAAGCAAAAGAACTATAAGGATCCATGATAAAATAAAGAAGATAAAATTAGTCATGAAAAGTGTAAATGAGTTTGGCCGAAGGCCACCATTTTTCTTCTTAAGGATGATGGAATATGTTTTATGGTAGAATATATATATATATTACTTTTGAAAGAAAATAGAATGAAAAATAAAGTTCCTTTATGTAATAAAACAACATATTCACCAAAATCTAAAGAACAATTTGAACTATGTTAAGTTTTAGATTATGTTAATGTGATTTGGGTTATAAAAATTTAAATTACTATAATTTGGTAATGAGAGTGAAAAACCAAATCCATAACAAATAAGTGGAACTCAAGATCTAACTAGTAGATAAAATGAGTAGTTCACTGTCCTAGGTGTTATTACCTTACATTGAAACCTATGTTTCTAACTATAATTTTAGTCAAGTGTTGTTATCCTAGTCACATGTCATCTAGAAAAAATAAAAATTGATAGTATATTTTTGTATTAACCAAGAGGAAAGAACAATAACACCAAATAAAGAAATACCATAATACACAAGAATGATGAAAAATAATATAACCTATGTGTTTTGAAATGAGAAATAGAAAAAAAAACTGAGAGAAAGAAAATACAAATCTATGTACAAGATAATCATCAAGATACCTATAGCTAGGACAAGAAAAATGTTTATGACTCCTCGGGACCTTTCCATGAATGATCAAGCCCATATTAAGGTCTTTAAACCTCCATGGGTAGTCAAATAAAATATGGATATTGAAGAGTGTGTGTGCTTAGTCTACATACATCTAGGAATAAGAAAACTAATACTAAAATAAAATTTATAAGTTTTAAATCCTTGGTTTATAGTGAATAACACCCTAGTGTGTATATTGGATTAAAGAAGAGGAGGTGGTGGTCACTATGTAAGGGGGAAATCGATAATGCAGTATAATCAAAATGAACAAATTAAACTAATCTAATTCAAACAAAAAGATGAAGACTCATACCCATTACTCACGAAATGAAACTATGAAGAAATGAAATCAAATAATGCAATCAAAGGAGATAACATAAAATCAATTCATAAAAAATAGCGTTACCATCCTGTGTCGAAGTGTATTTGTAATGATGTTGGATTGATGTATCAATGTGAAGCCTCCATTGATGCATTGCAAGAGCTCCAAATGTGTGTGTATTAATTGAATATGTGTGTCAAAGTTCTTCAATAAATTGATTGTTATTTTAGCATTACTTCATTGTGCAAAAAGATATCAATTATCTTAATTTTTTTGAGGATGAAAAGGATTGTTATATAGATTTTGTGTTTTGAAATGAATGTTCAAGATCGTGTAGTAGAATATCCTAATCAATGGTTTAAAATCATTGAGAGGATTTAGATGGGACGAATTAGTGGATTTTGATTACGTAATCGGTGTGATTGATGAAATCAATTTGAGTGTTCAGTGGAATTGAGGAAATAGATGGTCTAATCTATGGGATTGAAGAATAGATGAATCAGTCAAGAATAGATGGATCAGTCAGCCAATTAGAGTGAGCAATCAGGGGATCGTAATTTTCTCAATCATAAAAGTGGGTGAGGATAATTAATTAATTAATCATTTTCAGTTGAATGTGCAAATCATGTTTGAATTTTACAAAGTTGTATTTGTTTGTTTTGACCTTTTTGAATGGTGTTTGAATAATTTATCTAATTATTCAAGTTTATAGGAAAGTGATTTAATTAAACTATTATGTTTTTAATATTTAATTGATTTAGGGGAAATAGGGTATATTAGCAACATAATTAAATAATTGATGTTATTTAATAATTAAAGGAGTGCATTGTCAATATTTTAGGTTTCCAAGAAGCAAAATTGCCATGTAAGTATTTAGGAATTCCATTTTTTGTTGGTGCAAATAGGGTCTCCTACTGGGACAAGATCATAAAAAGCTTACAAGCAACAATTGTAGGATAGAGAGGAAGATGGTTATCAATTTCAGGAAGGATCTTAATGATTAAATCAGTTCTATTTGTAATTCCAAATTACTACATGGTAGTTTTAAAGGCCCCTATAACTGTTATTGTGCAAATTGAAAAGTTGATCAGGAATTTTCTTTGGAAAGGTAACATGGATGATAAAAAGAAAATCCCTCTAGTTTCACTAGATAACTTATGTAGAGAGAAATTAAAAAGAGGGGCTAGAATTCACAACTTAACTACAAGAAATATTTCATTAGGTGCATAGCTAGTTCGGAATTTATATTCCAAACCTCAGGTTAAATGGTGAAAAATCATGCAGAAAAAATATTTAGATTTTAGTGCACCTGACCGCATATTTTCAACTCTTAATCCCCCACAAGGTTCTATTATGTGGAACTTTTTTTTAACCTATAGAACATTTATAACTATGTATATAACTTGGGAGATTAATAATGGAGAGAAAGCAAATTTCTAATCAGACTCATAGCAAGGTCATCCTTCTTTGAATTTATTGTTTGATGTTCAACAAAGAAGTCTAAATAACTTGTTAAGTGGTAAAGTTCTCTTTTTCCATAATGCTTCTGACAAGGTTATCTAGGCTCCTTCTAAATCAGGTCATTATACAGTAAGGTTGGGATATAGAGCACTATTGAATAGAGAGGTTAATTCTAACCCACAAAGAGCTCTAATTTTTTGTTGGAATTCTATGGTGTTACCAAAATTAGGATGTTTCACTTGGATGGCCTTAACAAACAAGATCTTAACAAGTTCAAGATTGCATAGTTTAGGAATATCAAATCCTTTTAATTGTGTGCTATGTGGGACAACTTTAGAAGATATAAACCATATTTTTATGCAATGCTCTTTTGCAAATTCTTGTTGGAACTTCATTCAAGCAAAGCCAAGCTGGTGCGCTCCTCTTCTAGCTACACTTTGGGATCTCATATCAAGTTGGCCTCTTCTATATCAATCATCTTTGTTTGCAAGTCTTTGGAGAATTATTACTTATGTTGTCTTGTGGTGTATTTGGTGGGAGTGAAATAAAAGGATATTTCCCAAGAAAATTTCAAATATTAACCAAATGCTTCACAAATTGGAGAACTCAATATGTGAAATAACAAACTCCTTTGTACATAATGCTAAACATGTTGGTTCAATTTTCATAGATTGGGACTCAAAGCAAATAAAGATCTGGAAAAATTTTGTTATCCCTTTTAAAGGCAATCTACAAGTTCTTGTCATCAATAAAGTTGATAGAAAGAGAGTAATATGGCAACCACCATCATCTGGTTTTGTCAAGTTAAATTTGATGGGGCCTCTAAAGGTAACCCTAGAAAATCAGGTGTAGGAGTTGTGTTGAGAAATTTAGAAGGTCTACTAATTAGTACAAAATCAATAAAGCTACCTTCAAGAAAAAATAATATTGCAGAAATGCAAGCCCTTTTGTTAGGATTACAAATCTCTATAAATCTGAATTGTTCAAAGCTTCATGTTGAGGGTGACTCTTTAGTAATCCTCAATGCTTATTGAGACATAAATCGTTATAGTTGGAAAATAAAATATTTTCTTGTTCAAGTTTGGAGGTTACTTGATGTCTTGGAAAAATTTCAAATCACACATACTTATAGAGAAGGAAACCATTTGGTAGATCAACTTGAAAATTTGGGGTGTGAACAAGATCAGGAGGAAATAATTTATGAGGTAGGGTTAAACAACATTTCACAAGAACTACAATCAATTATAAATAGGGAAATGCATATAGAAAAGGTGTAATGCATCAATACCATAGAAAGGAGAGAGCCATTTCAGTATGTTAGCTTATCATGGCTAAGTCGATATTTTTTTTCAAATGGCCAAGCAGACTAACTTATTGTTGTGCTTGGTTGTGGCCAATAGAAATTTTATAATTTTAAAAGCTAATGTTTGTTTGTTTCTGCAGGACTGCTCTATTATCATAATCATTGCACACATGTTGTTACATTTCAAATTATGATTTCATTTAACAAACTGCTTTGTACTTTCTCATGTTGAATTTTAGGAGGGGATCTGGCACTTGGTGTATTGACATTCGCTTGCTATGTCACCAAGTAGTGACATCAACTGGTTGCATCATCAAAGAATATTTCACCAATTTATTGGTACAAACAAGTGGCAATTACTAGTGCGAGATGTGTGTTTTGTATACACATGTGGTACCTCTCAACAATAGTAGTATTTTATAACTTGAATTTGGTGAAGGCTTTTCAAATGCATTAAATCTTTGCAGAAGTCGAGTCTTTTCAAAATTTCCTTTTGTTTGGGATTTCAACAAATGGTGCATGAATTGAAGGTGTGGTCAAATCACACACATTTTAAACAAATATGTGGCAAAGGATCTCAAAGCTACTAAGAGTAATTATTACAAGTGTTATACACAACTAATCGAGTGTATTAACTTCACACTACTTGTAATAATTACGAATATCTTTTACACACAACAAAGATTTCTTATATGTGAACTGATGGTGAAATTTGTATTGAACAATTGAGCTTCTTGTGTTCTATGTAATCCTCATGATGTTCTTCAGTTGTCATCATACAAAACACCTAATTTATAAGGTGTGGAGCTCTCCATCTCAAGTATTATGGTTCTTCAAAGGTGTGGGTCTTCAAGGTCTACTACGATTTTGTAAATGGCATTGTAAGCTTCTTTTGGTTGAAGGGTTCTCTATAAAGGGTAAATTTTTCTTTTCCCACATTCCTTGGGAATTGTTTTTTGAGTCCTCACTTTGCTTGTTCTCTAGTTTTATTCTAGTCTTCAGAACTAAAATTCTGGAAGGTGCGTTTGGAGAAAGGAAAGGCTTTCATTGGAGGTGTTTTTCCAAAGTATTATCTCAGGAATAAATTAGCATACAAAGAGGTGTATGGGACCATCAAAAAAGGTCTCCATGATGATGAGCCTTGGTCACTGTGTAGGGTTCTCAACACCCATTCTCAAGAGCTTGGACCTCTGATGTTGGAAACATGCAAGAATAAATTATTCACAATTTCTTTTCTCATCTCTCACCACATTAGACATGGACCCAAGGAAATTGCATTAGCTAGAGACATTCCAAACTCTCCAACTTCTATAGAATTGGTTGAAGGACATGGATACAATGTTCTAGATCTCAACATCTGCGGGGTGGATACTTTAGCTAACACTTGTCCAATGGAGGTGGGCGAAGGACATGGAGACAATAGCCTTGACCTCAACATCCGCACGGTGGATAATTTAGCTAACACTAGTCCAATGGAGGAATGATCAGCAAGTTCAAATTCCCCTTCCATCTTATATATAAAAAGATGTATTACTTGGTTTTTTGGGTTTACATGTTTCTAGGGTTTTTTTATTTATATGTCTTTGTGGCAAGCCTGAATATTTCAAAGATTAACAATGTATTGGGCTTATATTGTTAAAATCCTATGAATGTCACATTCAGTTGGAGGAAATTTTAGATTTCATGTTTCAGATCTTTCAATGCCAATACTATAATTTTGGCCTATATGTAATCCTTTGTATTTCAATTATTAATATATATCTATATGAACTAGCCTTTTACCAAAAAAATAACAATAAAATTAATTAATTAAAAAAAAAAGAGAAAATTAGGGTTTTGGATGTAATTGATGTGAAATGCAGTGATATTAGGTGATAATGATGTCAATGATGAGAAAATGTCATTTAGGATGTGTGATAAGTGTTAGGTCAGTTTTACATGTCTACATTTTTCCCCTCTTTAAGAAAAAGTATGTGTTTCTTTGTTTCAAAGAATTCGATGTTAAGATAAATATTTAGAAAAAAATTATATGCCCGCTATGCCTTGACGATCAATGGAAAGATGGTAAGACGCTGGGCTACCCCCTTGAGAGGTTGGTCGAAAATATCAATTTTTCGATCAAGCTCGTAATAATGTTTTATTTCACTTCAGATGCATAGAGGATGAAAAATTAAGCTTATAAGATCCTTGTTAATAGTTCAAATTTTCTTGGGAGCTCCTAATTTCAACTTAGGAAGGTTTCGTATGTGAAAAATTAGGGTTTGGAGGGTTAAAATAGGTAATTAGGGTTTAATTCTCCTCATTTGTATTTGGAGTCTATAGTAATTTTTTGCCTCTGGATTTCATGATTTTTGTGATTATTAAGGAGCTATGGTGAGGATTCAAGGAGCCCCACATTACATGGATGTGGTTTGTGAGTTTGGGCAGCCCGCTAGCATCAGTGCCCTGGTATATACACTTTCCTTTCTTGTTTTCATCTTATCATTTTTGAGTAATTAATGCATGAAGACAAATTAGGCGATAGCGATAGGTTCATGAATTTCACACTTTTGCATCAAAATGACCACTATTGATGTTTATATCTATGTCGCTTTTGAGTTTTCCTATCATCTTTGAGTTAGATGTTCACTTTTGATAAACTTTTTCACTTTTGTTTTTGCATTTTCTTAAAAATTTCTTCTTTTGACTTTTTTTGTTTCAAAATGGTCACCTTTGTCAAAATTATTTGCTTTTGAAAAATATATTCACTTTTGACAATTTTACCGCTTTTGAATATATTTTCCACTCTCAATAAAATGGTGACCACTTTTGGATGGTTTTATCTCTTTTGACAACAAAGTCATCACTTTTTCTATTTTTGGTAGTTTGAGCAAATTTATTTGCAATCATAGGTTCATTTCATGTTTTTGTAGCAAATTATTAATGGCATGGATTGAATGGTTGCAGGCAGTTCTCAAATTTCTATACTTGAGGGAGCGTTCACCACATGAATTTTTTGATTTGATCACTAGGTTCCACGATTTGGAGCAAGATGTTCTAGATGATGTGGGGTTATGACATATTTTCTACATGTTCGTGATTAGATGCCTAGAGCTATAATGACCACCTCATGTAGCAAAGGCACTCTGATACATCATCTTTTCCCTTACCTACTGGTGACGCCACCATCACCTTAGAGGATGTATAGAGGATCCTCCATGTATCAATTCATGGAGAGATAGTGACTTATTTTGTATAGCACAGTACATGTGCTATGTGTCGAGTCCTTGGTGTCAAGTGTCTTCAGGTTCAGGAGTCAGAGATAGACCTATCTCCATTTGTGGGTAGTGCAAATCGTATTTCATTGGTTCTATGTGCTTTGGTCTTGGGGCTCATCATTCCTGATCGGTGAGGCATGAAGTTTTAAGTTAGCTGGGGCGTATGGATCAAGCAGATGTTCAAGCATGGTACTATGTATGCATGGAGCATGTGTCTCCTTGCACATCTTTATAGATACATGCACGAGGTTTCCTACTGAGGAGGCAATTCCATTTCTACTAGTATGCCATTACTTCATGTATGGGCATGAGAGCATATCCTGGTGACTAGACCAAATGGCATTTTGGATCGAGATCTAGAGGATCCTTACTCTTATAGATATAGATATTTTCTTTATTACACCTAGCCCAGGCAACTACCTTATAGGTGTTGTGTGATAGATGGCATGTCTGGTTTTGTTTGGAGACCGTGCTTGGACTGTGATGCCTGGAATGACAACCAAGAGTAGCTCCCATTTTGTAGATAGATATGATGTTTGATCAGTCGTGTTCATTATGTGCATGAGTGGTATTTACTTGATTGAGTGCTTCGCTAGTTCAGTGAGAGATAGACATTTTTCTGATGATTACCAGGCTCATTTTGGCAAGACCACTCGAAAGGTCTCGGTGTGGGGATTGTAGGAAGATTGTGATGAAATGATAGTTGAATTTAGAGAACTTGCCTCCTTTGGTTGGGGATGGAATTTTGGACTCATAGATCTTGGAACTACCCTAGATTATGATCGGTGGTGGACTCGACGGATTCCTCTAAGGTTCACATATCTTACTAGAGTTGTGTTAGCCATGGGTAGAGTGGGTATTACTAGCTGCTATGGTGAGCGTCAACGAGTCAGGATTACTATGGAGCAGCTAGATAGAGTGAGATAATATGGGGATTAGGATTAGCATGATGATCCCATGCAACAAGATCAAGCACATGGTCCTTCTCCTCCACCTGGTGATGTTGTGGTGGTTGCATAGATAGTACATTTCATAGCAGCTAGGGATGCAGAGATTATTAGGAGATAGGTTGTAGAGGTGTAGGTTATAGCTTTGACTACAAAGCGGGATATGGCTAAATAGGAGAGGGAAAGCTTTAGGGTCGAGCAAGACATTGAGAGTGGGTGTCATCATGTTGTTGAGGTGTAGGTACAGATTATTATAGCTGAGAGGGATACCCTCATATTAGAGTGTGATGCCCTTAGAGTAGAGCGAGATCAGTATATGAGGAAGGCTACTTATTATTAGACTCTTTATGATGTTTCCGTCCCTAGAGCATGTAGATGTCCCAGGTTCAATGAGCCTAGTACAGGTATTGTTGCAGTCAATTCAGTGATCAGTCAATGAGGAAGCCATATTATCCTGTAGTTATGCCATAACCTTCTCTGCACTAGAGTCATGATCATCAAAGGTCCCCACCTCTAGTTAGATAGTAGGAGTACTTGTACTTGATCATTATGATGTATATTATTTCAGAGACATTGTTGTAGACATGATTTTGTATATACATTCATCGGCCTAAATGAGGCCTCGTATATATGTATATTTTTTGTATATGATATCACACATTTTATTTGATGATATTCCTAGCATTCTCATTTTTTATGATGATATATATGAGATATACATGTTTCGATTCAGCTTCATTATGTGTTATGTGATGATTATGGATGATGATGTATATATTCCTATACATGTTTTTGTACTTTTCTGATGTATACATATGATGTGGATGGATGAATGATCATATCTTAAGATATATGATGTTTTATTATGTATATGATGAATGTTGATATATGATGGATGTTGATTATACATGATACATGATGTTCTTATTGCTTTATTATCATCATGATATGTATTGACAAAATTGTGGATGTGGGATGGATGTGGTACTAATGATTTTGTGATGCAAGATGGATGTGTTAGTTAGAAGAAATGTTGGACGGATAGAAAATTTGATGTTGTTAGTGTTGGCATATTATTGTCGTTGATTTCAAAAGGTGTGGATCAAGATCTAGAATTGTGTGGGTTGTTCATGGTGCAAAGAGCATATCTTGCAAGTATTGCAAAATTTGTTCAAAAGGTTACAATGATGTGTTTACAGTCAAGCATTAAAACAAAATTCTATTTTTTTGGTAACTTGATATTGCTAGTTGCAAGTCATTCAAGTCATTACTTATGAAATTGTAATCGTGCCCAGGAATCGGCCCCTTGTACCTAGCCTTCCAAGTTAGTGGGGTTTGTGTGTTTAATCAGGAAGACAACACTACTTCAAAGAGACTCAGCTTAGTGTCATGTCGATGAAGTGATAGAGAGAGATAATGCTTTATCAGAGTGACAACAGTATTTCAAAGAGACTGTATCTTGAGTCTCCTTGATGCTCTAATGGTGGGTCCAGCGATGAGGTATGACATGGATGGAAAGTGTGATGTGCAGTATGAAGGTAACATGGTTGAAAGGGGGTATCAGTTGATTACATTGAATAGGGTGATGCTACAAAAGAAAGTGGATGCAAAGGCATCTAATCAAAGAGACCTCAACATGTCATTAGGATTCCTTTTAGTGTCTCTTCAACACTAAAATGGTGGAATATGGACAACGGTGGAGATACATCGATGAGATAAATCTATTTCGGTGAGAGGCATTTTGGAGTCTTTACGATACTCTGATGGTGGGTCCTACAGGTAAGTGATGACACAGGAGAATGGGTGGCACTAGCCTGCCAGCGTGTAAAGTTTTTGTGGGCCCATTCCTTTAGCTGGCAATATAACAGGTAATGGTGGTGATTGAACAAGCATGATTAAATGGAAGAGATCAAATGAAGTACATTAAAGAGACAACACATTTTCAAAGTGAGCAATTTCGGTGTCTCTTCGACACTGTAATGAAGGTTATTTTCATCGGGTTGAAAAATTATTTTCAACGAGACTTGTTATTTAGTCACTCTAGCATGTTGATAGTGTGGGACCTGAAAAAGGTGATGATGGAGTATGGTGATGTGTAATGACAAGTGGCAAAAAGTGATTGATCATTTTGTCAATTCACATCCTTGTTGTGAATTATGTGGGGACGATGTGGACATGCAAGTCAAAGGTAGCTTATCGAAGAGAAATAAATATTTTGAAGTGAGTAACTTATAAGTCCCTCCAATGTAACGATGCATAATGATCATAAAGTTGTAAGATCAACGATAGAGATTTAAAGAAGAATGATCTAAAGGTAATATTTTAAATTTGCTTGAATAAAGGGAGAAACATGAATCATGGCGCATAGAGATAGAATCAATAATCAGAATTTGAAGATGAAGGATTCAAACGGCTAAGTCTTTGTACACGGTTTCAGACTGGCAGTCGATAAGAAAAATGAAATTAATTGGTCTACCTGCTCCAATAATCAATTTAATTGGTGATTTGAGCTCCAGAATGGTGGCACATAGTGTTAAGTTAATTGAGATTAGGTTCAAATCCAATGAATAAAAGAATACATTAAATGCATATCTGATCTTAGGGTTTACAAATTGCTAATCTTGGAAGATTTAATGTAATAGAAATTAATGTGGGTATGGCTTCCCAAAGAATAAAGAAATAAAACCCTAATAGACGTATCCAGATGTGTTGGTTGATGGTGCATAGCTCAAGGAAGGTACTACAGGTCAACGAAGAAAAGAAAGACAAAAAGGAAATTGTTGGTGTGGATGAGAACAGTCTCCAAGTATCAGAGAAGAAGAGAGAGAGAAGAGTTTGTCGTGGAAGAGTGTGAAGAGTGGAGTTGCAAATAGAGAATGCACTTAGCATGAATAAGTTGAATCCAAAAAAAAATTAGATATTTTGATTTGGGTTTACATTCAGTGAGTAGAATAGAGAAATTTTTGTCTTGTTGCACCTTAAAAGTAAAACCTCTTGATTATTTTTTTTCCTTTTTTTTTTGGTTATGCTCAACCAATTTGGGGCATTATGAAAAGGGGATGTGTTGCTAAGCTATAGATACAGAGAACAGAGGTGCAAAAGAAGAAGAAAACATAGAGCAGACAAAGAGGTGTAGAGAAAAGGAAGAGTTGCAGATAGTGCAACATATATCTATGTGCAGTTGAAAATAAGTTGTAACATAGAATTATAATCAAAATGTAATATCCTTCATTGTAAATCTGATTGGTGGGTGCCATCAAATATCTAGGTAGGTGCTTAGTTTAGGAAGTGGGTGCTCCTAAAACCAGGGGATAGGTGTCTCCTTAGGGTTGGTGCCCTTAAATCATTGTAACAGATCTTTGATTGTGAGGCTAGATTAGGACAGTAGATCCTAGCAGTATTTCTCATCGTGGTTTTTCCCAATCTTGGTTTTTCCATGTACATATGGTGTTATGTGATGATTGTATGTGTACCTTTTCATGTGCTTTCTTATTAAGTCTTTATCTGCACATTGAGAATTTAAGTAATCAATCTACACTAAGTGCTAAAGGATAAAAAGTTTAAAAAAACTATTGATTCACCCCCCCTCTTAGTAGACTTTTGTGTTCCAACAATTGGTATCAGATCCCTAGGTTCCCTAGGTGAAGATTAATCAACACAAGTAGATTCTAGTAGTGTGAACACAATGAACAATCAAGAAGGTTCAAACAAGCCACCTTGGTTCGATGGAACAAATTATGCTAAGTGGGGCTCATTGATGAAGGGATATTTGGGATCTCTAGGACTTGATGTTTGGATGTCATTCAAAACCAAATATACTCTCCCTACTACACTTCCCACTGATGTTGTAGGAAAGAAGAACTATGAGAACAATGAAAAAGCATGGTTTAACATTATGAATAATCCGTCTAATTTCGTGCATGGCAAGGTTATGCATTATCAAGCTGAGTATGATGTTTGGGAAAATTTGAAAAACATCTATGAAGGAGATAGCAATGTGAAGTTGGCAAAGCTTCGAGTGTTGAGAGAAAAATTTGAAGTGTAATAACCCATTCTAATTATTACTTAAATTTATTATTACAAATGACATTATGAATATTAATTTTAAAAGACATAACTTCAGAAGCTATTTTCAATAATAGCAACACATGTATGATTAAAATATGATTCAAATGTGTATATATTAATTTCCAAATTTCATTTACAATATCCAAGTTGACTTGGCTCATAGGGCCACAAAGTCAATACAATATACAATTTATATCAAGGTTACATCATAATCCTTTGATCACTAGAAAACATCCAAGGTTTCCTCTTGTCGCTCACCTCCTCTAGTGGATGAGAACATGGTTGAATCATTTTACCACCCAACCACGAAGCTTACACTTCCTTAGAATTCTTCCTACTTGAAGAATACCTAACCCTACATGGAAATTTTAGCAAGAGAACAATTTGCAAGTTGGAATTTGGTGCATACCCAAAAATCAACATGCATATATGTCTATGATTAGAAAAATGCAAGATCTATGCTAGGAATGGTAGAGAGTGTTATCCAAATTCCATACATACATAATGGGCTACTTGCTTTTCCAAGCATAAAAAAAATTAGTTGCAACAACAAAAGCTAGGTTTTGGATAAAGCAAAAACCTATTCTCTATACTCCATTTCGGCACCCGTCCTAGAAGGTAACTTTCAAACAACATAATTTTTACTCCTTAGCAACTATCTACCCTCTATCAGTATCTACCTTGAGGTTCTCTAGCCTGCGTAGGTGTTGTTGTTCTACTAAACAAAGAGAGTAATATTTACACACAAGTCTACGGAAAATTAATTCAGTCTACTTATTCCCTTAACTTAAATAAATTCAAAAAAATAATTCAAGTGTTTCTGTTCAATACAAAACCATTCAATTCATACACATGTCACATGATTATGTTTATCGTAATTCAGTATTCATTAAAAATGAATTAAATAAGTAACTAAAGAAGGTATGTCACAAGTATGTGTATGTACCTAGATGAAGGCCTATGTGCATACACATATATGTGCCAACTTAAGTTAATATGTGTGCATACATTCTAAAATAAAAACCATTATAATATTACTTTCATTCCAAAATAATGCTACAAATTTGTCATATCATTTGACTATAATACAAGATGTAAAATGCCCTTTTCAAAGAAACAAGAACAATTTTGTTTGAAATAGTTACTACATACTAATACACTGTTTGTTTCAAATCCATGTTGTTTGCAGAAGATTACAAGTTATTGTGTCAATATGTCTCATTGACAGTTCCAAGCTATTCAGTATTTCATGTAAACAGTCGATGTTTTATCATTTTGGATATACAGAAATTTAAACAATACTAGCATCTTTTAGAACAATAAAATAATTGAACGACATGACTATCATTTTATACCACATATAAAGTTGGAACATTTTTATTATTGTTCGAGTTTGGAGAAACCCACGTCTCTATTGGTGACTATTCAAAGTTCAAGATATTGTCATTAATAAGAACAACTAACAGTCGAATGACTGTTTGGTTTCATCATTAACATTACCAAGAAAAGTAGAACCCTGAAGAATGTTGATTATTGTCTTGCAATGTTTGATATCTTGCTAGTAAGATTTATTCATGGTAATCATTCTATGGAATGATTCGAATATCGTTCTAGGGAACAATAGTATGCTTGCAATAAGGACTAGTAAAACAACATTTTGAGCATCGCATGAAAGCAATGAAATTGGGGATCTTTCTAATGAATGATTAAATTTGTGATCAAATGATATGGAGATAATAAAATTCCTAGTGATCGGAACAACATAATGCATAATAGAACGATGTAATCGTTCCTCCATTGTTCATGGAGAACGATGTGACTTGCTTCAATAACATCAATTAAGAACTATTATTCTATGATCGATAATCTAAAACCATACACCCAAAGGGTGCGGTGTTCCTTATTCAACCTAGCAAATAGGAATATTAATAACTATGAAAAATAATAACAATGGTAAAATAGTTGTTTCCCTAGAGGAAAAATAATTGATTTTTACATCATTTTAAACATCACAATACTTATGCTCATTGGATTTCATGTGATTAGTCATGAGATTGGCTAAATAAACTTACATGCAAGAATTTATAGATAGAGGCGATAACGATACAACAACACAACACGACCATGTTTGGTCAATATGCCAGTAGAATGGAAATGCACAGGTTTAGAGCACTTAAATATGGCCGATAAGACCCTTGCATCATTAAACAGAAAACAAAAATGATTGGTCTCACAAAATAACGACCTGGCTCTAAGCAAAATACACTAGAAATTATGAGATATCTAATGATTTACCACTGATTCAGAAAGAATCGACATATTGAAGGTAAAATTGCAAATTTTCATATAGATTTTACTAAAAAATAAAGCATGTATGTCAACATAAACCAGTTTACCTCTGTATCAAATATTTTCCTCAACTTTTTCCTCCTATTTCCAACTCAGTCAACTCACTTGCCTTCTTCTTCCCTGGATCCTTGTTGCCATTGCCGGATTCTTTCTAGTGATTCCTACTCCAAAATGGAAATATTCTCTTCTCTTACTTGTTCACATTTCTAAGGGGCCATTTCACTTCATAATTCTCGTTAATTGACCACCCCACTACAAAAATTTGAATTACTTGTCCTTAAATTTAAATGTAGGCCACTTGTTCATTGTGTCCTCTTTTGATATTATTTGAAATCAGCAATAACATTTAATAATTTTGATCCCATATTTGATTTTTATATGGAATGTGTATATATGTATTTATATATATATGTGTGCATATATTTTTGTATATATATATATATATATATATATATATATATGTTTATTTATCATTATTTTCATTTTATAACAATATAGTGTTTAATCACTTCCAACACAAAAATAAACTTATTTTATTCAAATAATAGTCTTTAAATGAAATTTGTATCCTTTAAGCATGCCTTTTAAATACATGCATATATGTGTTTAACCCTGCTATCATTTTCTTTCAAATTCAAAAACATGAGATCAAAATAGAAATGTTACACCCCGAGTGTATAGCTACCATTGCATAGGGCAAATGATTGTAATGTTTGAATCATTGAGATGAATAAAACATGTTCTTGTTATCATAATAAATGTGTTCCATTTAAATGATTGTCTCATTTGATTGATACTTCTATTGATGTAATTCTTGATGAAAGTTGCATAATGAGTATTCTGACTTTTGAAAAATTTATATATATATATTGCTTATGTTGTGAACATATGACTTTTGAAAGCATGTGTCATTGGATGCAGGTAGATGAACCATTCCTCCAAGCGGAGGGGAAACATCACTCGAGAGAGGAGCTTGGTCAAGTAGCCGGTAAAGTGAACTATCTGAGCATACACACACTCACCTTAGACTGAATAAACCAAGTTAGTTTTGTATTAGTATAAGGTAAGTCATCCATAGCTTGTAAGTCTTGCAAGTAGAGGTCTTGATTGCTTTTGTGTGTGAAGTTTATCCTTGTGCTTGATTGTGATATTATGATCATCATGGTGGTATCGTGTTTGGATGTGAACATCGGAAGTAAGCATATATACACATTTATAGTATATATGCGTATCTGTAAGTATAAACATTTCAATATAGGTGTAAGTGGCTAATGGACTGGCCATATGGATGTGTCAATATGGTATATTTACGTATACGTGTACGTGTACATAGAGGATTATACTGCAATATACATATGTATATAAGTGTACGTCTGATAATGTGGAAATATTAATATTATGATATTATTATTATATGGTTATGTTACATATATAAATATGTATAAATACATATGAGTGTCATATGACGCTGACTGACATAAAATATACTCACAATGGAATATATGTGTATTATGTATATATATATATATTGTAAATATATATAGGTTATATATTATAAAATATATTTAAATATTATAAGTAAATAATATTCATATATATACATATTTAAATTACGTGAAGTAATTGGATTAATATATATATATGGATATTACTCTAATATTTAAATATAAATATAATATATAAATGTGTTTAGTTTAAATATTTTAAAACTCTAAAGTGTAAAATTAAAAGATTTAAATCTTTTACTTAGAGTAAATATTATAAAGTGGACTATGGAGAAATAATAGGATCTCTTGACTATTGAGAAATTAATAAATAAAGTAAATCGAGCCCTTTTGTCAGCATAACTCTTATGTCAATCTATCACCTCCTTCAGTCTTCTCTTAATAACTCTCATTTGTTCTTCCATCTCCTTGAGCATTTCAAGTCTTACTATGATCGTGTCTTCCAATCTATCCCAACTAATGGGTGTATGACACTTCCACCCATAAAGATCATTGAGCGGTCCATACGTAGAGATGTGTGATAAAATTTATTGTAAGAAAACTCTACCAACGATAAGTATTCTTCCCACTTATATTGTTGATCCATGTAGTACATTTGGAGGAGGTCTTCAACTACTTGATTTACCCTCTCCATCTATCTGTCAGTCTGAGGATGGCAAGTTGAGTTGAAATTCAACTTGGTTCCCAATGCGGCATTCAAAATCATCCAAAATATTGAGGTCATCTGGGTGTCCCTATCAGATATGATATTCTTTGGCACTCCATGTAAGTGGAAGATCTCCTAGACAAATTTCTTAGCCATGGTCAACAATCCATCCTTAAGGTTTCCTAGGATGAAGTGTGCCACCTTGGTCAACTTTTCGATCACAACTAAGATAACATCATGTATATTCTTGCTCAAAGATAACCCTCATACAAAGTCCATACTAATCACCTGCCATTTATACTCAATTATATCATGAGGATACAATAGCCTTGTTGGATGTGCATGTTCAGCCTTGACTCATTGACATTCTAAGAATCTAGCTATGTACTTCACTACATCCTTCTTGAATTTAGGCCAAAAGTTAAAAAAATCAATTCTATAATCATTTTGGATACTTTGGGGTGTCCTAAATAAGGTGCATTATGAATCTCTTCTAGAACCAACTTCCTCAGCTCTCCAAATTTTGGAATGTACATTCTTATCTGGTATCTCAAAATTCCATCTAGTTTGATCCCATACCCATCAAACCGATGATCTGATGGATTCTTTGTTAGGGCACTTTTCACTCTTTCATAGTGCTCATCCCCTTGCAAATGTTGTATCACCTATTGTCTCAGATTAGACCTTACCGAGATCATGGCTACCAAATGTCTTCATCTACTAAGAGCATCAGCCACTCTGTTCTCTTTTCCCTTTATATACTCAATTCTAAAGTCATACTCACTAAGGAATTCCAACTACCTTCTTTGTCGCAAATTAAGGTTTGATTGAGTAAAATTGTTTCTCAATCCCAATGGTATGTATTGAGCTCAAATGGCTTTCCCAAAATATAATTCCTCCACATCTACAAGGCGTGAACTATTGTAGCCATCTCTAAATCATGTGGTGTGTAATTCACCTCTTGATATTTAAGCTTCCTTGATTCATATGCTACCATGTGTTCATGCTTCATTAGTACTGCTCCCACTCCCTCTCCTAAAGCATTTGTGATTACTATGAATCTTCCATTAGGATCAAGGATGGTCAGTATTGGGGCTATCATGAGCCTCTTCTTCACGAGTTGGAATTCCTGCTCACACTTCTCAGTCCATTCAAGTTGTGTTCCTTTTCTTTGGAGTGACTTGATTGGAGATGCAATCTGGGAGAACCCTTGCACAAACTTTCTATAGTATCCTATGAAGCCCATGAAGCTATAGACTTCTAACACATTCTAAGGCACTGGCCATTTCACGATCACCTTAATCTTTGTAGGGTCTACAAAGACTCCCTTGGCTGAAATAATATGGCCTAGATAATGTACCATGTCTTGATAAAATGAGCACTTAGATAGCTTCCCAAAGAGTTTCTTCTCTCTCAGATGCTGTAAAACTATCCTCAAGTACCTATCATGCTCTTCAATAGAATTTGAGTAAACTAGGATTTCATCTATGAAAATCAAAATAAAATCATCTAAGCAATCTTTGAACACACTATTCATGAGACTCCTTAAATTTACAGGTGTATTGATCAAAGAAAAAGGTACCATAGTGAACTCATAATGTCCATACTGAGTTCAAAAGGTAGTCTTCAGAATATCTTCTTCCTTTATTCTCAACTAATGGTATCCCAACCTGAGATTGATTTTGGAGAACCCTATCGCTCCCTTCATCTGGTCAAACAACTCATCGATCCTTGGGAGTGGATATCGATTCTTGATGGTTGCCTTGTTCAACATTCAATAGTCTATACATAGATGCAAGGTTTCATCCTTCTTTTTCACAAAGCTAACTTGTGCTCCCCAAGAAGAAACGATGGGCCTTATGAGCCCTTTGTTCAAAAATTCCATTAACTAGGCCTTCAACTCATAGAGTTTGGTGGTGGTCATTTGATAAGGTGCTTTGGTTTGAGGCTTAGCTCTTGGTACAAGGTCAATAGAGAATTCAATTTCCCATTTCGAAGGTAACTCTGTGATTTCATCAAGAAATACATCTCAGAACTCCTTGAGAATAGGGTAGTCATCTAAATATGGTTCCTTGTTGCAAGGGATACTGATATGCACATCATAAATAGCACATTCCTTCCAATGAGCCTTTTTGAGTTGCATAGTAGAGATCTATCTAAGTTCTAAGGGTCTTTGCATCCCACGGATCTCAACTAGGTTTCCATAATCATCTAGACAACTAACTACCTTATCCTCACAATTTACTCTAGACTTATGCTCGGTTAACCAGTTTATCCCCAAAATTACATTGCATGAACCTAAGGGTGCCACATATAGGTTGACATGGGATCTGGAAGGTTGGAAGCTCTAACTCGTTACAAAAGAGATAGGTATCTACCCTCCACTCTACTCGATTTTCATACTGGACTGTCCATGAGTTTTCCATGTATCCAGGTCTAATAGGTATCTTGGATATTACTCTAGGGTCTATGAAACATTTAGTAGCTCTAGTATCAATTAAAATAGAGACAGTTCAGCCATAGAGCTTACCTGTCAACTATATTGGTGAAGCTTGATGTGTTGCCTACTTTTTATCCACTACAACATGGATCTAATGATGTTGAGACTACTAATAGTTTCCTTCCCTTCGTGAATTTGACCATTGCAATAAATTAGAAGAATAATGATTGCCTCCACAAGTATAGTACCCATCGCAAGGCCCTTTGCAACCTCCTGGCTTGTCCTCTCTAAAGCCCTTCTGCTTTAGGTCATCTTTTCTTTTGTTGGTATTTGCCTTCTTTCTTTTTCCACTATTCCCATCTTCACCTTTCTCCTGTAACTCACTTCCCCTCTTGAGATTACGTATTTGATAACTATTGCAATTTATGCTCATGTTTGGTGGCCTTTAGGAAGACCTCATTCATGGTGAGAGGATCATGCATGTCCACTTCTACTCTAATGTGGGGTCTAAGTCCCAATATAAACTTTTAGATATAGAAACATTTGTGTCCTTGATACTAGGGCACATACTTCAATAGATTGGTGAAATTTTCCCAATATTGGGTCAGAGTCATGTTGGCATGTGGTGATTGATCATGCAAATATTGTACACTCATAATGTATCCTCACTAGGGTTCAGGGTTGGGTCGAACCCCAAGTAGGGGTTTGGGGGTCGCAACCCTTGATAGCAGGGGTTCGGGGGTGTAGCCCCCAAAAAAAATTGTTAACACATCAAGGATTTTCCCCGTTAACACGTCAAGATTTTCCTACTGACAAGTCAAATGAAAAAATGGCTTTGTAAACCCTAATTTTGGAAACTTCCAAAAAAATTGATATAAGCAAATGGGATGTAAGTTACGGTGTGTGTATTTGCGAGATTGTAATTTTTTTTGCACTAGATAATAAAATCATTGGATGGTTGAGTTTTGGTGGGTGTAGCCCATATTGGGTGAACCACATTAAATTTTTGTGTTGATCTCTTTTGTGTTATTCTTCTTTGTTAGATTTGGGTTATTTAATCTGCATATAATTGTTAATGTTTATTGCTTTGATCTGCCTAAACTCTAACAATTGGTATCAGAGTCGTGTTTATTTTTTTGATCTATGATTTGAGTGGCTGCAATGGAAGAAGGAAAATTCAAGGTTGAGAAGTTCAACAGCCAGAATTATCAATTATGGAAGATATAGATGGAAGATTATTTGTATCAAAAGGATCTATGGTGGCCATTGCAAGGAAAAACAAAGAAAGAGGCTACGATGTTCGATGAAAAATGGGAGATTCTAGATAGAAAGGAATTGGGAACCATTCGGTTGTGCCTGGCACCATCTATGGAAGTCAATATAATAGAAGTAAAGAAAACAAAGGATCTGATGGAAACTTTGGCTAAATTGTATGAAAAACCATCAACCTCAAATAAGGTATTTCTTATGAAGCATTTATTTAATCTAAAAATGATTGAAGGTGGATTTGTGACAAATAATTTAAATGAGTATAATACGATTACCAGGAAGTTAACTTCTATAAAATTAAATTTTGATGAACAGGTGAGGACTCTCTTGAATTTATGTTCTTTGCTAGAAATCTAGAATAGCTTGGTAATGGTTGTAAGTAACTTTGTCTCTGGTTCAAATACATTGAAATTTGATGATGTTGTAATTCTTTGACTATAGAGAATAGGGGAAGAACAAAGGAGGGAGGAAAAATCCCAACAAATCATGGGAAGTCACAAGGGAAGTCAAAGAAAGGCATATCTAAATCTAGAGAAATACTGGATTGCTTGCACTGTGGAAAGCCAAGACACTTGAAGAAGGATTGCTGGTCTCAAAAGGGAAAACAAGGAGATGGACAACATGATGACAATAAGGAAGCTAATTTTGCAAGTAATAAATTATAGGATGCTTTAATTTTATGTTTAGATAATGTTAATGATTCATGGGTAATAGATTCAGGGGTTTCATTTCATGCCACACCCCATAGGAAATATTTTGTAGATTATGTTCAAGGTGATTTTGGTCAGGTACATTTGGGTGATGATGAACCTTTTTGGATTGTTGGAAAAGGAAAGATAAAAATTAAGTTGCGGAATGGAAATGAATGGTTTCTATAGGAGGTAAGGCATGTTCCAAATTTGAGAAGAAATTTATTTTTTGCGGGACAATTAGATAGTGAAGGTTGCATAGTTACCTTTTCAAACAAAGTCTGGAAGGTCACTAAAGGTACATTAGTAGTAGCCAAAGGTGAAAAGGTAGGCATGTTGTATTTGTGTAATGGTTATACTTATTCTACCTTAGCTGTTATAGAAATAGTTGCTCCTAAGATAGTTATAACACTTGCTATAGAGACAGAAACAAAATTGTGGCACCATAGACTTGGGCAAATGAGTGAGAAAGGGATGAAGATCCTTCACTCCAAAAAGTTGCTACAAGTTTTGAAGCAGATTGACTTGGAGTTCTACGAAAATTGTGTATATAGAAAATAGAAAATAGTCTAATTTCTCAAAGTTGGGAAAGAGAAGAAGAGTGAGAAATAAGAGCTTGTACATTAATATGTATGGGGACCAGCTCAGGTATCTTCTCTTAGTGGCTCTTTCTATTATGTTAGTTTTATTGATGATGCAACTAGGAAAACATGGGTGTATTTCCTAAAACAAAAATTAGAAGTATTTGAAACTTTTAAAAAGTGGAAAGTTTTGGTTGAGAATGAGATAGGAAAAAAATTAAAGTGTCTCAGATTTGATAATGGAGGCAAGTATTGCAGGAGAGAATTTGAAAATTATTGTTCATACAATGGAATCCGTAAAATAAAAATAGTTCCTAGAGCCCCGCAAGAAAATGGTGTGTCTGAAAGGATGAATAGGACCATTATAGAGCATGCAAGGAGCATAAGATTGAATGTTGGACTACCCTTACACCTTTGGGTAGATGTTATACATATCGATGTTTATTTAATAAACAGGGGACCTTCAAATCCTTTGGATGGTGGCATTCCAAAGGAAGCATGGATGGGTAAAAAGGTAAACTATTCATTTTTTAAAATCTTTGGTTGTAAAGCTTTTGTCCATATTGATATTGAAAATAGAAATAAGCTTGAGGCTAAGTCTAGAAAATGTACCTTCATTGGATATGGAGTAGATGAATTTTGTTATCGATTATTGAATTATGAAAATCATAAACTTATTAGGAGCAGAGATGTTATATTCAATGAGAAGTTCATGTATAAGGATCAGCTATAGGAAAAGAAGCAAGAACGGGCCAAAAAGGAATACGTGGTGTTGGATGAGATTCCAAAAAATAAAAAGCCAGTGGTACTTGATGCTCAGCAACAAAAATTTATCCCATGGACTCCTACAAGTGTTAGATGCTCTACAAGGATAACTAGACCTCCAGAAAGATTTTCTCCATCATTATATTCTATATTATTAACTGGTTCTGGTGAAATTGAAGGTTATGAAGAAGCAATGCAAGTAGATACCAAAAATTAGTGGAAGCTAGGCATGAAAGAGGAAATGGATTCCTTGCTACAAAATTAGACTTAGGACTTAGTCCAATTGCCTGCAGGTAAAAGAGCATTGCCAAATAAATGGGTTTATAGGTTGAAGGAAGAAGATGGAGGCAAGAAAAGATATAAGGCCAGACTCGTGGTAAAAGGTTTTGCACAAAAAAAAGGTATAGATTTTGATGAAATATTTTATTTGGTTGTAAATATGACTTCTATTAGAACTATTCTAAGTCTTGTGGATGTAGAAGACTTGCATCTTGAACAACTAGATGTGAAAATAAAATTTCTCCATGGGGATTTGGAAGAGGAATATACATGCAAAAACCAAAAGAATATGAGGTCAAGGGTAAGGAGGATTTTGTGTGTGGGTTAAAGAAGATTTTGTATGGTCTAAAGCAAGCACCTCGGCAATGATATTTAAAATTTGATAGTTTTATGGCTAAACAAGGTTAAAAAAGATGTCATTCTAATCATTGTGTTTATTTTAAGAAATTGGATAATGGTAGCTATAGTATCTTATTGCTTTATATTGATGGCATGCTTGTTGATGGGTCTAACATGTAGCATATTAATGAAATTAAGAAAAAATTATCAAATTTATTTGCTATGAAGGATTTGGGTGCAACAAAACAAATCCTTGGTATGAGGATCACACGGGACAGGATAAACAACAAATTATTTTTGTCTCAAAGTGAGTATGTAGAGAACGTGTTGAAAAGGTTTAACATGCAGAATACAAAAATAGTTAGTACACCTTTGTCTAGTCATTTTAAGTTGACTAAGGAGATGTTTCCAAAGACACAAGAGGAGGAAGAAAAAATTTCTAAGATACCATATGCATCAGCAGATGGTATCTTTATGTATGCAATGGTATGCACAAGGTCAGATATTGCACATGCAGTGGGAGTTGTGGGTAGGTATATGAACAATCCGAGAATGGAACAATGGAATGCGATAAAATGGGTTCTTTGATATTTAAGAGGTACTACTTCAAAGAAACTTTGTTTTCGAGAAACAAATTCTACTCTGAAAGGATATGTTGACTCTGATCTGGTGAGTGATATTGATAGTAGGAGGAGTACTACAGGGTATGTTTTTATTGAAGTTGTTTGGATTTCAAGGCTGCAAAAGGTTGTTGCGATTTCAACCATTGAAGCAAAGTATGTTGTTGCTATGGAAGCTATCAAGGAGATGATTTGGTTACAACAATTTCTAGAGGAATTGGGACAATGAAAAGAAGATATTCCCTTGTGCACTAATAGCCAGAGTTCCATTTATCTTGCTAAGAATTCAGCTCCGTTTTAAAAAACTAAGCACATACAGCTCAGATACCACTTCATCTAGTCAATTTTGGACGATGGGCAGTTGAAGCTAGAGAAAATTCACACAAGTGAGAATCCTACAAATATGTTCACAAAGGTGGTTACATGAGAGAAACTAATTTCCTCATCAGGTTTCATTAGTCTTCACAACTAATAATGGTGGACATAAGAAACCAACCAGACCTATAATCTAGTGGGAGCTGCAAGTGCAATAGTTTCATCTAAGATCAATGTCTAAGTGGGAGATTTTTGGCATGTGGCAACTGATCATGCAAATACTATACACTCGTAACGTATCCTCACCAAGGTTTGGGCTCGATTCAAGCCTCGAGCAGGGGTTTGGGGGTGGTAACCCTTGATAGTAGGGGTTCAAGGGTGCAACCCCTAAAAAAAAATCGTTAACACGTCAAGCATTTTCCCTATTAACACATCAAGGTTTTCCCGTTGACAAGTCAAGTGAAAAAACAAATTTGTAAAACCCTAATTCTATAAGCTTCCAAAAATCTTGGTATAAGCGTTTGGGATGTAATTTGCGGTGTGTGTATTCACGAGATTGTAATATGTTCTATACTGGATAATAAAATCATTGGGTGGCTAATTTTTGGTGGATGTAGCCCATATTGGGTGAACCACGTTAAATTTTTGTGTTGATCTCTTTTGTGTTATTCTTCTTTGTTAGATTTGGGTTATTTAATCTGCATATAATTGTTAATGTTTCTTGCTTCAATCTACCTAAACCCTAACAAGTCATGCTCCCCTGAGTTAGGTTTTGTAATTTTGTCACCTTCTTATTGAAAAAGAGTTATGGTAACCATCTCTTTCTAAAAGATTGGAGGAAGAGTTCCCAAGTAATCTCTCTAGGATAAATATTCCTTTTAGTATTTTCATTATCTCACCAAGTAGCTATGTCTCTTGAAAGTTAATATATATCCCATGTAGCCTAGTCTAATCAGATAGGTTACAAAGTCCAAAATATTTCTTCATCTCTATGATCCATGCCTCAGTTCCTACTCTGATGGCTTTACCATCAAACTTAGGTAGTGCTACTCTTTTGAGATCCTTTCCTAGTTCTTCCTCAATTTGACCTTGAGGGACTTCTCCTAGTACGCCTTCTCCTTGGTTGACTTCCACATTCTTGTGAACTTGATCCTCATGTACCATCAAGCCTCATGTTTTATGTGATCCATACAAGCCTCTTGCATGTTCAAAAGTTATAGAATTTGTTCTAGCCTCTTGTTTGGTCCATTATCTAACCCTATACCACCCATCTCTTGTTGAGTGACCACCATACTGGCTTTCACTAGACCTGCATCACATTTCACATCTACTATAACTTAACACTAGGTTTTATGAGTAAGCATTATTATTCACATGGCACTACATACACATGCACATATCACTCATTCATTAAATACATACACATTCATGCATAGCTAAACATGTTTTTCAGTTATTCACTTGAACACACCAAAAACATCTTGCTTTATTTATATTAAGTGTGGGTCAATAGACCCTCATTTATAAAAGCTTATTTTTACATTAGTCATTTTTCTCATTCTTAGAGAAAGGACATTCCTTTGGGTCCTCATCAGAATTTACATCAATTTTATCAAAGGAGGAGGGTTGAGCACACAAGCTCTCCTTTTCCTCCTTAGTTGGTAAGGGTGTGTTTGGTCCACACCCTAGAGGCCAATATTTGATTGCAGAAAGCTTCTTAATCTTAGGATTTTGCTTTGACTCCTCAATATTCTTTCCCCTCTCTAGCTTAAGTCAAGTGAGGGCTTGAGCTAGAGTCTCATCATCAAGAATCTCAGGTTGAACCTCAGTCTTGGTGTTTTCTTTGACTATGAATTTATTGTTCGAGGTCCTAACGGTCTTCCCTTTCTTTCTTCCTAACTTAGACCTTCCCATACCTGCATTTACTCCAAGTTCGGTCAATCCTCAAGACAACTCAATTTGGTCAAGGGTCAACTATCCCCTAGTCATGGCTATTGTGGACTCAAAAGGCCTAGAGTTGAACCCTAAGCTCTGATACCAAATGTAATAACCCATTCCAATTATTACTTAATTTAATTATTGCAAATGACATTATGAATATTAATTTTAAAAAGACACAACTTAAGCAGCTATTTTAATTCATAGCAACACATGTCTAATTAAAATATGAGTCAAATGTGTATATATTCATTTCAAAATGTCAATTATAATATTCAAGTTGAATTAGCTCATAGGGCCACAAAGTCAATACAATATACAATTTACATCAAGGTTACATCATAATCCTTTGATATCTGGAAAACATCCAAGGTTTCCTCTTGTCATTCGCCTCCTCTGGTGGACGAGAACATGGTTGAAGCGCTTTACTGCCCAACCACGAAGCTTACACTTCCTCGAAATTCTTCCTACTCTAAGAATACCTAACCCTACATAGCAATTTTACCAAGAGAACAATCTGCAAGGTGGAATCTAGTGTGTGCACAAACATCAACATACATCTCTATCTATTATTAGAAAAATGCTAGATCTATGGTAGGTCCCAATTGGTGAATCTTTTATAATCCCTGGAAGTTCATGGAAAATCTTGGCGAATTGCAAAAAAAAATTATCCAGTTAAATATTTTTCATTGGCAATTAAAACCATTTTTCAAACCAGAATTTTTTTTCCATTGGCGATTAAAACCTTTTTTCAAAGCAAAAAATATATTTTCATTGGCGAATTAAAAAGAATCTCAAAATAATAAAAAAATCCAGTGGCGAAATAAACAGATATGCCAATGAAAAATCATAGGGGTTGTTCGATTAATGTTCGGTGGACGACTGTAGTTGCATTCCGAAAGTTAATCTCTAAATCACTAGACTTGTGATTTGACACCTATGGAATAACACTAGAACCGTTAGATTTCTAGAAATCAATGGTTGAGATTTTATTACCGTACAAATGGTTATAAATTTTTTTTTCTCAGTGATTGGGCGACCTCGGTGGGATACACAACTTTCGAAGTATATCGCTTTTCTTTACTGATTGTCAGAAAAATAGACTTTGTGTCCTTTTTTTTTTAATATTTTGCATCTACTTTCATGGTTAAAGTGACAAATTTGTACACCAACAATAAAAAGGAGTTGCATTCTGGAAGGAAATCACTAAAGCATTAGACTTGCAAATTGAAACCTCCGGAATAACACTATAACCGTTAGATGCGGACATGTGGCAAGATCAAGGCTCATCACTCATCACTCATTCTGTCTTTTCAATGCCTCGACATTGTATATTTCATTTAATTGAAATTCTCAATCTTTTTGAAGAAAGTGCGGTTGTCGTACTGCTAGTGCAGGTAGTGGCGGCGATTAATGCCATATGTGATATGAACATCTAAAGCAATTTCTTGGACAACTCATAGCTTTAATGAAACAAGATTTGTAATGATTTCAAATCGTTTGAACTTTGAGTGGCACTAGTGAATCAGTGATTTTGATAGCTTGTCAACTTGAGGTACAGTTGCCATGTAGCCAGACGTCAATCAAACTAAACATTTTAATTATGCAGGCTAGTAGCGGCAATGGTGGCCCATAAATAGGGATAGTGATTTAGTGAATAGTGGATAGTGCCATAAGGGTTTTTATTTTATAGGGTTAATAAGGATTCACGAAGAAGATGATGCAATATTGGGGATACTGTAAATTATCCTACCTACAGTTATGTAGTTACAGAATAATTAGTAAAAGACGAATTTTCTTCAAGTTCAGAATGGGTGGAATTGGAAAGAAGTTGATTTGGTTAACCTAATTTCTCAGACAAGTTTTGAACCAGGATAAGGAGCTCTGATGGAGGTAAGAGCTATACCAGTGCATGGAAGCTGCGTGCAAACGATGGGAGCAGATTTGCTTCTCCTCTTGTATTCTAACAGCTCCCATTTCCCCAACATGGTTGGCCAGGCAAGCCCCATGCATTTATTTTCAAAGAGACATTTGTATTACATCTTCTATATGACTCTGGTTCTCGAAGGGGATAAGTACATTTTGTATCTTCACGGCTCCCATTTCCCCAAGATTGATTAGAACCCCCTTTCCCCAACATGGTTGGCAAATCCACCAGTAGAAGCTTGGAATCATGAATTTATTTTCAAAGCCACATTTGTATTACGTTGTCACCAGCAAAAGCTTGGAATCATGCATTTATTTTTAGAGTTACATTTGTAGTAATTTTTTAGCAGCAGAAGCTTGGAAATTGGAATCAATTTGTAATCCATTGTAACAAGCAACAACTTGGAATAAATTATTAAATTTTGTCTATGTAAAGTACTAAAGTGACACACTAACATATGTTATTTATACAAAATAGGAGCTACAGTGCTACTCATCTGTAAAAAGATATGTAATAATGTGACACTGAAATTCAGTTGCAATTAAATAAATGGTTGTGTTGTGTTATTCTTGAATCTTTGTTATTCATTTACGCTTAAGAGTAAAGAGTTGTTTTCTGAGTTCAGAACTTCAATGTCTATTAATAATTTAATATATTCAAATCAATTTTTTTTCTTTTGAGAAATTAAGTAATATACTTTATGCAATATGCAATTGATAATTCATGGTTATATCGGGCCATCGGGGGAATGCAATCATTCGTTCCACCAATATGTATGTTTTACAGCGATGTGCTTACTTTTGTTGACTCTATCGGTATATCGGGGAGTGCACCTTATGAGTTATGAGTCTTTGCCTTCGAGCCATCGGTGGGGCTATGATGGGGGTTCCACCGATAAAACATTGTTAGGTCGATGCCTATGGTATTGATTTTTGTTAGGAATGGAGGAAGGACTACGCGTACGGGATTTCAAATCTGTTTATGGATGCAATATAATTATGTAGGCTATAATATGGATCTTCTCACACAAATTTCTATGATTTGCATTATGTAATATGTAGGCTATAATAAGTCCTTTGCAACGTTAAGTTACCGGCCCCTTCGCCTTGTTGCCAATCCTAGCGCACAAAAGTTAAAACAACTTTAAAACACATGTGTCATGTTTATTTTTTTAAGTTAATATCATAAATTACTCAAGTTTCAATTATTGGATGAACATTTGATGTATGGTTGTATTTGCATTCTATAATGAAATGCACAAAGCGATGGGCTTGCCAACTTAAACCTCCGCAATCACCCTATAATCGTTAGATTTAGAAAGATCAACGGTTAAGATTAAGAATGTGTAACTTGTAGACCTAAGACGTGTCATTCACTTTAATGTTCCAATTTTGAGAAAACAAAGCATTTAAAGCACTTTGTACTGCTAAGTGTCAAATGTCAAGTGATTAATATTTATTTTTAAAGTTAATATCATAAATTACTCAAGTTTCAACCATTGGATGAATATTTGATGTATGGTTGTAGTTGCATTCCGTAATGAAATGCACAGAGTGAGGGGCTTGCCAACTTAAACCTCTGGAATCACCCTATAACCATTAGATTTAGAAAGATCAACGGTTAAGAATTTGCAACTTGTAGTCTTGTAGACCTAACTCCTAAGACGTGTCATTCACTTTAATGTTCCAATTACGAGAAAAAAAAATTTAAAACACTTTGCACTTTGAAATTGTACAGTAATTTTTAAAGTCTTCACACTTCAGATTGCTCATTGCAGTGCACCAGCAGCACCACCCTATTTTGGATTCCACAGTTCCACTTCCAACAACATCATTCCAGTTTTCAAGAGTCGGGACTCAGAATCTGGGTAAGTGAAAGAATTCATTTGGCTACGTTTCATCGTTTGACATTTCTTAAAATCTTATTTTGTCAAAGTTTGAAGTTTGGATTTAGAGACTCAAGAATTCATTAAAATTAAGGAGGACTAATAGGTATTACTTATTAGGGAATTCAAATTTCACAACTTCACATTTGTATAAGCATGTCTACCACCAGTACCACTAGAGCAATGTCCGATAAAAATACATTATGCAGAATTACTTAAAACCCCAGGTTTCACCAATAGGTACCATGATATTTATGATCCTGAAATCTATGGTAGGCGTACCTCAAAACTTATATTTTCATCACAGAATAAGGCTGCAAAGAAAACGCAAGTTGATAGTATCAATGCACCGTGGGTAACTGGATTAGGGCGCATGATGTTGCATGAAGTTTTCCCTTGCCCAGAATTTATCATGGTCTGTGCCGAAAATTATGATGATAAGAAAAGAGCAATTGTTAATAAAGATAACCAAGAATAATTGTTATCCATTCATGCAGAATAACTTGGAAAAGTGTTGGGGTTTACAACCGAAGAATTTGGAAACCGCCACATTGACCTAGAAAAGATTGCTAGTGATTATGAAGCAGTGGAAGAAACGCTGAAAAATAATTTCTTAAATAAAATAATTAAGGATAGAAACAAATTGAAAGGTGATCATAAGCCTCCTTATAATTTGGATATTTTTAAACCATGGGTTGAGGATACTATTTCCATGCTAGCATTTTGCCTCGGTCTAGATAGCAATTTGGAAGTGGGTGCAAGCCTCCTTGAAATGGTATATAATATCCATTATGCTAATGAACATGTCAAATATAATTATACTCAGCACATTGTAGAATCCATGCATAAACAATTTTTAATGATTAAAGCAGGTTCCACCAAGACATTTAGGTTCACAACCTACTTGTGCTATCTTTTTCTATTCAAATATAGAGGAATGTTTCAGACCAACAAGCTTCAGATTCAACCCTATAGTAATGCAGAGGAAAATAAAATGGATCTAGTAATATGAATGGACCACTGAGATAAGGATGCATGATTCTCGAAGGAACTACAGTCATTTTGTAGACTACTTTTTGGCTCCATTGCATCAAGTAATTACAAATACTCCAATGCCTAGATTGCCTATGTCATGTAGAAACTGCATGCAACTAGGAAAAGAAATACAATTGGCTGATTGGTACTTAATGGAAGAATATACTGTGCTAAGATTTTATGGATCGGGAGTACAGCCATACAAACTTCTAGTGCATGTGACAGAAAGGGTTTTTACATTGGAATATGTAAGGCAGGTGCAGAGTGCTAATGAACTACACTTTCTCAATCAGCAAAAGAAGAACTTATTTCCTTCTTTATCTTTTTCATGTGGAGGGTTCACATTCGAGAGAAAAGCATTTAGTGTGGCACATAATCTTTTGAAAATTTTTGACTTTGATGTTATCTGTCATTGGTAGTATGATCCATGTGACATCATTAAATCAATGATTGTGGCCAATAGGAATGTTGCAAATAGAATTCAACATCAAAGTAAACCCTTGCTTGAAAACTTGAGAAACAAGGATTCTTGGGATGAGGTCAAAATAGAAATGGAGAAAAGTGTTGTTGAGAATGGTATTTCTTTTAAATAATTGTCAGCAGAAATCATGGAATTGCACCAAAAGACAATTAGGACACAACATTTTTTATGAAAAAAGTGATAAAACATCTAGTAGAGTAAAAATTCTAGGTTCTCTAGAGAAGGAATTTATAGATTAAAATTGGTCATGATAAAAAATTATTGCCTTTTGGTCTATGAGGAAGGACCTAGGTGATCCAAGAGCTCTTACAAAGTATGGAGCTAAAGAAGAAGATAAAGAGTTTAGCAAATTGTGGAATATAGCATCCTGATCAATGTGGAAGCAAAGGAAGTGATGAATCTAATGATGATAGTGATAGTGAAGAAGAAGAACAAATCCATGCCAATTACAAACCTGGTTTAAGTGAGGCCACAAAAGAAGCATATGCTTCAATATATACTTCAGGAGCAGCCATACTTGAAAAAATTGGTTATGAAGGTGGTCCTTTGGGGTCCAAAGGACAAGGCCCTTGGACAATAACAGATGTTGAGCATAGAAAAATAGTTGATAAATCTGGCCTTGGGCTTGCAGGTGAAAAAGTAGACCAAGGGCATACAAGTCAAACTCAATTTGTTAGAGCTTCTAATCCTCATCCTCATGGTTAGATACAATCACAACTAGGACATGCCCTTGGTGGACAGCTTAGTGCAACTGGGAGTGCCATTGGTTGCGATGGTATGGGTAGTAGTACTAGTAGTGGTCAACATGTGCTACAGTGACAAATTACACACAATACTAAGAGGAAAACAATAAAAGATATCACAGAAACACCAAGTGATCAAGGCAATCAAAAGAGGCAAAGGATTTTGACAAGTCCAAGTCACACTATCAGTGGATCCACCACAAAGGAGTTATTTCCAGGCACTCCCCCAATTCCAATTAGTGTGGATGTGACATCATTAGCAACTGCAAGTACTCCTATTCCATTGACATTCAAGTATTCCATTGTTCCTACCTCCCCAAGTTATGACTTCATTGAAGAGTTTATAAAGAAATCAGACTTGAATAAAAAAGAAAAGAAGCAACTGATGGAGAGTGCATCTATTGTAACTTCAGAGCTTGCAACAACCATGGTATTACCCACATTTGACTCAAATAAAGAAATCATGGAGTACACAATTGTTGTTCCCATAGTTCAAAACAAACCAACAAATCAGATGGATCGATCTTAATACCAAGTAACCAATTTTCAATTGGATTTTTCTAGCCTGAAAAATACTAACAAAATTAATGTATCAAAGAAGAACAATGAATTGGTGTACACATCATTGCTAAAGCAAGATAGAGAGAAGAAAAGGTTGCAGACCCAAATAGAAAAATTACAAGTAGACCTAGCAAGTGAGAAAGCAAAGAGGAAAGCAGTAGATAACAAGAGCAATGAATTAGAAAAAAGAATAATAAATCTGCCTCTACATCAACAAGCAAAGAGGATAAATTAAATGAGAGAGAAGTGAATGACCTGAAGCGAAGGCTAGATGAGAGCAACAAGAAATATGATGAGGAAAAATCCACTTCAAAAAAATTAAGACTAAGCATTGTGAATGGAAATGTACAATGGGAACAAAAATTGGAGAAACATAGAAAAATAAATGAAATATTGGAGACAGAGTTGACGGAAGCAAAAGAAGAAATTAAGTCTTCTCAAAATAAGTTATCTACATTTTGTAGAGATACAATGAGGCATATGAAACAAAAGATCTGGGATGAAATAATGCAGAGGTTTGATCATTTGTGTGACATGTTTCAATTGATTGATGCTATCAATAAACATTATAAGAAGCTCAGCAAATATTGAGTGGACAACAAAAACATGTTGGAATTAGAGAAATCTGCAAATCAAGTTCTACAGACAGTCTACGAAGCCAGTGACAATGATCTGAAATAAAAAGTGATTACTAATTGGATTGAAACCTCAATGAAGTTGTCATATATCATTGAAAAGTGTTTGAGAATGTGTGGAACAAAGGAATATTTGCATTTGGTTGCAGACAAGATGAAGGTGGTGGATAAAAAGGTAAGGAACTTCACAGAGCTTGGTTTTCCAGAGGCTTTTGATACAAATGAGCGATTCATTGGAAAGATGGTCTCAGAAAGAAGATGGAAGGTGCAAGGAAGATTGATTTGGACCAGTTTCCTCATAACCCAGATGTGAACTATTTGGATTCCATCAAAACACTGATAACCTTGAATGCAAAATTGACTGAAGAATTCAAGACAGGTTCCATTTCCAATTAAAATCATGAAATGTTAACAAAACTTCAAGTCAAACAACATCAGTTAGAACAAATGGAAATTCCACCACCTAAAGAGTGTAAGTTGCTAGAAAAGGTGATACAGTGACTTGATTTATTATTTTCAATTTTTGATAATATGAGTTTCCAAGTTCCAACTCAGCTCTGTCCAGACTTGTCTTTGGGCATTGGCAAGATTTTGCATTACCAATGCCAATATGTACTTCGTCATGTGAAATTAAATTATAAAGCTCAAATTCAGACTTTAGTAATGTGATGATGTTCAATTATCTAGATTCTGTATATTTATTTTATCATTTGAACTAGTGATGAACTGTTAGCTCATTATATTTACTTCTTGGTAGAGCTTCCAAGTTATGGATGTTGAACTATTAGCTCATTATATTTACTTCTTGGTAGAGCTTCTAAGTTATGGATGTTGAACTGTTAGCTTCTATTATGTTTTGACTAAAAATCATGATTAGTATCCACCAACTCACACCTCACCCACATCCCACATACTGCAAAAATACACTACATTTGATTTTATGATTAGCACAAATTGCAGAGATTTATGTGACAAGATCCATTTTGTGGCCCACATTACTATTGATCAATGATCATGTCCATAAATAAATCTAAAACCCCATGGTCACAGCCCCTATTCCAGAAGAATTCAAATTCAATGTACTGACAAATTAAATGCACTTCCACACACTCAATTTGAATAACATAAACAACCACTTTGGAGACAGCCAAATAAGTTAATAACTTATAAGCATATTAATCCACAACAGTTGAACACTCGAAAGCAAATCAGTAAATATGTGTAACCTTCTCCATTGTATTGATCTTCATATTTCAAATGATATGCATTATAAAAATAGTTTATGATATGAGATGGATGCGCGAATTGGTGCAATCTATTATCTATCTTCTTACTATTTTCTACTCTAAAGTCTAATTAAAAATGATGTGATGATCCATTGATCTCCTATAGGGGTCTTGATCTCTCTTATATATGAGAGGAAACAAACTACAAACCCCTTGCAAAAATTCATGACGTTTGACAGCTAAACATAACTCAAATTATAAATAAAACAATGTCGCAGGTGAATGCACCGATCCGTTAATCTCCAAGCAGAAGCCTAAGACCACTGAACACCTAAGATATGTTCAAGGCTTCTACTCCATGATAGGGCACTCATCATGTTGTCGGCTGGCATTCTTCTTCTGAATCTGATGGTTGTCCCGTTGGATCTGATTCTGACACATCTACAGTTTGGCTAATAAACAAATTGACTGTAGAGAGGTGATGGATGTACTCTTGTTCAGCATAGGTGTCCATGTTAGAGATTGCCTCTTTCATATCATATTCCATAGACATTATTTTTTTGAGTTGCTTATGAGTGTTTTGTAAAACCATAACCTCGTCATTTATTTCTTGCAATGCAGCAATTAGAAGCCCAGCAAGCTCTTCCTTCCAATCATCATATTCTCGCAGATTTCCAATGCCAAAATGAAGTGTCGGGAGTGGGACTGAATCAAAGCATTTGAAATCTTCCCTAAGCTTGTTATGATATCCATTATGTGATTCTACCAACTTGTTATTTGTCAGCAATATTTGTCCTTTCATGACATTCTTATCTACGAGCTCCTTTTGTTTCTCCATCATTCTAGCCTACAATCATTCATTCTCCACCAATGCAATGCGTGTCTATTTGAATACTTTCCAATATTCAATAGCACATTTCATCATTTTGTTGAATCTTTCTTTTATCATTTCAGATACAGTGTTATATTTGATGGTTTTTACTTCTTTCTCCAATTCTTTGCATTTCCCCTAGGATTTCAGATGGCAATTCTTCTAGTAGGCTGCATTAGCCAATGCATCAAGCACTCTCTTATCTTTTTCAAGGCATGGGGAGTAAAACTCTGATGTGGACGAGGAAGATATTTTTTCTCTCTGATTTGCTAGCTCCTTCTTCAGTTTATCATTTTCCTTAATCAGTTTTTTGATTTGTGCTTTGATAAATTTTACCACATTTATATTCAATTATGTTGTCTCCATAGGGTTGGTATCCACTACTCGTTGAACCAAGAGATGACCAAACACTTGGTTTTGATTACTAATTATAGCAAGTCTTTTATCATGGGGATACAGTGACCAAATAAGCAAGGTCGCTCCATCTGGGTTGTACCCAAATCCTGATTACATTTTGTCACTTGCTTCTTCTATTAAGTTCATTGTTGTATCCCCTCTTTTTCTGAAGCTATCAAATACAATTGAAGAGATAATATCCCACCTTGGTAGGAGCAACACTCCAGCTTCTTGAATCAATTCCCTACCTCTTTCAAGAGTGATGGACTCTATTTCCTTTTCTACCTCCCTTTTCAATTCCTCCAAAGTGGTTGCCTCATGTTCAGGAGTGATATCCTATATCTGTTGTCTCATTTTTCTACCTTTATATTCATAAACAAATTATTTAAATTCAGAAGATTTAACAAAATCACAATCAGAAATAAATTATTGTCCAGCCCTGACCCTCACATCATCAGATAGTTCATTTGATGCCTCAAATATTACAATATTCTACTCTTGAGGGGGCTCATACTATGCAATCATAGGAGCACTGATTTGTTTGACCTTCTCACCCTCTTCATCACCCTAATATTCTTCACTTATATCAGTATCTATAGAAAAATATACCTCAGGAGTAGGCTATGAAGGTATGTAATCCAAGGGCTCTATGTCTTCAGCTTGTACTCCTGAATAGGTTGCATGAGGTGCATCAAAAAAAACTGAGGGAACATCCTTTACCAGTTCATTGACATGAGCGATGAGTTGCTCAATTCTTGTTAAAGGATCTTGTATCTCACCAAATGCCTTTGAATAATATGGGATATTTTTTCTCTTCCATTCCTTTGCAAGCATAGTCTTGTTATAGGCGGCCATTCTTTCCTTGATGGAATCTCATCATGGTTTCTTATGAAATCTTCGATTGAGAACAAATGTTCATACCCTGATAGCCCCTGTGATAATCTCACCTTGTGAATAAACCCTTATGCATCAAAATGTTTCCTTAAATCACCTAGAGGCAGGTTGTATTGTGCTAATTTACCATCAATTTCTCCATATCCTTCATTGGCAACCACTGTAAAGTCTCCAAAACATAAGGTGTTGGGCATAATTGATTTTTTGCTATGTCCTTTGAGGTGTTGGAATCAGATTTTTCCAATTGCCTCACAATTTCTAAATAAGCAATTCGGTCAAGAACTACTTGTGGCATCAAGTGTGGAGCCCCTTTGAACCCATAAACCCTTATCATTGTACAATCAGGGAAAGCATACCAGTCTCCCCAGTTATGATTCACTTTATTTCTCTGGTCATTTTCCTTTGGTATTAGAAATCTTTGTACTTTTGGGGATAGGTTATAATTGCACGGATATCCCAGCAACTTCATCAATGGTTTTACTAAAAATTATTCAAAATAAACGTAATGAGATGTACCAAATCGGTTGTCCCACAATGAAGTCCATATTTGTACAGGTTTAAAATCTCCATTTTCATCTGTATCTTTTATCCTTAATTCTTCACTCTAGCCACCTTTGACTTGTCCCTCGTACAATACCAAATGCATAAGCAAAGAATAGTGTTCAAAATTAATATTATCACTATTATTTTTTATCTTTTCAAGCCCTCGATGTAGGGCGTTGGCCAAGTAGCTAGCATAATCAAATGGCCTGGCATCCTTGCTTTGTATGTCTATAGCTAAGACCATTGGGGAAATCAACATGAGAGGTGGAACCTCTACTCCCAAAACCTAACCAGCTAAATAATAGGTGTATCAAAAATACTCTTCGAACAAATCTTCATGGAAAGGAGGGTTTTCACTGCTAGAGAACTTCTTGAGTTGGCCTCCTTCATCCTTGGGCCTATGCAAAGGTAATTTCCATCTCTTATAGCTGGTATCCATGTGGCGATACTCTGTCAAGAGATCTTTGACCGTGAATGATAAATTCAGTGAACACTATAACTAAAATACATTAGAAATGAGATCCCTAGAAATAACAAGCATGTCACCCCCACCATGTGACTGAATAGTTCTTTTCTTGGGTTCATATCTGATAGCAAGAGCTTTAATTATCTTGGCATTCACAAACACATTGGGCACCACAAGTCTTCCCGGGTTCAACCTCCATGGATTGCAAACTGGTTGAAACCTAAATTGTTTTCTGTAATGGTACACAAAGAGGTCGTACCCTCGTTGCGGTGTCCAAATATCCCCTAAGCCCTTTTGTTTGTCCCATAGTCAATCCATGGAAGGATTCATTTGAGCACTCCTCTTGGGTCTCGGCCCCGACCCAGGACATTGATCTATCAGGTCTTCATTTAGGAGTCTCTTAGGGTTTTTGGTTTTTTTTTTTTAGCTTTGGGTTTGTCTGTACTCTTCTCCATTATTTAAATCTTAAGATTTTGATGAAAATAGCTTCTCAGCTGGGTCTTAAAGTGAAGTACTTACGTGAGTCTCATCGAGTCACCTCCACAGTCCACTGATCTTTGTTGCATCAAAACTCCAAGTTTTTTCCTTTTTACTTCTGCCCTAAGCGAAATCTACCGGGATTTTGTAACAACTATGCGATCAACTTGTGATATAATTTACTTCAATTCTAGTTCATAAATGCACCACAGCATGGCTGCACGATGCCCGGGATGTCACATCATTCTTTCACTAATAGCCACCCTCTCCACCAATGGACACCTATCCTTCGTTCTATCGGTGGGACGCCAAATAATGTTTCCCTAATGCACCATAGTTCCCCCGATATACTTTATGCATTCGATAATTCATGCCCATGGTTATAATTCATGGTTACTTTTGTTGACAACTTGACTCTATCGGTATATCGGGAGAGCACCTTAGGAGTTAGGAGTCATCTTGATAGAGTATTGTTACACCAATACTAGGTTGTGAGCTATTTTCATTAGGCCATCGGCGGGACTGTGATGGGGGTTCCGCCGATGAAGCATTGTTAGGCCGATGGTATTGAATTTTGTTAGGAATGGGGGAAGGACTACGTCACTATGGAATTTCAAATTTGTTTAATATTTATGGATGCAATGTGAACGTAGGCTATAATATGGATCTTGTCACACAAATTTATTCAATTTGCATTGTTCATAAAATCAAAATGTGGTATTTTTTGTGATTATTGATAAAATAAGATAATTCATGCCCATGGTCATAAATTATAATTCATGGTTACTTTTGTTGACAACTTGACTCTATCGGTATATCGGGAGAGCACCTTAGGAGTCAGCCCGATAGAGTATTGTTACACTAATACTAGGTTGTCAGCTATTTTCATCGGGCCAACGACGGGACTGTGATGGGGGTTTCATCGATGAAGCATTGTTAGGCCGATGGTATCGAATTTTATATAATTTATAAAATATCATCAACTATAGTTTGACTTTGGCATATGATTCATGAAGTGCAATATAATATAAAATATCATGGAGACTTGGAGTGCAATATAAAATAAAATATCCTGAACTTGAAGTGCAATGATTCACAATTTATTTGAATACAATATAAAAAATCATCAACTATAGTTTGGAATATGATTCATGCAGTGCTTGAGTGCAATATAAAATAAGATATCATGAAGTGCAATGATTCACAATTTCAATGTTCATTGAATACAATATAAAATATCATCAACTACAGTTTGGACTTTGGAACAATGGAAACTGATTCATGAAGTGCAATAAGAAATACCTAAAACCTGCTAATACTCTTCCATTTCCCAAATGGAGTCAGGGTCCTCAAACTGATGCTCATATTCAGATAAAGTAAAAGAGTCATCTTGATTTTGAGACTACTCTGCACTTTCTTCAACCTGTGTTTCAAATTCAACATTCATTGTTTGATTTGTGTCAATTTCAATATCATTGTCATTTGTCTCAGGCCCACTGCCACTGCCACTAGTACTACCACCAGTACCGGCGGCTCTTGGAATTGGAGAGCCTGTGTTGCACAACCTGATCCCTCTTCTTTCACATGTGGACCTCCAGATTGCGAGTGCCATTTCAAAAGGAAAATTTTTTACATTATACGCAGTTCCTTTCATCCTCAAGCAATTTTCCAAATTCTTGTCCAGTTTGTTTCTTAACTTTGATTTCAATATCCCCAATGTACTGAAAACTCTCTCATCCTCCACCGACCCCAATGTCATTGTTTGACATAAATCAGCAAGTTTGAAATATTCTGACATCGAACCACGCAATATTTCACTTTGACCTAAGTTTTTCCAAACCTTTTTTATTGATGCCGGTTCAAAGGCCTTCTCCTTGCCCATGGACTTATACTGGTCCCTCGTAGCTGTTGCAAAACTCCCACATTGCTTTCTAAGCTTATTTTTATTTAAAATTCCTTCTATTGTCTACTTATTGTATGTTACCTTTTTTGAAAACTGTTCGATCAAGATTTTTACTTGATCATGAAAATATTTTGGGTTATCTCGGTTTACCCAAAATTGAGGATACATAATACCCATGGCTTCAAGTATTTCATGTCGAGGGAATCTTTCATGAATCTCTAAGGAAAGAGATTTTGCAATTTCCCTCAAATTATCACTAACAGATTTAACAATGTCGTTAAAATCTTCCTCATTAATAGGTACTTCTTTTCTAGAGCATTTGGTTATCTTACAATGGTACATTGGTATCTCATATCCATGTACACAAATATATAAGTTCCCGCTTGCATTAAATTTTAAATAATTATTAGGATTATTCAAATCAGTAATTTTCTGCCACATCAAATAATTTGTGCCTTCTTGTGTTAGATCTAGATATAGATGATTAAGGGCCAAGCATGTAAGTTTACGTAGATTGGCACATTCATAAATATACATAGTTTTTTCTTGGGATTTCTTCACAATATTTTTCATCTCATCCAGCATGGGGAGAAGACTAGCTAAATTCAAGAGTGTCTCTATATCACTTAACCTATGTAAGAGGTCAAGAGCTTTGTCTACTGTGTTGCGATGCTTGTACATCACTCCAATCAAGGATTGATATTCTGAAAGAACTCGTTGCGCTGGTCCATGTAGGGAGATCCATCTGGTATCGACATCCTTGAGAAGCTTATTTCCAGGTGTTATTCCCTCAGCAAAATGTTGAAATTCAAGGAAATGTTTGGGACTTCGGCAGAAGTATGTGTGGATCTCACGAACTAGATTTTCAACTTTTGATACTATAGGAAACTTGCTTACAATTTTGAATACTAAATTCATTTTGTGGGCCATGCAGTGAATGCCAAGCATGTATGGTGCGCAAGTAGTTTGTAACTTTGTGCAAAGACCGCTCCTTTGACCTTGCATCACTGCAGCTCCTACACACACCAACTTTTTGGCAATTGTCAACTCATCCATACCTGCAATTTCATTCAAAGATTTCTTGACTAGTTCAAATAGATTTTGCGATGTTGAATTGTCCTTCATTTTATGAACACAAAGAAGATGAGCTTGGTGAACATGTTGTTCTACAATATACAAATGCATGCAAACCCAAGAAGTATTGTCTACCGCAGTAACTTCATCTAAAGATAATGCAATGAAATTTGACTCTTTTAATTTCTCCTTTAAATCTTGCTTTTCCACTGCAGCAAGACAGTTTTCCCATTCCCATCCAGCGTTTACTGACCAATGTGAGAAGGGAAATTGGGGAACACTCAAATAAGATAATAAATCAAAATATTTTGGGTAGTCCATCATAGGACGCCCCCTGGACAAAATATGAAAAACAACACTCATCTAAATAGTTTTTGACAGATTTGTTGCTGCCATGGCTTTTCCAAAATGAGCCTCAAGTGTACCTTCACATTTTTTAATCTTTGACATTCTATGGTTATGCTCTCCATAATATGTGGCATACTTAACATGAAGACATTCTTCCTTTGATTTCCATCGTACGACTGATTGTTCCTTTTCGTCTAATATTTGCTTTTCGTAAACTTTGTCGATATGCTTTTCTATAGTGTCAAGCTTTAGCCACATCATCTTGTCTCTTCCACATTTCCAACTACAAATCTTACATTAGACCTATGTTTCCCTTTCAATATCATTTTTGTTTGATAGCCCCACTGGTTCAAGGAATGGGTACTTTGACAACCAACCAATTTGAAAATTTCTTGTCATTTCCCACTCGCGCCCCAATTTTTCTTTGCCTTTTCTTTTCTTGCTACCACCATCATCCTCATCCAAGTCAATTATCTCATTTTGGCTATCTAGGGTATCCCTTGGAACATCTTCTGTGGTATTTCCATCCTCAATTAATACATTTTGATTTAACACAATGACAATCTCACCTTGACCTTCCTGTGACGGAAGAGTTGATGATGTAGCTCCATCTTCAATAAATAATATTTGGTGAAAGAGTTGATGGTGTAGCTCCACCTTGATCTGATGGATTAGAAGCTTTTCCAATTCCAAAGTAAGACTATATGGTATCTCCACGTTTTGGGCGTTTTGATGGCCTCCCAGTCTCTTCATTACCCTCCTGCTCAGGAGTCTTACCCTTGTTGCTCGACATATTGATATCTCACTTCGAATAAAAGCTAGAAAAAATGTCTTCTTTTTTAAGAAGGACAGGCCGACAGAGAATATAGATCCCATTCCCTACTCAAAATTATGTTTAAGACTAAAGCAAGAATGGAAAACAGATAAAGAAATCTTATTATTATAACTAATAACAGTATGAAGAAATGATCATTCACCTTTGAGTCTACATTTTTGGGTTTCGTTGACTTCTGAATCGAGAAGTAGAACCTCAGAACCAAACAAAATGTGTAAGAACAAATAATAGTTTCAATTCTATTTATATCAATCCATATTTGGCAAATTCCATGGGATTTTGAAATGGTATGTTAAAAATTTGGCGAATCTCACATGCTTATACAACGATACCTTGTAATTTTCAAGGCGAAATAGGTCTTCATAAGCAACTATTTATAAATTTTAATTGGCGAAATGGGTCTTCACAAGCAACTATTTGTAAATTTTAATTGGTGAAATGGGTCCTCATATAATGTTGTTTTAACAGTATTGGTGAATATGTTGGTGTTTTATGACATGCTCCCCGAGATTACAGGCAAAAATATTAATCGGTCCATTGGAAATGCGTAGTCTGTTATGGTTATGGCAAATTTATTGCCTAAACATTCCTCGTAAAAAAACCGTTGGCAAATGGACATGCATTGGACCGATAGTTCATGAAATCCTAGCGATTTGAACACCTTGTTGGATACGGTAAATTCGCCAATTTCGATTTGCCCAATTCCTAGAATTCGCCAATTGGTGAAGACTTGCCACTAAAGTTATCCCTGCTCTCTCTACTCCATTTCAGCACCCTTCCTAAAAGGTAACTTTCAAATAACATAAGTTTTACTCCTTAGCAACTATCTACCCTCTAGCAGCATCTACCCTAAGGTTCTCTAGTCTACCTAGGTGTTGTTGTTCTACTAAACAAAGAGAGTAATATTTACACACAAGCCTATGGAAAAGTAATTCAGTCTACTTATTCTCTTAAATAAATTCAAAAAAATAATTCAAGTGGATCTATTCAATACATTAACCATTCAATTCATACACATGTCACATGATTACATTCATCGTAATTCAGTATTCATTAAAAATGAATTAAACAAGTAACTAAAGAAGGTATGTCACAAGTATGTGTATGTACGTAGATGAAGGTCTATGTGCATACACATGTATGTGCCGACTTAAGTTAATATATTTTTGCATACATTACGAAATAAAAACCATTATAATAGATCGCTTTCATTCCAAAATAATGCTACAGACTTGTCATATCATTTGATTATAATACAGGATGTAAAATTCCCTTTTTGAGAAAGAAGAACAACTCTGTTTGAAATAGTTACTACATACTAATATAATGTTCATTTCAAATCCATGTTATTTTCAGAAGATTACAAGTTACTGTATCAATATGTCTCATTAACAGTTTCAAGCTATTCAGTATTCTATGTAAATAGTTTATGTTCTATCATTATGGATATATAAATATTTAAATAGTACTAGCATCTTTTAGAATAATAAAAGAATTGAATGGCATGATTGTCATTTTATACCACATACAAAGTTGTAACATTTATATTACAGTTCGAGTTTGGAGAAACCCGTGTCTCTATTGGTGACTATTATAAGTTCAAGCTACTGTCATTTATAAGAATGACTAACAGTCGAATGACTGTTTGGTTTCATCATTAACATTACCAAGAAAATTCGAACTCTAATGAATACCAATTATTGGCTTACAATGTTCAACAGCTTGCTAGTAAGATTTATTCATGGTAATCGTTCTATGGAACAATTCGAGTATTGTTCTAGGGAATGATAGTATGCATGCAATAAGGACTATTAAAATAAAATTTTGAGCATCGCATGAAAGCAACAAAATTGGGGATCATTCTGATGAACAATTAAATTTGTGATCAAATGACATGTAGATAATCAATCTTAGTGATTGAAACAACATAATGCATAATGGAACAATATAACCATTCCTCCATCGTTCATGGAGAATGATTTGATTTGCTTCAATAACATCAACGAAGAACTATTGCTCTATGATTGATAATCTAAAACCATACACCCAAAGGGTGTAGCATTCCTTATTCGGCCTAGCCGATAGGAAGATCAATAACTGTGAAAAAGAATAACAATGGTAAAACATTTTTTTCCATAGAGGAAACGATAAATGATTTTTTACATAATTTTAAACATCACAATACTTTTTCTAATCATATTTCATCTTATTAGCCATGATATTGACTAAATAAACTTGCATGCAAGAATTTGCAAATAGAGGTAATAACGATACAACGCAACATGACCATGTTCGGACAATGTTTCAGTAAAATAGAAATGCACAGGTTTAGAGCATGTAAAGATGGTTGATAAGGCACTTGCATCATTGAACAAAAAAAAATGATCAGACTCACAAAATAACAACCAGGATCTAAGCAAATACACTAGAAATTCAAAAATATCTAATGATTACCACTTATTCAAAAAGAATCGACATATTGAAGGTAAAATTACAAGTTTTCAAGTAGATTTTACTGAAAAATCAAGCATGTATGTCAACATAAACCGATTTACCTATTTATCGAAGCTTTTTCTGATCTTTTTCCTCCTATTTCCAACTCAATCAACTAACTTGCCTTATTCTTCCTTGGATCCTCGTCGCCACTGCTCGATTCTTTCTAGTGATTCCTACTCCAAAATGGAAATATTTTCTTCTCTTACCTGTTTGCATTGGTAAGGGGTCATTTCACTTCATAATTCTCATTAATTTTCCACCCCTCTACTAAAATTTGAATTACTTGGCCTTAAATTTGAATGCAAGGCACTTGTTCATTATGTCCTCTTTTGATATTATTTGAAATCAGTAGTAACGTTTAATAATTTCAATCCCATATTCAATTTTTATAGGGAATGTGTATATATATTTATATATATGTGTGCATATATATTTGTATATATACATATATATTTATATGGGTATATATAGATATATATATATATATGTTTATTTATCATTATTTTCATTTTATAACAATATAGTGTTTAATCACTTCCAACACAAAAATAAACTTTTATTTTATTCATTTGAATAATAGTCTTTAAATGAAATTCTTATCCTTTAAGCATGTCTTTTAAATACATACATATATGTTTTTAACCATGCTATCATTTTCTTTCAAATTCGAAAATATGAGATCAAAATAGAAAATTGAATAAGAAATCACATGTATATCATCCCACAAGCCTATTTTTATTAAACATTGAATAATTTTGAATCAAGTCAATATAATTTTCTATATGAAATTTTAAATGCAATCTACATGTTGTTTTGTGGTGTGTGCATCCAAATTCCATCAAGCTTACCATTCAATCCAGCTAAATGATCCTACTTCAACTGTGTTCTTGTCCTTCAACTTGTTACCTTGCATTTTCACACACTTGCACTTATACAGTTCATCAGTAACGCTCAATCATGATAAAGTATAAGATAGTTCATAAAATCGCATGGTCAAAATATGGTCAACTTCTTTCAAACATTTTGAAGATATCATATTTTTCATTTGACATATTGAATTTCCTCAATAATTTAGTTTATCATATTATAATTTAAATACAATAAAAATTGGGTTATGACATGAAGGCCTAAAGATGACTGCAGAGGATAAAATTGCAGACTAACTTCTGAGAGTTGATGATGTAGTAAACTCTATCAAAGGATATGGAGAAGTAAAAGAAGATTTCATTGTGTTGAAAGTTCTAAGTTCAATGAAAATAAGATATGATCCCAAGATCTCTGCAATTGAAGGAAGAGAAGTGGATAAAGTCACTCTTGATGAGTTGCATGGAATATTTACTACATATGAGATGAGAATGGGGGATCTCGAGCCTTCTAGGAGAGAAGCTACATTCAAGGTTGTAAAAAGGGAAAAGGATTAAGTAGATAAGAGAGACAAGGCTACAACCATTCCATCAAACCATGAAGAAATTGATGAGGAAGAAGCAAACTTCATAAGAAGACTGAGGAGAGGATTCGGCAAGTATAAAGGTAAGTTGCCCTTCCAGTGTTTTAACTATGGTAGAATAGTTCATTTTTCTTCTAAGTGTCATTATGATAAAGAGGATAATGCTAAGCAAGAAGGAAATAGTAGAAAGAAAAAACCTTACTATCCTAAAAGGAATAATTTTGGAGAGAAAAAGAAGAGCTTGTACATTCAGAAAGAAAGTAACTCATTTGATGATAATGATAGTTCAAATGATGAACAAGATAATTCTCTTGTAATGAAGAAAGAAGAGAAAAAATTCCTCTTCATGGCCAAAGACTCTAAGCATCAGAAGGATGAACAAGTTAAGGATTCTCATGAAGAAGAGGAAGCAAATGTTGATCTTGAGGGAGAATTCATTAGTTCTCTTGAATTTCTCGATGATCTGAGGGATAAGTTTGATGATCTTAAAAGGGAAATAAAGAAATTGAAAAATCATGCTAAAGGGGAGACTAGCAAGCTAACTCAAGATCTTGTGGAATAAAATAAGATGGTAGTAAGTCTGAAACTTCAAGTGGAGGAAGCCAACATAGGGGAAGAAGTGATGAAATCCAAATTAGAATCTAAAATGGATAGATGCATGAAGCTTGAGGCAAAAATTGTTTCCTTAAGAAAAGAATTGGAGAAAGCCAGGGAGAAGATCAATAAGGGTTTGAAGCTAAAGGGCGGCTCTAACATTTTGGATGAGTTGTTAAGTACACAAAATTAAGCTAATAAGGAGAAATCAGGCTTAGGTTTGGAAAAAGGAAAGAGCTCCTTTTTTTATGCTTCTACAAAACTCTATGAAAGATTTAGGGTAGAAGAAAAGTCAGTCTCTAGTGATGAAAAAATTGACAAAATGAATGTCTCTAAAGATGATAATTCTACTGAGGTGGAGAAATCCGGTGAAGAGAAAAAGTCGGTTGTAGACAAGGACAACCAATTAGTCCTTGTTCAACAAAAGAAGAAGTAGAACACAAAAGGAACATATGATGATGGATTCGCAAGAGTACATCATCCAAGGAAGTCAAAACAAAGAAGATATCCTCATCCATCTCAAGGAAATTCCATGACCAAGTACTCATCATACATCATACTTCTATGGGTATTGTTGTACTTCTAATCATTTTGGTCATAGGGCTAGAGAGTGTAGAGTCATTCCAAGGAGGAATACAAATTTTGTAAGCAAAAATCCATTTGCTCCCTTGGTTGATATGAATATAGTCTATTATAATTGCAACAATTTTGGTCATGTAGCTAGAGATTATAGAACAAAATTATAAGACTGAATGTACGGTCTGAGAAGAAGAAAAACTCACCTCCCAAAAATGGAAAAGGAAGAGAAAAAAGAAGAGAAATTTGAAAAGAAACCTAAGAAAGTGTGGAAGGGAGAAAGAGAAAAGTTCCACTCAATCTATGATTTCCCAAACAACACTGCATGCAAAGAAATAAAATTTGTGTGTAATTGATAGTGGTTGCTCCAAACATATGATTGGAGATAAAAGAAAATTCACTAAACTCAAGAAGTGTAAAGAAGGATCAATAAGCCTAGGTGATAATACTGCTGTCAAAATTCATGGTAAAGGAATTTTGAGCCTAGATGGGAAGAATAAGACAAAAGAAGTCCTCTATGTTAAGGGTTTGTGATATAACCTTCTTAGTGTCAGCCAGATGTGTGGCAATGGCTACAAAATTGTATTTAACTCTAAAGGCTACAAAATAAGAACAAATGGTAAGACAATTGCATAAGGATTAAGGACTGATAGTAAACTCTACAACCTTTGTGAAGTAAAATGACAAAACTATCTAATTATCCAAGCAATGAGAGTTGGTTGTGGCATAGACGATTAGGGCATGTAAACTTTAACAATTTAGTAAAGATAAGCTCAAAAGGACTAGTTAGGAACATGCCTAAGATAGTGAAGCCTAAAAATACTATATGCAAAGGATGCTCTCAAGGAAAGAAAACAAATTTTAAGATTCCAACAAAGGATTATTCAACCACAAAGCCCTTGCAAATAGTTCATATTGATCTGTGTGGTCCCACAAGGACAAGAGGGTTGCAAGGTGAAAGATATTTTATGTTGCTAATTGATTATTATACTAGAATGGCATGGGTAACATTTCTAAAGGAGAAGGCTAAACCATTTGAGAAGTTCAATATTTTCAGGAAGATGGTGGAGAAGGAGACCGGGAGAAAAATTAAGTGCCTAAGATCAGACAAAGGTGGAGAATTCACATCAAGTGAATTTAAGGAGTATTATGAAAAACATGGAATCAAGCATCAATATTCTACACCAAGAACTTCACAATAAAATGGAGTGGTAGAAAGAAGAAACATGATCGTCAAAGAAATGGATAGAGCTATGCTAAATAAAGAAAATTTGGCAGACACATTCTGGAAGCAATTCACACTGCAATGTACATCCAAAATAGAGCTCTTCAAAGAGTGAATAGTGGCAAGACTCTGTATGAGCTATGGTATGGCAATCCTACATCAGTCAAGTACTTTAGGGTATTTGGTAGAAAATTCTACATTAAAAGAGAATAAGATGACTTGGGAAGCTTTGATTCAAGAAGTGATGAAGGAATATTTTTAGGATATTCCACTCAGAGCAAAGTTTACAAGTGTTACAACAAAAGGCCACACAATATATTAGAAAGTATCAACGTCAAGATTGATGAAGATGCAAATTAGGGTAAGCCAAGAAGAAACAACTTTGAGATTGAATCAAAAGATGATGATGTAGATGCAATAGTTGAAGAAGAGGAATGAGGAGGAGAGAATGAAGAAGAGGTTGAACGAGCTCCTACAAAATATGTGCTAAAGGATCATCCTATAGATCAAATAATCAATGACAAAATTGAAGGATTTCAGGCCAAGAGAAGACTTTCAAGGAATAAGGAACAAGTAATTTTTTCTCTCCTATCTCATATCAAACCAAAGAGCTTTAGTGAAGCTAGCAAGGATGAGAGTTGGATAAAATCCATGGAGGAGGAACTCAATCAGATTGAGAAGACCAAGACATGGGAATTGGTTCCTAGACCATCAAGCAAAAATGTAATAGGCACCAAATGGGTATTCAAAAATAAGCTAAACAAAGATGGTGTTGTGGTTAGTAACAAGGAAAGATTGGTGTGCAAGGGCATGTATGCACAAGTTGAAGGCATTGATTTTGAAGAAACATTTGCACCTATTTCAAGATTAGAATCCATAAGAATGTTTCTTAAATTTTTAGTTTATAAAGGATTTAAAGTGTATCAAATTGATGTTAAATCTACCTTTCTGAATGGAAACCTTGAAGAGGAAGTCTACATTGAACAACCAGAATGTTTTTAGCTTTCAAAAGAGGAGGATTATGTTTGTAGATTAAGGAAGGCATTGTATGTTCTAAAACAAGCACCTAGAGCATGATATTCCAGATTAGACCAGTACCTACAACAAGAAGGATTCAAAAAGGGGTGTGTAGATAGTAATTTGTATTTCAAATCAAAAGGTGAGCACATGTTCATTTTTTTTGTTTATATATGTAATGCCCCGCCAAGTAACCTTAAAGGAAGTTGCAATTAACATCATAAGCGAACCAAATTTTTTTTTTTTTAAAATGCATTTAACATACACATTCACTTACTAATTAACAACAACCTCTAAGGCTACAAGGTTAGGATTACTTAAACCCACACATACATAATACATATAACCATAGCCTTATGAACTTTATGATATAAACATCATACATCATAAGAATACCACATAACATAATAAGATAATCAACCAAGATACAATCTCATAAACATTATCTTAAAATAATAGTTACATCACTCATTCCCAGAATGAGGCAATAGTACAAAAAATTACAATTACATAACTCCACCTCATAATCATAAGAGGGATAGAATATCATATACAAAACTGAAATATTACAATGCAAGATAATACCACAAGAACCGCGAGCTGTCCATCTAGATGTCTCGCCACCAAGTACTGAAGATCGATGGGGACCCAACGGTTTTGGTGCATGTTCCACCCTACCAATGTGGTACCCGAAGGCCCACCCCCCATGCTAGGAGATAGTAACAAAGTAACATGGACAAAGATCTACTACCTCTAACCAAAGACAGACTCAAACTGACTCATACTGTTATAACCAACCAAATGAATTAACAAGTACGAATCAAGTACAACTCAAGTATAATACAAGTACAAATCAAATACAATACATGTACAAATCAAGTACAATACAAGTACAAATCAAATATCACTGACATAGGTCACATTGCTTCCAGACATAAAGTAGATCAAGTATGTTCAAATAACCATACACATAAAATAATTAACAACAGTTGTCATAGATAGAGTGTCATCGCAAGGTTTGTCATGAGATCTCCTCTGAGCATTCTTCATAGGCTCCGGCACAAGTAATCCTGGTGGCCTCAACCGAATCCCGGCACTCATACTCACTCATGCGGAATCAACTACCTCTCGCAAAAACTAGATAGTTGATCTTGCCATTCCAGGCCTTCTCATTCATCCCAAGTCTAAACAAGCCCTTGTGTCTATGAGTAAGGTAAAATTATTTTGATTAATGTGAGATGTTAGTCCTAATCTTCTAAGTACATTATTTTAATTATCACTTGTTTAAATCACTCCTGAAGGTTATCCAGTTTACCTCTTTGGGCTCTGGCACCTAACAGAAGCCACTCTTCTATTCGACAACACACATCCAAACAATCCACCAAGGGAACCACAAGTGCATACCAACTAGGCATCATAATCCACTCCAACACAAAGAGGATACAAATAATAGAAACTCACTCCAAACATCTTGGAGGAAACAACACATAGTCCACTCCTTTCACAGGAGGTACAAAATATCTCACTCCAAACATCTTGGAGGCAACAACACATAGTCCACTCCTTTCACAGGAGGCAACAAGATGAAACCACATAACAAGGTCACTCCATACAAGGAGGCACGGATCCCATAATCCGCTCCTAAGCCAAGGAGGTGCAAACATTCCCGTTCGTGAAAACCGGGTAAAACTGAAAAGACGCCATGCACTACCCAAAGGAAAACAACTGGATGGCACAAAGATTCAACAACCCTTATCCTCTAAATTCTTCTAGAAGACTTATAATTTAGGACTAACACTAAATCCCAAAACCAACAATGCAACTTGATGACATAGCAACAAAAGCATTCAAGTCATCAATCAAATCTAATATTTGGATTTCCTAAATCCATACTCATTCAATAGGTAGTGTTGACAAAGTCAAAGACATGATAAGTAGATCATCTAAAATAATCATAACCCCTATTTCCCTTTTCATTATTGGAAATTTAAAACAATTAAACTTACTTCCCTTTACTGAATATAAAGAATTAAATCCTTTAAGATAAACATGAGGAAGATACTACTTTTGGATATACTAAACCAATATCTCTTTCATAATCCAATCACAATGATTCAATTAATCTAAATAGAAATTAATAAATAACATAATTGATTGCTTCATCAATAAAACAACTTCTTAATTTACTTTTAAATCGACACAAATCCATGCAAGTAAACTCTTTCCATTTCCTAACCAAATCTTACATCTCATTCAATTTTCTATTTAACACATTCAATCACTTTAATATAATAACATATTGTTTCTCTATCCATTTTCCATATACACTAATCAATCCATTTTTAAATCTCTATTCAACAATACATTGCATGCATCTCATTAAAATAAAATACGATAATGAATTTTACACTGAATATATATATATATATATATATATATATGTTTCATATTATATAGACACCATTAATATTCCATTCACAATGACTAGATTTCTCTATGGAACTAAATAGAACATAATAACTATTTGCCTTTTTCAATCTAGTTAGTTCCTAAATTTACTTCTAATGCAAACTAACACTATTGCAAACAATCTTTTCAATTTTCTATCCGGAATTTATGTCTCATCAACCATCCATTTAAAAATATGTAATTTCATCAATGTATAAAAATATCTTTTGACTTGTCTATTTGGCCACGCATTCATATTGTTTATAATTAAATCTCATAATTAAAACAAACATTTAAATATAAATATTTCTATAATTCTTCAATATATTTAAAAATCTTTCTTTATACATTTTCTACACATACTAATTATTTCTTTTAGAACACTAAAAATACCCAATTTGCAAACAAAAGAATAAAATAATATAAAATATTATTTATTCTCTCAAATAAATAAATACCTTCAATATACATATACTAAATATAGATTAATATATTTAAATATATTTAATCATTAACATATCTTCTATCCTTTGCAGAATATCAAATTGATTAATTCAAAATAAAATATCCTTTATCATCAATATTTCAAAATATAAATATATTTTTCCAATTAAATCAAATTAATAATTGGACCTTTTACATATGAGTTTAAATTTCACAATTCAATTGAAAATTATGCATTCTTTAAATCAAATATTTAACTCCTTCAATTAAACTTTAACATGCCATTTTAAAATAAACAATAATTTTCCCATATGTTTATAATTTTAATTCCACTAATCTAATATACAAATTTTATTTAAAATAATATAAATAAATATAATACTTTAGTATTATAAATTATAATATAAAATATTATTAAATAATATTTTAATATTATAATAACAATACATAAAATATTAATATTTATAAATATCAATTTATTATTATTTTATTTTCAGAACAGCCATGGGAAAATAATTTAACAGTAGTCTCATGTTTCAAACATAACTCAAAAACTATGATCTGGGTATTTGAGATTTTTGGACAGGGGTAAGAAAATATCAAAATGAAAAAACCCTTTAAATTTCTTGAAAACCTAGTTTGTGAAAGTAAAGTTATAGGCAACACAATCAGACCATTTTACCATGAAAATATAACTATACTGCAGATTTTAAAATCCGATTTTTAATAATAACAGAGGGTTTCATTTTCTAAAAACATTCTAAATGCCTTGTTCAATCTCTATGTTTGATTCCAATAATAATAACATCAATTTCTTCAAATAATTTAAATTCAACTAAGGTTTTCACAATTTTCACTCAAGAATTTTCACAAGCAAAGGCTGTAAATTTATTTAATTCTTTTCTTCTAATATCAAGTTTGTTTTCTAAAACAGATTTAACCAACAAATCTTTAATCATTACTATTTTAAAGAAAACAATCAAGAACAATAAAACACAAAGAGGAAAACCTGGTACAAGAAGCTACAGGAAGAGATGAATTTTTGATGCAAGCCTCCTCCAAAGATTTCCTGAATTTTCTTCAATCCACCAATGAATCCAATCCAAAATCCAACAAATGCAAACAATCTTTCCTTCAATCAATTCTACAATCAAAACTTTCTTCAAACCCTTATGCAAATTTTCCAAAATTTCTTCCCTGCTGTAAGAATGTATTTTTCTAAAAACTTTCTTCCCCTAAAATTAAAACATATATTCTTATAAATCAAAAATACCTAATTCAACCCTAATTCACATTACATGCAAATTAGATATTTCAATTTCAATTTCAATTTCAATTTTCAATTTCAATTTCACAATTTCAATTTCAATTTTAATTTCAATTTCAATTTCACTTTTCAAAAACCCACTTTCAATTTAAAATGAAATTTCAAATAATAAATTAATTTCCAAAGTTGCAACCAATTTCCCAAATAAACATTTAATTACAATTTCTAATTTAATTCTCACACGTTGGAATTAAATTCCAAAATTAATTCTAATTCTTTTATTTCCTTTCATTCTCTTGCATCACGTTTAATTAATTAATTTAATTATTTAATAACTAAATTCAACCCCCTTGGATTAAATTTAATTAATTAAATAAACTAAATATAATTAATTAATTTAAATATAAACTTTTATCCACATTGCATTATTTAAATTAAATAACCATCAACATGATTTAAATGCAATTATTCCAAATATCTATTTCCAAATCAAGAATGCTTCAGAATTAAATAACATCAAAGCAAGACAGATAATGACTCGACACACACAACTGATGACACACTAAGGCTAGGGTATAGACTTGACACATGTTACCTAGCTACTATCTCCCGTTCAACTTAACCGTTGGATCGACACGCTCAAACCTGTGAAACCAGGTGGAGTCGATGTCATGTACCTGCAATCCTGCAACCAAGTAAACAACATCATACAATATATCCAGCATATAATACACACCGTGAAGAAGGAATTACGGATTCGCAGGGCGCTCGCAAGCGAGTGATGCGAAACCGTCCTCTTCACCAATACACTCATTGAAACTGACACTTCCATCATAATCCAGTAATCTCATAATAACATCTCATGTTAATTCTACAACATCATTAATCTATAATGTATGTGAAACAATAATCAGATAACTACATCCCACAATAATATTTGTCACTCAATAGTAATGATCAAAACATCATAACAAAATGTATCCAAAAGCAAGGTAACTGCAACCAACATAGCATACAGCAACTTGAACAAGAAGCAAAACGGAGGGGTATTACAATATAGATGACATAATATTTGAAGGTAGCAATGATAAAATGTGTCAAATATTTGTTACACATATGCAAGATGAATTTGAAATGTCAATGTTAGGAGAGTTGTCATTTTTCCTTGGTCTATAAATTGTACAAACTGATAATGGGATATTCATATCTCAAACTAAGTATGCTAAGGAAATGCTCAAGCAATTCAGAATGGAGGATAGTACACCAGTCAGTATCCCCATGATAACTGGATACAAATTGAGTAAATTATATGAATCCCCAGATGCAAATCAGACGTTGTATAGGTCAATGATTGAAATCTTGTTGTATTTAACTACATCAAGGCCAGATATTATGCAAACAGTATGTTTAGTTGTAATATTTCAGGCTGCACCAAAATAATCTCATGTCAACATAGTAAAAAGAATATTTAGATACATCAAAAGTACTATTGACTATGGGATATGGTATCCTAAGAGCAAGGATTTTTCTTTAACTACATTCATAGATGCAGATTGGGCAGGAAGTGTGGATGATAGGAAAAGTAGTAATGGTGGAGCATTCTTTTTGGGAAATAAACTGGTTTCTTGGATGATCAAAAAGAAAGAATATGTTACTCTTTCTATGACTGAAGCAGAGTATGTAGCAACAACAACATGTTGTACTCAGGTCCTATGGATGAAATAGACACTTAAGGACCTTAACATAGAATACAATGAACCTATCTCTATTCTTTGTGACAAATCAAGTACCATAAAAATTTCAAAGAATCTAGTGATACATTCTAGAACAAAGCATATATCTATTAAGTATCACTTCATAAGAAAGAATATTACAGATAAAGAGGTCAGCATGGAATATGTCCCAACAAAAGAACATGTAGCTGACATTTTTACTAAGCCTCTTCCCACAGAGAAATTTGAATATCTGAGGCAAAAGTTGGGAGTAATTGCTCCCACATCACATCTCTATGTTGAACCTCTCTTTTGCTATTTGTCCTTGATGACAATATTTGTTTCAGTTTGGCATCTTGGTGGTGATTACTCAATTGCATTTTTTCTATTATGTCTTTGGCATACTTCATATTATGATATTACCTTTGGTGGCACTGATCTCTTGACTCCATGTGCAATTCTTGGTTACAGGTTTATGTTCCCTTGTTTAGGTGACATGTTTCTGATTTGAAAATTTGTGCTATAGTGATTTACTTGATTATTTGATATTGGCTTATTCAGTGATCTACAGAATTAATTGATGTTGGCTTATTCAGTTCTTCTACCATAATAACATTGATTAAAAAAAAATTGAACATCATCAGAGGTGTGCTTCTCTATTCAGATTCATTCAGGTAATGCTTTCAGTTTTTGGTTCTTGAGTTAATAATATGTAGTTGGTTTTCAGTTTTAAGAAAACCCTATCGGGTTTCCTTAAACAACTGATAATGGCTTGGGAATTTGTTATATGGTATTGGGCATGGATAATTGGCACATTGTTTTTGGCTTGAAATTAGCCTTTATTACATTTCATAAGGCTTTGGATATATTGAGTATATATTGCATTATATGGTGGCAATCGGCTTTTGGTTAGTAAACATATTGATCATTATGTGCATGAGATTCAGGTTTTTTTTTGTTAACACAAGACTAGGCCTTAAGGCCGATAGCAGGTAAGGTTATGATGAGTTCAAAATGTCACCATGGAAGTGACTTGGCTTTGATTAGTAGGGAACAAACAAGTCTAAGGTAATCGGCATTTTTCATGTGTAAAGTGGTCATGTCAAATGATTTTGGTTGGCATTCATAACATTGAACAATCTGCGGATTTCAAGTGTATTATGATGTTTGAATTGTTAATTCAGTCCTATCGGACTTCAAACTTTATCAAAATAGGTAATTATATCGATTGTTTTTGCACTTGGGAAGATTAAGGCAAACATTGTGCTTCATTGTTTGTGGGTTTCAAACCCTATTTTGTCTGCCATCATGGAAACCTTCTCACAGTCATTTCACTGTGTAAGTCGGCTCTCTACTTTTCTTGGACAGCGTATGGGGAAATTTGTAAGACCATTACAATGGTCGATTCTTCTATCAGGCTCCTGTCATTAGGTAAGAGCTCAAAATAGGAAAGATTCCCATGCTGCTCTGTTGCTTCGTTGGTCTGATAAATTGCTACATGACACCATCTATTTTGTTCTTCTCAAGTATTCTTCTCTTTGACTACTTTCCAGAACCTTTACTTCTATTGGCAAGGTTAATAAGAGATATGTGTGCTTCTGTATAAAAGTTGGAAAATGAGTTTATTCTTTTTGTGGTCAGATCTGAAATGATTACACATAATCTAGAGTGCATTTCACAAAAATTTACCATATCAGATTTACGAGTCGTGGTTTTTGGCTCGTGGGTAATCATGAAATCTATGAATCTTCTCAGTTTCTTACTTGGAGTCATTGGTAACTATTCTTGAATGCATCATTATATGATTTTGGTTTCACTACATTGAGAATTCGATTACTTTACTGCAGCATCAGTTTCAGTGGCTATTGTTCATGGAATATTTAGTTTTTATGTTGTTTTGTTTTTGGCACTGCTTGTATAGGCTACTTGAGAAGAAAACATTGGGTATTCAGTCACCTTTCTGATTTTTCATGTTGCTTGGGTATTCTTGTCAGAAGAATTTCTACATGTTGATATTTCCTATAGGAACACTGTTACATCCGGCTCTGTTGCTCGATAGAAAATTGGTATTCTGATAATCAACTATGTTTTATTCTTTGCAAAACAAAAATGAGCTACAGTTACAATATCAAATTATGTAATGATGAAATCTATTCAAATAGGAAAACAGAGAGATTAGGGCTTTCAGGTTTGTATTTGAAAATTATGTGAGAAAGAAGTGTTATTATTTTTGCTGGGAAAAATTGAGAGAGAGTTAACTGTTTGTGAAGAACCATGAGAAATGTATGAAACAGAAAGTGAAAAACTAGAGTGAGAATATCACAGTGAATGTATTGAGGAGAAGTTGTGTATTCATATTGGAAATCAAAATTTATGAGCTATTTCCTCAAGTTGTCTTAAGGCTTGAAAATGGGTAGAATTATGAAGGGTCATACTTGAACCTTGAGAATTGTAAACATTGTTCGTCAAGAGGCACTTGACAAAAATTAAAGAAACAAAGAGATTCTTTGTATCATTATATGTCTTACTGAAAAAGGAAAAGGGGTTGGTGCTCCTTGAAATTGGTGTTTCTAAAAGTGGGGTTGGTGCTCCTTGAGTTGGTGCTCAAAAATCAGCCTATGAGGCATTGTCAAAAATGATTATTGAAATGAAATCCTAAAAAGGCAGCAGTTTAGGAGTGGTTTTTCTACCCCAGGAGGGTTTTCCACTCGACATATCTTGTGTTTATTTGATTATCTATGGTTCATCTAATTCATTACATGGATGCTTTAATATGCTATGTTTCCCTATTACAATTCTCATTTCAGTTTATGTGATTGCATTCAATACATTAATGAGTTTATCATTGATAAATGAGAGCATACATCTGGTTTATTTAAGTTTTATTAAAATTGTGAAAACTGTTAAAATCATTGGAACCCCCCCCCGCCCCCTCTCAGTGTCTTCTTCACTCCAACACTCTATACTCTAGTGATAGGGTATACATACAGGGGAGCCTCACTTGTACTTAATTTATCCCTGGAAATGGTGGCAAAGATCAAGTCAAGAGGAGTATGCCCTTTGCCATTGATGTCAAAGGGGGAGAAATTGTAAGCAAATGCTCAAATAGGAGCATGGAGGAGATTTATGTCAAAGGGCGAGTAAACTACTTTATAAATGATTTAATTGGTACAAACCATTAATGCTACAATTTGTATGAGCATTTAGAGTTTTTTCCTCAATGACAAATGGGGAGATTATTGGCATATTATTGTCATTGATTTCAAAAGGTGTGGATCAGGCTCTAAAAATGTGCAGGTTGTTCATGTTGCAAATAAAATATCTTGTAAGTATTGCAAAATTTGTTCAAATGGTTGCAATGAAGTGTTTTCAATCATAGTGTTCAAACATAATTCTATTTTATCGATGACTTGTTATTGTCGGTTGCAAGTCATTCAAGTCAATACTTATGACATTGATATCATGTGGGAACTGGCCCCTTGTACCTAGCCTTCCAAGTTAGCGAGGTCTGTGTGTTTTATCAGGAAGACAGTAATACTTCAAAGAGACTGAGCTTGGTGTCTCATTGATGAAGCAATGGAGAGAGATAATGTTATATCAGAGTGACAACGGTATTTCAAAGAGACTGTATCTCGAGTCTCCTCGATACTTTGATGGTGGGTCCAACGATGAGGTATAACATGGATAGAAAGTGTGACATATAGTACAAAGATGATGTGGTTGAAAGGGGGGCAGCAGTTGATTACATTGACCAGGGTGATGTCATAGAAGAAAGTGTGGATGCAAAGGCATCTGATCGGAGAGACCTCAACATGTTGGTAGGAGTCTTTTTAGTGTCTCTTCAACACTACAATGGCAACATAGAATGGTGGAGATACATCGATGAGAATATGCCATTTTGGAGAGAGGCATTTTAAAGTCTCTTTGATACTATGATGGTGGGTCCTACATGCAGGTGACGAGATAGGAGAATAGGTGGAACTAGCCCACCAGCCTAAAAAAAATTTGTGGGCCCATGCCTTTAGCTGTAAATATAGTGGGTAACGGTGGTGATTGAACAAGCATGACTAAATGGAAAATATCGAATGAAGTATATTGAAGAGACAACACATTTTTGGAATGAGCAATTTTGGTGTCTCTTCGACACTACAATGAAGGTTTACTTCATTGGGTTGAAAAATGATTTTCGGTGAGACTTGTTATTTAGTCCCTCTAGCATGCTAATAATGTGGGACCTGATAAAGGTGATGATGGAGTATGGTGACATGTAATGACAAGTGGAAAAAATCAATTGATCATTTTTTTCAATTCACATCCTTGTGAATTATGTGGGGATGATGTGGACATGCAGGTTGAAGGAATCTTATCAAAGAGAAAGAAATATTTCAAAGTGAGTAACTTATAAGTCCCTCTAATGTAATGATGGATGGTGATCATAAATTTGTAAGATCGACAATAGAGATTTAAAGAATAATGATCCAATGATAATGCTTTAAAGTTGCTTGAATAAAGGGAGAAATGTGGATCATGGTGCATAGAGACAGAATCAATTATCAAAATTTGAAGATAAAGGCTTCAAACAGCTAAGTCTGTGTACATGATTTTAGACTAGCATCCAACCAAAATAATGAAATTAATTGGTATACCTACTCCAATAATCTATTTAATTAGTGATTTGAGTTACAGAACGTTGGCATGGAGTGTTAAGTTAATTGATATTAGGTTCAAATCTAATGAATAGAAGAACACATTAAATGCATATCTGATCTTAGGGTTTACAAATCACTAATCTTAGAATATTTTCTGAAATATAAATTAATGTGGGTATGGCTCAATGCAGAGTATGCTTCCTAAAGAAGAAATAAAGAAAACCCTAATAGAAGTTTCTGTATGTGTTGGTCAGTGGTGGTGCACAGCTCAAGGAAGGTACTATAGGTCAACATGTTGAACATTCAAAATACTAAGAGGGGGGTGAATCAGTATTCCATAAAACCATTCACATAAAATCCATTTAAACATTATCATAAATCTGACAAAATCAACAAGAGAAAACATGGAATCAAGACAATACATCAGCACACATGAACACCAATATTTTTACGTGGAAAATCCATAATGGGAAAAACCATGGTGAGGGTTGGCTCACAATATAATATATTTGGATATAGAATATTACAAGGTCTCACTGCCAGGACTAACCGTCCTTCAAAACCTCATAGCCTAAAGTAAGTACAAAATGATTTGGCTCACTACCAAGATACAAAATGATGTGGCTCACTGCCAAAACTATGAACTGATGAAATGCACCTTCCTTGTGTTGAGGTTCAATTCCAATGAAGCACAATACATAAATAACACACTTATCTACACATCCATACAATTTTTCGCATACATATTCACATATTCATCTTCATGTATCTTTCACACACACTAATTCTCTACCTCTCTGCAAAAACTTGTTACATATATATATATATATATATATATATATATATATATATATATATATATATATATATATATATATATATATATATATATATATCCATGTTCACTAATTAGGTCAACCTAATCAACTCTATTAGCATTGTTCTCATCTTTGCATATAAGTATTTGGTGTGGACCTAAGATAGATCATATTATCATTCACAACACATATAAAAACTTCTCAATCTTAATATATAATTAGGTCAACCAAAGTTAAACCAAAAAACCCCCAAAAATATATGAAATCCATCAAACGTTAACACAAAATCTTGTTAGCATATTGAATTCTCCCTTAGATGACATCGAGATACTTATGTTCAACGGCTCATGATAAGATAATCAAATACTAGAAAATGTGGAGTCTCTCACATCAATGTATTTGTATGAGCACTCATTGTAGTCTACATATCAGAATACTATCATTCATATCTCCCAAATGCATTCACATATTATTATGAAACTCCAAAGTAAAATGCATCATGTAGTCTCAAATCTATGTACAAATTCATGTAAGATATATTTTCCTAAGATAGAATACAGACCAAAAAACCAACGTACAGAGCCAGTGTATAAGTATAACACTCTTTCCAAAACTACTGGTAACTATACCTTTCCACCCATACAACCTAGTCAGTTGACCCCATGTCAGTAGATGCAACTGATATCAACATAGAATATATTATCATATTTTGAGCAGATCTTACAAAATAGGATAATCTAGATCAAGATACTGCATTAACAAACTTCCATTATCGGAGCAGATAGTCACCAAAATTCCATTGTGACAGTTATCCAAATCCCACTATCAGTTGACATCAATGCCAACCTCTCAATTTCCAACAATCTCCCCCTTTGTCATTAATGGCAACACATGATGTGAAAACCATCAAAAATTTTCTTCCCAATTTTCAATTTTCTCCCCCAAAAATCTATTCACATAGTCTTAATTAGATCTCTAAGCTTCCCATATTGTTCAACCATCTCTCCTTTCTCTTTATGCGATGCAAGGTATTATTCATTCATATTTGTCAATCCATACCAAGTCTGATCATCCAAATCAAGAGAAAGATCAATTGTGCTAGACGCATACTTGATTCGGGCTTCAATTGTGTTCTCAACATCTTTGAGTCTTTGAGTTGCATCAAGCTAAGTCCAACAGAATGTGAATAGACTCTTGACCTCTTTCTCACACTCTTAAACATCTTTGAGTCTTTCAAGTGCCATGTTGTGAGTAGACTTACACTTCTCTATAATTTCCAACAATCCTTTATCTTCAACCTAAGAGACCATGTCATTTATTGCTTTGCACCTTAATTCATTGAATCTATCAGTTAATGCATTTGATCTTTCTTTAGTGGACCATGAAGAACTAGTGACCACACTAGGCGCTACGTGAAAATGTGTCCTTCTGGCTAGTTTCTTAAGTCTTCTTGGAGCAGGTTCAACCTGAGCAACTAATGCATGAACCTCGGTGACTTTACTCTTTTCTCTAGTGGTAGACATTGATTTACCGAAGACTAACTCAAATTCTTCAAGATTTTTAGCTATTTCAGTGTAGGTTCCAAACCTAGGTATGTTGGGATCCCAGGGGTTGTTAATCAATAATTCAATGCAACTAGAAGCATAGTCCTTCTCAATCTCATATCCAAACTCAGGTATCCATGAATTCCTTGGTTCAACTACCTTAATAATGAAACTATCAGTGATTACCAAAAATTTTATAACATTCTTGTATTTTATAACCAATTCTTTGGGAACTCTCCTTCTTCTATTGATTTTCCTTTGAAACTTTCCAAAGAATGCAGCAAGGGCATCTCCTTATGCATCCAAATCTCTAATGTTTTTCATAAGTTCCTCAATTTTATGAGAGACTGGTCTGGTATTCTCCCAACTAACCTCACCTATTCTAGGAATCTCCTTCATAAAATAGAAAATCAAGCATAAAACCAATGTACCATATCTGAATATACCTTCCTTCTTCTTGATATCTCTCAGATTCTCCAACAACTTGTCATGCCCGAAAATTTTCATCAAGAAAACCCAACAACTTTTTTTTTTTTTTTTTAAACACATTAGTTAAAGTAGCCATTCCATTTTCAAGGGGTCATGCCCACATATAGAGTTGAGTCTAAACACAAATGTCACAATTCTCAAAAGATTTTTATTGGAAGTTCAAATTTAATATGTAATGACTTAATTATTTGTTCTAACAAAGTTGTTATAAGTGAAGCAGAAGTGCAGACATTTTATTTACCCCTTTTACTAACATTAGCTATCTTTAACAAAAGTGATATCCATGTAGTTATTTGAATAACATTTATTTATATGCTCATATTAATTTACACATTTTTATTAATATCCATTAATATAATCATTATTATCAGTCTATCGTATTAACAGTAATTAAATCACAACGAGTAATGGCTACTATCCATTTGAGTCACGATACTTAAATCTTAGCCAAAATTATTATCATTACCCTCTATTATGTTATCATTCACATTATAGTTGTTTTAATAATTCACTATTCTCGTAATTAATATTTTATACTTAACATTAATTAAATTTTGTTGTATCAATATTTAATATTACTAAAATAACATATTCCTAACCATAGCATTTGTAATTTCTATATACTATCAATAATAACATAATGTCATTATATCTAATTTATAATTCATCACTTATATATCTATCTAATGTTTGAATTAGAACTTAATATGAACACTTGAGTGGATAGTATTTATATGTTTTGCATAATGCAAGTATAATGTTAGATTTCCTTTTTATCTACATTAAAAATCACCAATATTCAATCTAATCGTAAGTAATATATATTTCTTTAACAATAATAACAATGTGGTCAACAATAATATAGTTATCACCATTTATTTGATAATAATATTTCCCACCAATAAACAACAATGCAATAACCATGATAAATTTAATATTGATAATATATGTTATTCAAATTTATTATATTTTGTTCGAAAATCAAATCTCTAATTGAGTACTATAAATTAATCAACATTAACAACAGCTTTAATGTTCCATGATCCACTTCCATTAAATAAACATCATAATTGCAACATTTGTTAGGGAACAATAGTATTGCCTAGTCATTACTTAATGCTAATATTAATACTATTGCTTGACATCAAATCAAGATTTATTGACAATATTATTTAATAAATAACAAAAAAATAAAATTAATAATAATACTATTATTGGTCAATAACTAATATTAATAGTATAGCTATGACCCCATTCAATCAAAATAGAGTAATATTAATATATTCAGTCTCAAATTGATAATATTAATATTACTAATGACATTGTATTTACATAATGATAATATGAATCTTCAATCTCATTTAGCATCAAAATAATTTTAGCACTATTATCATCCAAATTTTCACTATAACTAACCCAGAAAAATAACACCATTATCTAATCCCATATTTTTTAAAAGTTATTAATAATTGACAATTATTAACATTCTACTAATTTGCTATCTTTATTCATTTAATAATATTAATCATTTAAAAATAATAATAATAATCATTTAAATCATCTTACTAAACTAAATGAAAAGAAACATTACTAAATTAATATGAATTAACATCTTACTAAATATATTAACATATTAGTAACTTTATTTTAGCAAGTAGAAGATTCAGTTTAGATTTTAGATTCCCTTAAACAGAAACAAGAATTCACATATTTGAAACTTCTTAATCCTAATTTCTTTATAATAAAATGACCAACTAAATACCACAACTTTTTGTCTTATATGAATTCTCTTTTCCATTCCACTTATCAAGAAAGGATTAAGGGTTTAGATAGGATAAAAATACTAGCTTGCTCTTATTTTACATGGCCACGTAAGGGAAAGTGAGTCATGATAGGTAAGAAGGATAGATTTACTTATCCTCTTATGTAAATATATTGCGCTAAGAGATGTTTGACTGACTATTTGTAACATGTAAATATTTACCCACATTCGAACGCAGGTTCCTATGAATACTTACAACTTACCAAATGCATACTATGTTTTCATAACCGTTTTCATTTTAGAGAATGTACTCTAACATCCTCGTCAAACCTTATTTCAGTTTATCAAATTGGAGGAGTGAAAGGGCAATACAGTGAGCATGAGTTTGGAGGAGCGAAAAGTGATACCCGCGAGAGGAATTTGGAGGAGCGGAAACCAAAAGCAACGGGGAAAGCAGCAAAAAAATCGACACTTTGCGATCTCAGCGGAGTAATTTCCCCTTCAAGATTTTATATCGTACTAATATTATTTTTCCTTCCAGAGGATTATCTACTTTCACAATATTTATTTGGGTGGTCGAGTGGTGAACACAATGCTCCATGTGCGGCTATGCTGCTCAGAAAGTACGTTGGGTCAGTAAACACAGCATGGATGACCCTACAACCAGCTGACTAAGAAGAAAAATGACCTGCAGAGGGAGACGTCCAGCTTACTCAACCCATCCATGCTAAATTTCCATGCCTTACTTTTCTACGTGTACTTAAATCTATGCAGATTCTAGAGAGACTTTCCAAGGAGAAAATCTATGGAACGTACTCACCCAAACATATCTCAAGTAAGCAGATGAAACATCAATGCTGTGAGCGCCAGGGTAGGTAGGAGTGAGAGACTGTCTGGTGAATTCTAAATCAGATGGCAGATATAGCACTGCTCCAAAAATTATTTCTCTTTGGCCTACGCAATGATGGAGACATTGCAGACATGGCTTGATGTCAATTCCAAACCAGATAGGAATTATTATTGATGGAATTGGTTTCACATCGGCTAAGTCCTCGCCTAACACCTGACCACAAACCATATCCTACAATTAGTATGCTTGTGGAGGTTATTGCGCCTTGATGATGGTGTACTGGGTCAAGTTAAAGATGGACATTGAAAACTCCTATGAGGTATGACTGCAGCCTTTGAGCAGATTTTGAAGCCAAAACCAACGCAGGCTCTTCGCCAAAATGCCTTTCTGAGCTATGTGAGTTGCCATAATCAAACGGCTGTGTGCTACTTGCACACCCAAGCTCTCTTCGAGATGTAAAGTGCCTGCTCCAAATGCAAATGCCTTCTATCTAGTGTAATTGGTGAAGGTGCAGCTCTGTACCCATGCTTCTTTAACTGGGACACCACACAGCAATTGGAAGATGAGCGATACTAGCAAGCAAAGGACTATGGAGATTATCACCAAGGCTAGCACTTCGCACAAAAACTAATGGGGGAGTAGCATGAGAAATGCAGTGCGTTGGATTGAAAACAAAGGAGCGACCTCCATTTTTGGAGGCCGTCGCCTCCCTAAGGAGCCGTTGTCCCTTAAATGGGCCTACCCAACTTATTTTGTTTATTTATTTTATTTATTTATTTTATTTTTAAGAATCCTTCCTAATGCTTTGGGAAGTTAATCCTGCCTTCAAATGCTACTGCCAAGATTCAAGTTTGGAGATCACTCTTTAAGGATGTTTCTGTATCTGCAATGAGAACAATTCTACCTTTGTATTGCATAATTTAATTTTAGCATATTCAATCAATATACCCCTTCGCCACAAATACAACAAAGATGCATGCATAAAAGTTGGGTATCTTTCTTATCATCTAAAGCTCTCATTTTATCATTTTACTATGCCATTGATTTTCATATGGATAAATTATTTCTAATTATATGCACTTAGCACTATATTTTAGAGATTAACTCTGCCCCTATATTTTGGTAGATACAAGGGACAGTGACAAGAAAACCACTCTTGTTCAATGAGGGGTGAAGTAAGCAACCCATTTTAATCCTATCTTGCACTCAATTAACCACTATTTAGACTGCTCTACCAATTATTACTATGGAATAATATTACTCGCTACTAGTATTTATTCTCCTTTGTCGCTTTTACAAAATCAGTTTATTGTTCTTAACAATGATGAGGTAAACTATGTGAAATTTCCATATGAAGGTTTTCTATTGCCTTTCATATCAATTGGGTATAGTTCTGCAAGTGTATCATTTAATTTTATTTTTTTTCATTATCTTTAAATCTTCTTTTATTGGAGTGGGTGGATAACTATCTTCATTCAGTTAGCGCAAACAACAAATAACTTTCATTTTCCTCTTTCAGAAATATAAGGTTTACATGCCAAGAAGTAAGGTGTTGCTCTGTTTCATAACTTCCTCATACAACAATTATTAACTTTCCACATCACAACTAATTTTAAGAAGTACAATGCATGGCATACTGCTGAGTAAGGCTTGCTCTCCACCCTATCGTAATGGCGTCATGGAGCCTCGTGGGCTCTAGCCATACCCCTGAGCAATGATTTATTCTAGCTCCAAGAAGATAAATGGAGTCTTTTCCCATTTTTACAAAAAGGATAAAGCTATAACATATCACAAATTTAATGCATCTAGGTTCTCTACTTTCTATTTTCAACTGTGATCCACACTTTATGCCACCTCCTTACAACCATTAAACAAGGGTAAATGAAAATAGGAAGAACTTATCTCTTTCTTTTTGGTGAAGGGATTGAACTTTTCTATCTATCTTTCCTCTCCAAGCCAAGCCATATTGATCACTATCTTTCCCAAGAGCTAGACTCCTCTCCTCTTCTCATTATTTTTGCTATCTTCACTCAAGTTCTCCAAGACGAGAAGTGGGAAAATACCACTTTTCCTTCCTCTACAAGATATATAGGAGTTTCAACTTTCCACCTTGAATGGGGAGGTGTGAAGTGTACCTCCCTACATTAATGAGTGTCTTTCCTCATTCAAGAGGGGAACATGCACTTGGACAACCCCTCAATCTTTTCACCCTCACCCTTTCCTCAAAATTCGTCACTCCTCGTTATGAGGACTTTTCAAGAGTCAAATCATGTCCTTAGGGCCATGTTGCATGCCCACTTGACCCCTACCACTATGGTATAGACCCTAGGGGGTTTATTTTTGCATCCCAACCAAGAAAATTGACTAACTACCCTCTTTAAAGACCCACTAAAGGATCCATCCGAGTTTCACACTTGGATAAGGGTTTTCTAACCCCTAGCCCCCCTTACACCCTCTTAGCACATAATCAATTATCCCTTTAATATCAACCATCACCACCTTAATTTACCAACATATTAACTTTACTTATTTATAAGCCCCAAAAGGGAGGTCAAATTTATGATCACAAGGAGATGTCTTTCCAATGTGTTCTCAATGGTGTTCCCCTCTCGTACTAACACTCTTCATTTCCTGCACATTACCAATGAAACCATAAGCAACAATCTTATATCACATAAATTTGATAGTACAAATCAAACTTAATTGTACAACAATTTCATTTACAATTTCAACTCATATTCACAATTTACGAGTCCTAACTCCCTCATGATACCATCAATAAAATATCATAATAAAAAGAAAGAATATTGTCAAGTAATCACATTATTTATCATCCACAATACGTCTTACCATCTATTTAAGAAAACATAAAAATAGACTAGGGTTTTACTAATCACATGTAAGGTGGGGTCTTACACAACTATTGTTGGAGCAGCTCATAGAGGTCATATTTTGTTTTGTTCTCAACCATATCCAATGCAATATCAATTGTGGTAGTGGAGACATCGTTTTCACCGAACATCATCCGTGAAATAACTAGACTTGCATACTGAACTGTCGGGTTAGTGATTTCAACACGTGTGTTCCTTATCAAACCTTTTCCCCTATCAACATTGTATTCAGGAGTTGGTCCAGAGAATGATAAGCCAATAACTTCCCTGATTACATATCTATATATCATATATGATTCATCAAGCCACACATATTCATCATTAAATATACTAAGAGCCATTCTAATGCATCTTTCTTCATTACTAAAGTCCAAAAAATTATTCCATACATCCAATTTCATTTTTGAAAGTACATTGTATTCCGATTTCAGGATAAAATCATTTCCAATTAATCCTTCAACCCACAATATGCAAGAATTTTTGTAGGTATATTCTTCTAATATTCTATGAATGTATACCCCAACATCTTCAATTGGTATAACACCAAGAGGGATATCTGAAAAAGCACCCAAAAGATCAAGTTCCAAGGTTTTAATAGGGTACATTTTGAGCTTTGATTCTGGTCTTACTGAATTGTCTATGATTCGAGGTATATCCATCACATCCAACAAAATTTGACAAATAATTTAGATGAAATAGTGTATAGCAGTAGCGACTTACCTCTTCCTTTTCCACCAAGACCGGATTCTTTATTACTATTGTATGAAGTTGCTTTGGTTTCTTCAAGCTTCCTTTGCATGCTTCTCCTTTTTCACAAATGCTTTTCATCAAATGTGTTTTCCTTAACATATCTAAATTTATTTCTTTCATCCCAATTGCTTCTGCAATAAATTATTTAGACCGCAAGTAGATCACCTCGAAATTCATGTACACTTCCATCCTTTCAAACTCTGTGAAATTCATTCTTCACACATGTATTTCTACAAATTCCTTTTGCATGAAATATTGAATTTGTAACCTTAATAAATGCACTTATGTCATGATATGATATCATATATCAAAAGAGGGGTTGTTAAATGTTCTTATTATTGCTCCCCCTTAGCCACTGCCTGAATTAATTTTTGACAGGCATATTTGTACCGGAGGACAGCACAAAAAAGACTGATGATTCTGATTCACCTTGCTTAGATTCTCCTTCCCTTATCCAAATTATTTCTATTTCCTTCTTTACTTCTACCAGATCAAACTTAAATACCGATTCATATCTCTTTACCAGACTATTGCTTCTCATGTTTCTACTTCTACAGTCTCTAGAAAAATGTTCCAAATTTATGCAATTACAACAAACATTCTTCCATCCAAGTTTTATTTTATTCAATCTATTTTTTCACTGGTTAGCCTTGTGTCCAAATGATTTATAGTGATAACAATATCCATTGAATGGATAGACCGTCTTATTCACCTTTTGATTTCTGCAATCTTTAGTTTTATGTTCAATTATCTTGCATTCAAAACATTGACCAGAGAATGATAAGGTATTTTCATCCATTCCATTATTCTATTCTTCATTCTTTTCACAATCTTTTACCCTATGTCCAAAATTATTGCAAGAATAACATACACCATTAAAAGATAAATACCTTTGAGAATTAGGTTGTCTGATGGGAATCCTTCCAGTATTTCTCTTTAGATTCTTGAATTTTCCACCATCACACTAAATCTTCATGTCAAGAGATTGGTTCGCCTTTGAATTTTTTCCTTCTTCAAACCCTAAACCACTTTTTTCCATAACAGGTCTCTGAAATTTAATCAACTCATCAAGCATTGTAGTGCTTACCTTGAATTTTTCCTCATGTCTTTTTGTCTTTTCGAGATCTGATTTTAGAATTACCACTTCTTGCTCAAGTTTTTCACATTCATCTATCTTTGAATTTCAGCTTTCTGGCAATCTTGAATATTTCTCTTTTCTTCCAATTTTCTTTCAGTCTGGTGATGACCTCATCTACTTTCTTTAATTGATCATCGAATTCTCCATATCTTTCCCTCAAATTCTTAATACGCTCATTTGCTTACTTCAACCTATCCTTCCAATCTTCATTTTCTTTTGTATATCTAGCAGAGATCACTTCCAGAGGAATAAAAAAAAAATTATCTTCCATGTATTCAAAATTCGGGATCTTCCCCAGGTTGTTAGGCTTCTTCAAAGGAACCAAGCTCTAATACTAATTACTAAACATTCAAAATACTGAGAGGGGGGATGAATCATTATTCCATAAAACTATTCACATAAAATCCATTTAAATATTATCATAAATTTGATAGAATCAACAAGAGAAAATATGGAATCAAGACAATACATCAACACACATGAACACCAATATTTTTATGTGGAACACCAGTATTTTTATTTGGATATAAAATATTACAAGGACCCACTGCCAGGACTCACTGTCCTTGAAAGGCTCACAACCTAAAGTAATTACAAAATGATCTGGCTCACTACCAAGATACAAAATGATGTGGATCACTGCCAAAAACTATGAACTGATGAAATTCACCTTCCTTGTGTTGAGGTTCAGTTCTAGTGAATCACAATATATAAATAACACACTTATCTACACATCCATACAATTTCACACATACACATTCACATCTTTGTCTTCATGTATCTTTCACACACACTACTTCTCTACCTCTCTACAAAAATGTCTTACATATATACATATATATATCCATGTTCACTAATTAGGTTAGCCTAATCAACTCTATTAGAATTGTCCTCATCTTTGCATATAAGTAGTCGACGTGGACCTAAGATAGATCCCATTATCATTTGCAGCACATATAAAAACTTCTTAATATTAATATATAATTAGGTCGGCCAGAGTTAGACCAAAAAACCCTAAACACGTATGCAATCCATCAAACGTGTAAAACAAAATCTTGTTAGCATATTGAATTCTCTCTTAGAATACATCGAGCTACTTATCTTCAACACCAAATGGTAAGATAATTAAATATGAGAAAATGTGGAGTCTCCCACATCAATGTACTGTATCAACACTCATTGTAGTCTACAGATCATAATACTATCATTTATATCTTCCAAATGCCTTCACATATCATTATGAAACTCCAAAGTAAAATGCACCTTGTAGTCTCAAATCTATGTACAAATTCATGTAAGGATATCTTTTCCTAAGATAGAATCTGGACCAAAAAACTAACCTGCAGAGCCAGTGTATAAGTATGACACTGTTTCCCAAACTACTGGGAACTATACCTTTCCAACCATACAACCTAGTCAGCTAAACCCATGTCAATAGATGCAACTAATATCAACATAGAACATATTATCAAATTTTGAGTAGATCTTATAAAATAGGATAATTCGGACCAAGATACCAAATTAACGGACTTACATTACCAGAGCAAACAATCACCAAAATTCCATTGTGGTAGTTATCCAAATCCCACTGTTTTTTGACATCAATGACAACCTCTCAATTTCCAACACAGCGAAGAAAAGAAAGACGAAAAGGAAATTGTCGGTGTGGGTGAGAAGAATCTCCAAGTATCAGAGAAGAAGAAAGAGAGAGGGGTTTGTAGTGGTAGAGTGTGAAGAGTGGGGTTGTAGATAGAGAATGCATTTAGCCTGAATAAGTTGAACCCAAACAAAAATCAGATATTCTGATTTGGGTTTACATTCAGTGAGTAGAACAGAGAATGTTTTGTCTTGCTACACCTTAAAATTAAAACCCCTTTATTATTTTTTTGTCTTTTTGTTTGGGTTTTGCTCAATCAATCTGGGGCATTATGAAAATGGGATGTGTTGTTTAGTAAGTTGTAGATACAGAGAACAGAGGTACAAAAGAAGAAGAAAATACAGAGCAGACAAAGAGGTGTAGAGCAAAGAAATATTTATAGAGAGTGCAACATACATGTATGTGCAATTGAAAATAAGTTTTAACATAGAATTGTAATCAAATTGTAATATCCTTCATTGTAAATTTGATTGGTGGGTGCCATCAGATATTTGGGTAGGTGCTCAGTTTAGGAAGTGGGTGCTTCCTTGGAGTGGGTGATCCTAAAACCAGGGGATAGGTATCTCCTTAGGGTTGGTGCCCTTAAATCATTGTAACATATCTTTGATTGTGAGGCTGGATTAGGACAGTAGATCCGAGTAGCATTTCTCACCATGGTTTTTCCCAATCTTGTGTTTTCCATGTACATATGGTGTTATGTGATGATTGTATGTATGCCTTTTCATGTGATTTCTTATTAAGTCTTTATCTGCACAATGATAATTTAAGTAATCAATCTACACTAAGTGCTAAAGGATAAAAAGTTAAAAGTCTATTGATTCACACCCCCTCTCAGTAGACTATTGTGTTCTAACAATTAGTTACTGATGAGTTGCTTTTGCTTTGCATAGAGGTTTCGTATCTTTAACAATCCTCTTTGATGTAGCAAATAGATATGATGCACCAGGTTATTAATAACCAAGGTGGCTTTGTATCCATTACATGGACTTTGACTCAGCATACAAAGAATATTCTTGCTTATACTAGACATACAGAAACCTTGTTAGGACATATGGTGGAGTTGTGTTAAACCTTTTCAGACCAGTTACATAGAGAGGTATGAAACATATAACCATGCAATTGCTACATAAATTATCTCAAAACAACTTTCATACACCAGTCAAAGCAAGTATTCATCGTGGTAGTATCACAAAAACTTCTTACAAACCAAAATAATAAAAATTAAAAGTTAATACCACCATTCCTTCTTCTCTAAATCCTTATGGACATCCTCGAGAGATCCTGGGAATGTGGTATTATGATAAATTAAAAAGATAAGACTATAAAAATATAAACTATGTTGCAGTTTCACTTATCATATCTATTTTGAGGTTTCAGGTTGTTACCCAGTGTTGATGATGTCTATTGTAGGAACTTTTTATTCGTTAAGACATATCTCAGGATGTTGCTGGTGAGTTGTCAATAGATAGGTAGTTAATACTTTGGCATTGTTTTCACTTGATATTTGTCTAATCATTTCGATCTTCACTTTGGAATTTTTTATTTTGATTTTTGTTTTGCTTGTTGTTTGCGTTGTCAAAGGGTGATTGTGATGATTATTTATTATGAATGAAAATTTTATTGCAGTTGGTGATGATGGAGGTAGGACCTTTTTTATTTTTCGAGTTTATCGGGTGTTTTTTTTTTTGGGGGGGGGGACTAACCCAAGGCCTTGAGGGTTCATCAAAGATAAGCCTTGCCTACATTGTACACGTAAAGGCTCGTAGTTCACTTGGTTTGATAAGAACATGTTTTTGACTTTTTTGTTTTTCGAATGTTTTTGAATTTTGAATTTTAAGACTAAGTTGAAAGAAAACATGATAGAAACCTAAGGGGACTGACCTAAGGCCTCAGGGGTTGATAAGCCTTGCCTACATTATACACATAGAGACCACATAACTCGACCAGCATTGACTCAAAGCATAACATGTTCTGGGATTTTTGATGTTTTGGAATTTATTCTAATTTTTTTGTTTTTTAGATTTTTTTTATTTTGATAGTTTTCAACCATGATAGGATTTACAAGAATCCAATCCGCTACAAGTTGCCCCCAGTTCAAGACAAGATTACCTTCGCTAGGGGAGATGGATGTTTATAGTGTGACAAATTTTGACACTTGATTAGTCATTGAGCCATGGTTGACAATATGTTTTTACTATGGGACAAATGGATGGATGCCTCAGATAGTGCCGATAGATAACGATGCAAGTCTTATTCAAACATAGCGTTTGTTTACTAGGTTTTCACTATAGTACCTATTCTAGAAGCACCACAAAGTGATTTTCACTTAAAGAATGTTTTATTTTTCTTGCTTTTTTATTTATTTTTCTTTTTAATCCTTTTGATTTTTTTAGATTTTTACCATTTTGCCTGGGGTATTCTGGCATGTTTCCAGTATAGAAATTTTTGAGATGGTTGTTGTTTAGTGTTTTGGCTAAAGGTTCCCCTTCAGGAGTAGTTAATTGATAAGATCCAGAGCCATAGCTCATTGTGATGATGAACAAACCTAACCAATTAAGTTCAAACTTACCTTTGCTTTCTTGATTTAGTTGTACAATTTGATTCTCTTTGAGTACGAAGTCACCAGCCTAAAATTTTATGTTTTTGATCTTTTTATTGTAGCTTCGTTTGAGTCGATTCTGATAAACCTGAAGATGGTTTAATGCACTGAAACGCCTTTCATCTAGGAGTTCCATCTCATTTAATTTAGACACCAGATACTCTTCATTATTTGATCATGCCTTATGGTGATATTCACAGTGAGGGGATTTCGACCTCAATAGGTAAGACAACTTTGGATTTGTATACCAAGGAAAAAGGTGTGGCACCTATAGGTGTATGGATACCAGTTCGATAAGCCCATAGGGCTAGATTCTATTGCAAAATCCAATCATATATAGTTTCATTCACAATATTTTTTAGTATCTTTAGGATAGTTTTGTTATACGCTTCAGCCTGATCATTTCCTTAGGGATAGTAGGGCATGGAGAATCTATGTTGGATAGAAAATTATGAACAAATATCTTTGACCTCTTGGTTTTTTGAATGGGGTTCCATTGTTCATTATGATGGTTTAGGGAATTCCATATCGACAGATCATATAATTTAAGATGGACTTGGATATCTATTTTCTTGTGATGTATGTTAATGGAATTGCTTCTATCCACTTCGTGAACTATTTGGTTGTGGTAATAATGAACTTATGCCCATTTGAGGAAATGGGAGAGATCTTACCTACCAAGTATAATCCCCATTGTGAAAAAGGCCATGGTGTTGTAATGGATCTCAGCTCCTATATTGGTGCGTAAACGAGGTCACTATGCTGTTGACACTGTTGGCATTTTTTGGAATACTGAATACATTCTTGTTCCATGGAGGGCCAATAGTACCCTGTTCTTAGCAAATTTTATACTCGGTTAGGTCCACTAGAGTGGGACCCACAAATTCCTTTGTGTACCTCTTGTAAGGCATTTTGTGCTTCTTTTGCATTAAGACATCGGAGTAACATACCATCTAAACTTTGACGATATAAGGTGTCTCCTAGGATTGTGAATCGAGAAGTCCTACGGGAAAATATTTTCTTTTGGGTTGTTGTCAAGTCAGGTGGTATGATACCATGTTGGATATAATTGAATGTGTCTTGGTACCATGGTGAATTAGGACCAACAACAACACACACTAGTCTTGATTCTGAGATATTGAATGCTGCTATGAGCAATTGCTCCACAAGGAATTCATACTTAGGAATTTTTTGTGGAATATTGAGAAGTGAGCCTATTGTTGCCATCACGTCAATTGCTATATTGTGATCTGTGGAACTTGTTCAAATATGATGATGAAAAAGCATTTATTGAAACTATCCACCATTATGTTATATGGCATTAATTTTTCATCCTTTCTTTAATACTTATCATTTACTTTCTCCATTATCAATTGAGAGTCTCCATAAACCTATAGTTCTTTTATTGTCCATTCTATGGTCATTTTGAGTCTTATGATTAGTGCTTCATATTTTGAGATATTATTTGTACATGGGAAAGAAATTTTATATGTATTATGTATATTATCTCCTTGTGGTGTGAGAAGTAAAATACCTTCTCTTGAGTCGTGTTGAGTGCAAGATCTGTCAAAGTACAAGATCCAACGGCTTGTCTTTTTTGTTAGCAATATGCTTTCATCTAGGAACTCTATTGTGAGAGGTTAGTGATCTTCCATCGGTGCTTCTTTTAGTTGGTCTTTTATGATTTTTACCTTTATGGCCTTTCTATCCATATATTCTATGTCAATCTCACTTAGCATCATCGCCCATTTAGCAATCTTGCCTGTTAGAGCTACTTTTGCCAATAGGTATTTTAAGGGATCTAGTTTTGAGATCAACTTTACTTATATGTTCAATATATATTGTCTCAAATTCAGTGTCACAAAAATTATAGAGATACACGCTCTTTCTATGGGTGAATAGTTTGATTTGTATCCCACCAGTGTTCGCCTAACATAGTAGACTGCTCTTTATTTTTTATTGTCATCTAGTTGTGATAGAAGAGCTCCTAATGTTGCTTGTGTTGTAGATACATAGAGTATCATTAATTTATCTGGAATAGGTAGAATTAATACTAGAGGAGTGAGTAGATACTCCTTGAAATGTTGGAATGCTTGATCACATCTTCCATCTCATTTGAATGTGATATCTTTGTGTAGCAGATGGGTGAACAGATGACACTTGCCTGCCAACTACGCGATGAATCGCCTGATGGATTGTAGTTTCCCTTGTAAACTTCTCAGCTGCTTTAATGTCTTTGGAGGAGGAATTTCTAATATGGATTTTACCTTTGCAGGTCCTACTTTGATGCCTCTTCTTGACACTATGTACCCTAACAATTTTCCAGATTTTACTCTAAATACACACTTTCTCGGATTGAGCCTCGGGTTATACTATTTGAGCTTATCAAACACTTTAGCTAGGTTGTTCAAATGGTCTTCCCTTTTGATGAAATTTTCTAGTATGTCATCCGCATAATCCTCCATGATTGTATGTAGCATATCATGAAATATTGCAGTCATTGCTCGCTAATAGGTCACCCCTGCATTCTTTAGGCCGAATGGCATGACATTTCAGTAGAAGATCCCCCATGCACAAGTTAATTTTGTTTTATATTGATCATCAAGAGACATATTTATCTGGTTATATCCATAGAATCTATCCATTAATGAAAACATTTCATGTCCTATCATTAGATCTACGATCATATCGATGCTTGGGAGAGGGAAATCATCTTTTGGGCAAGCCTTGTTCAGATCTAGGAAGTTTGTGTAGATTCTTATGCCCCCAATGGGATTTGATATTGGTACTAGATTCAAGATCCACTCAAGGTAATCAATTGGTCTAATGAATCCCACATCTAGAAATTTGTCTAGTTCTACTTTTACCAAAAGTGTTATTTGTGGATGCATCTTTCGTAATTTTTGCTTGATGGGTTTAGCTTCAAGAAATACGGCCAATTAGTGTACGACCAATGTTGGATCTAGCCCTGGCATGTTGGTGTGTGTCCATGCAAAGTTGATTTTCCTTTCATTTATGAATGCTAAGAAGTTTACCTTTTCTTCAAGATCAAGTGATGCCATATGGTATATGATTTTTGGGTTCTTTGTTGTGCCAACATTGATGGATTTAGCTTCTTCAACTAGGAGTGTCAACTCCTCTTGATATTCAAAAATAGGGAGATTGAATCCTCCATCTTCAGGTGCCTCAAATAGGTTTTCACCCTTAGATTTGTCTTTTATTTTTCTCTTTTTAGGATATGATAGAACCACATTGTGGTTTTCCCTAGGGGATCTCATTTTGATTTTTACATTGTATTTTTCAATTTTACGACTAGAGGACACAATCTCCCCTCCAAAATATGCTCCTTGTTTGAGCTCCATGACAAACCCTACTTTATGATCTCCTCATGGTATATTTTTTCAAAGTCCCATAGACTCTACAATGGCACCGTCATTTTGGAATTGATCCAAAATAGGCATATGATGTTGTTGGTTCCAATATATCAACTGTGGGTAGTAGAGGGGTAGGTTGTCATCATTATTTGTAAAGCTTATGAAGGTGATCAAGATGGTCAGTATAGTTGTGGCATCATTCTCCCATTGAGTATCTAGGTCATCATCATTAGAAGCGAGGGAATCCCATTCATACGCATTAGAGTCAATTTCATAAGTATGGTCTTTAATATAGGTTTGTTAGGTCGAGTAGGGACTATACTTATTCTAAAGCTTTCAAATAGGTCCTCAATTGGTAAGTCATTTTTCATCCAATGGTAGGTATCCTATGTATTAATGTCAATAGAAGGGGCTCTTTTCTCAAGAGAGACATATCCAGTTTTTGGAGTAACCACTTCTATCGAACCATAGCCTAGTTCCATGTTCTTCTTTCTTTGTTCCACTATAATAGGTTCCCATCTACCTTGTTTGTGTCACCCAAGGCCACCTTTTCTAGTGTATCCCATTTTTTTAGCCATCTGATATCCTTTACTACTAGGATCAATAGGAAGGGGTCGTAGTTGTTTTGGTTCTTCTTTTTCTTCTTTGTAGATCATTGATGAGAGGTCCTCCTTGAATATTTCCTCATCCTTCATGTCCCCCCACTTGGTAAATATTGTTGGTTTGACTACCATTATTGTTGTTTAAACATGTTTTATCTCCTTAGGCCCTCCATAAACCTTGGGTGTTGGTGGAAGCATTCCAATGCAAAATGCTTGATTGAAATGATAGTTTTCATTACCTTTGTCAAGTACTTGAACCTTGGTTTCAGATTTTGGTTTTTCACTTGATGTGGGTTTAGTTGAGGTTGATGGTAGTGTGGGTGGGTCAACATATGAGGAGTGGAATGACATACCATTACTAGGTATCTGCTATTTTTATTGTATTTCTCCTCTAATCTTGCATAGTAATGGAAGGGTTCAAGGTCAACATATAACATAACCTCTTTTCCTTCATGAGGAAATTTTAGACACTGGTGAAATGTTGAAGGAATCTCTTGTAGTGCATGAATCCATGGGCATCCTAGAAGAAGGTTATATGGTAGTTCAAGGTCTAGTACCTGACATGTTGTTTTTGTTGTTGTCGGTCCTATCTATACAAGAAGCTTGATTGTTACTTCTAAAATTCTTTCAAGGTCATCATAAGCCCTTATAGTGATGTTCTTGCTCTTGTCAATTACAACATCATAATACCTCTATTGTTTAAAAAAATTCAAGGTACGGATGTTTAGACCTGCACCGTTATCTATCAATACTCTTTTGACCTTATGTTTGTGGACACCAACCTCTATATAGAGCGCTTGGTTATGGAATGATTTTTGTGGAAAGTATTTCTCAGAAAAAAAAATAGATGATGAGTGGTCATGATTTTTCCAATCATGGCTTGAAACTATCATGATTAAGGTCATCAGGGACCGATGTTTCCAAAGATTTTTCTAGTATTTCCTTGTGTGCAGGTGATAATTTTAACTGTTCTATGAAGGAGATCAAAGAGGTGGTCTTCTTCAATTGTTTCACAATACTATATTCATTGGATGGCTTAGTTGTGGGTTTAGGTGGGGCTCATTGTATTTTGGCTTTCCCTTGATGAGTAGTTACGTTACATTCGGGGTCCCTGCCTCGTATAGTTAACACATTGACCCTAGTGTCCTCTGCTTGGGAGAGGGTGCCTAGGACGGTGTCACCATAGGTGTAGTTAGCATTATAATAGACTTGGCCTTTACCTTTGTCATTTTTCTTAGCATGGTTAGGAATTAGATTTGTGTAGATTTGGAGGTCTTTGTTTCCATAACGATGTTCTATATCAGCTTCTCCCTTGTCAATTAAGTCTTGCACTATATGTTTAATCCTCATGTAGTTATTTGTTGTATGTACCTTGATCTTGTGGAGCTCACATAAGTATTTTTCATTGTACCATGGTGTTTTAAAGCTCGACTCCTCATAGTTTGTATGCTCGTTGACTTTGATGAGGTTTTTTTGAACTAATTTGTACATGATTGTCTCAATTTTTTCTCCTAATGTGGCAAATTTCCTCCTTGGTCGTTTATATTGTCTTTGTTGTCCTCCTTGATTTGTTTGTTGGTTATCCATTTGATTATTTTGGGGATAGCTAAGTTGATTTCTTTGTGCATTGTTGGGAGTGTAGCTCGTTTGTACAACTTGTTCTTTGTTTTGTGATCCATTGGTATTTTGTATGTTCCATACAGCTCTACCATCAACTACTCCATCATTGGTAACATTTTTATTCTTGGCCCAATTCTTGGGTTTGTCATTTGAACTAGAAGGGTTTTCTTTTGTGTTGTTTAGTTTAATGACTTCCCTTACTATGAGAGCTCTTTCAATATGTAGTCATTTTTTAATAGTCTCTTTAAATTTATTGGGGCACAACATGGTGAGTTGGTAATTGATTTTTGATTGGACATTTGAAATGAAGATATCCACCAGTTTTTTGTCAGGAATAGGCCACTTGCACCTACTAGCTTTGTGTCTCCATATTTTTAGGTAGGATGTAAAGGATTCCCCTTGGCTTTGTTTAATCTTGTAGAGGTCAGTGATGGTGACATCCTGTCCTATGTTGAATGAGAAGTGGTTTACAAAAAATTTATTCAATTCATCAAAACTCTTAATACCTATTGGTAGATGGGAGAACCATTCCATAGCATGACTAGTAAGACTGCATGGAAAAACTCTCATTACGTAGGAATCATTATTTTTCACTTCCATACAAGATACCAATAAATCTTGCACATATTCTATCGGATCTCCTTTTCCCTTGTACTTGTCAAATTTTGGTATTTCAAAAAAATTAGGGAAGTGGAGCATAGTAATAGAATTATCAAAAGGGAAAGGACATATATCTTGTAGAGTGTAGGTCTTCTTTGGTTTTCCAATTGGTATGTCCCATATCCTTTGATTCATGGCTTGTAGTTGCATTCCTACCTCTGTGTTTGGTACATTTGTTTGGGTACCTTGTGCGTAGTAGGCTTGTTGTCCCAAGATTTTTTTTGGTTGTAGGTTGGGTATGGTGGAGGTATAAAACCTTGGTAACCATGTTGGGTGGAAGGAGGGTTAAGTACTTGTTGTATGAAAGGAGGATTAAATCCTTGTTGAATTTAAGGAGGTTTAAGTCCTTGTTGTATAGGAGGGTAAATTCCTTGTTGAATGTAAGGAGGATTAAATCCTTGTTGAATGGAAGGAGGATTAAGTCCTCGTTGAATGGAAGGAGGATTAAGTCCTTGTTGTATGGAAGGAGGGCTAATTCCTTATTGTATGGAAGGAGGATTAAGTCCTTGTTGAATGGAAGGAGGGTTAAGTTCTTGTTGATTATGTTGAAGATGGGTTCCTTGATAATGCGTTGGTGGTACACCTTGCTTTGGTTGATACTGTTGAAGGGTACCCTAGTAGTGTGTTGGTGGTACACCTTGTTGTTGGGATGAATTGTTTTGAAGGTTACCCTGGTAGTGCATTAGTGGTACACCTTGTTGTTGGGATGAATTTTATTGAAGGTTACCTTGGTAGTGCATTGGTGGTACACCTTGTTGTTGGGATGAACTATATTGAAGGTTACCCTAATAGTGCATTGGTGGTACACCTTGTTGTTGGGATGAACTATATTGAAGGTCACCCTAATAGTGCATTGGCAGTAAACCTCGTTGGATTGGTATGTTGGTTGAAGGATCAATATATGATGCATTATGTGGCATTTATTGTCCTTGTGGTGGGTCATTACCTTGTGGTGTGTATTGAGTTGGACCTCCTTGATATTATTGGGCTATTGCAGCTTGTTCTACTTGGGATAATTTCCTAAACAAAGGGTTGTCCATTGGTTGTTTTTTAGGTTGATCATTGGTTTGTGAGAAGATTGGTGGAATATTTGGAATCTCCTTGGGTTTGGGTATCTTTCTCAAAACTGATTTATCCCCTAAGGGAATGAGGTGAGGATCCTTAATACCTTCCATATTGAATTATATAGGTATTTTAGCACCACTTTATGCTAATTTGATGAAGTAGGTATTTGAAATCTTCCTTAGTAGTTTTTCCATTAGTTTAAGTACCTTGGGATTGTTGGAGTGTTGAAATAATTCTTCCTCATCTATTTCTTCCTCTCTATCCACTTCTTCTATGACCATGTCCTTGGGATTTTAATTTCACCTATCCATCATTTCTTGTTGTCGACGGACTACTTTCTCCTCATTTGGTGGTTGGTTTGGTGTTGCTTTGAACGTAGGTTCCTTTCGAGGATTTATAAGGTCACTTGGTCTATAGCACCATGGGTCACTTCCATCATTTGTGGTGTTTGCTAGGGGCATGCTAGTGCTACTTTTATTTGATTCCATCTTTTTTTCTATAGAGATCATGTGGTTGTCATAAACAAGCATCAAGATTTTGTGGAAGTTGGTGATTTCTAACTTATGGAATAAAAGAATGCTATGTTTTTGGGATTTTTATTTTAAGGAAAATGTAAATTATGTTTTTTGGATTTTTTGTTTTAAAGGATGGTATCTATTGCCACACATGATGTGGCAATATAGGCCTTCTGAATGCAAGAGTTGCTTTTTGTTCCTCTTTTTCTAGGATATTAGTTGTGTTTCTCCACTAGGTTGGTGTTTCCTTTTTCTAGAATACAAAGCTTCTCAAACTATTGATGGTGTCTGATTATTCACCTTCAATTTGTGTGAGTTTTGGTTGTATGATAGGTGCCATAAGATTTGGTTGTTGAACTAGAGTAATTAGATGCCAAATGTTCATAAAGTGAGTGATGTTGATAAATGACGCTATTTTTAAAACTCAAAATGTTGAAGACCTAGATCAATAATTCACTTCATTTTTCTAGAGGATATGTTATAAAAAATCTACTTGAACTAGCCTTGAGGTTCAAGAAAATGTTGATATCTTAGAAGTTTGAGAGAAGGAATGATCCAAGTTGTTTGTTTTCATTTTGAATCCTAAAAGTAGTTTGGATTGTTTGTTTTTTTGCAAATGGATGGTGTACTGATGTAAATTAAGACATATTTTGGGAGTCTAACCATTTTCGTTGTAACAAGTTTTAACCAGTTTAAGATCAGTTTCTGATTTTCACCAAGAAGTAAGGCAAAAGCAGCAATTTTTATCAATAGCGGCCTGATTTTTGTCAACTACAGCTAAATATGAATAGCAACTACAGTAGGATTTCTCAAAAGTGACTTTTGTTGCAAGTTTTATGAATTGTAAATAATGAGTACAAAAGCGAACTTCTTGGTCAAAAGCGGCCAATTTTAAGTCAACTACGGCTAGCGAAATAGATCGAGTGCGGAAAAGCTAGGATCAACAATGGTAAGATTTCTTAAAAGTGGCCTCTATTCAAATTTTCCTAATTGGTGATCAGTGCAGGAAAAAGTGACATTTCTGGTCAAAAGGGGCTATTTTGAAGTCAACTGTGGCTAGAAAAATGTGTCAACTACGGCAATGTTAGTATCAAAAGTGGAAATTTTATGCCAAGTGTGTCCTATTTTTCAAAAGCAGCAGGTTTTTACCAGTGACTGTCATAAGGCAGAGAGCCAAAAGTGACCTATTTTAGATCAACTGCGACAATGTTTAAATCAAAAGTAGCAATAGCAACCTCTATTTAGATTTGTTTATCAACTTTTGTTTTGGCACTTGTTTTGGATAATTTTATAATTTTGGATGACTTTGTTTGATCTAATTTGAGATTTTGGCAAGTGATAGCATGCAAAACAACGATCAAAACTATTTAACCCAAAATTTCTATCAAATTTAAGCACGTTCCTTTCCACGAAAGCTCAAAGTTTATGGAATTTGAAATGCTAAAGCCATAGTTTCCAATGTTGACTTTGTTCTTAGCATGACTTGAAACTAAACCTAAATATTTGAAAACCTTAAAGATATTTATTTAAAATATCTTTTAAGGAGTGAAAATATAGGGCTCTCTTCAAAGTATTCACACTAAGTCTAAAGGGTTTGAAGTTTGATAACCATGTTTATTGTTTGTTTTTATGTGTTCGTTTTAATTACAGAAAATGTTTTATGTCCAAAGTAATTGAGAATATTTGGAAATTTAGTGATAATTAATTTAGACCATAGGGATAGACACGTTCTTTAGATGGGCTTACCTCGTGCCCCAAAGGGATGATTTTACATGCAACTAATGGAGAGTGTTTTAATCTCAACCATAAGTAAGACTTGGTAAGTAACTTCTTGGAAGTAAATTTTGATGCACCACTTCAAAGAATGTTTTGGCTAAAAAGGTGGCTTCTACTACATTAGTTCTTAGTAATGCTCAGGTGATCTAACGCTTTTCTAGCATCCAACAAGCCACTTAAGGCTTTAACCAATTTACTCGGGGCTCTATATACACAATGGTAACTCCCCTTTCATGAATGGCACTGACGACAAAGTAATCACCGATGCAAGTTGATTGGAATTTAGCCTTAACCATTTAAATAGTGGTATGAGTGAAATACCGCTTTGAGTCACCTTTGTGTTCTCCAACGCGGGATGTGTCTCAAAGGAAAGCCCTCTAAAGATAATACTTTGTGTAACACCCCACCACAAAACCCTAGAGGACAACACACTAAACACTAAAAGAAAATGTTTTTTTTAAGTGCACTATTCACAATATTGCAAATGAAACAATAACTTAATTTCTAACTTAAGTCCTCTAAGGTCCGTGACTACACTACTAGATTCCCATTTACTAAACTAACAAGAACTGTGAATCATTACATTAAATAATTTCATCAACAATATGGGTTTCATTAATCCATCTCATTAAAAGATCAACCAATATGAATTATCCATGTCATAAAAACAATAAAATAACATCAAAGATCATTAAATTGTCCATAGTTGTATACAGTATCATTGATTACATTTATCATTACAAAAGAGTGTTTATAATCAATTATAATATTACATCTTGAACAACAATATCTCCTTGTATACATGTGAGGAAAGTACATCATAAGCATAATACAAGATACAATAGATTTATGGTACAATAAAAATACATGAATAATAATCCACATGAACTGGAACAAGTGCGGAAGTCTTGAAATCGAGGAGTAATCACCACAAACACGAACAAAGTGAGGGAAACCAAAGGAGTACAAGTCACTTTCCACCTGACCATGTGGAACCTTAAGGTTCACCCCCCGTGTTAGGAGATAGAAAAGGGTCCCACCATCACAATGACAACAAGGTGACAACTAACTGACATAACTAGAATATAAAGAATCCCAACATGCAAGTACAACCTAGCAACACAATAGTGATACCACTTCCAAAGGCACCCACGAACACATAATGGAAATACAAGCCAAGGAAATGTAGGTTGTAGCAAGGGAGAGTGTCATCGCATGGTCCTGGCATGGGTTGTCCTAACATTCTCTCACTAGACGTCAACCGCCATCTATGGTTGTCCAAACAGTCTCACATTAGACGTCGGCCCCATAAGGTGACATGTGTGGGACCAATTTTCCTTTCGTGAGGACAAGGAAATTGATCTTTCCAACCAGGCCTTCTCAACCCATCCTTAGCCCGAACGAGTCCTACAAGTATGAGTGAGGCATCCAATTATCTTGATTAGAGTGAAATTCTACCCTACCCCTATTTTACTCATTGTGTTATCACTTGGTTATGGAACTCCCACATGGGTTGTCCTAGATGCCACTTTATGTGTTGGCCCCCATTTAGAGCCACTCCCCCTTCTACAACTAGAAAACCCATCACAACTGATAGGGTAAAGCAAACTTGCACGAATCACCCAAACACAAGAACATACACATAAGGCGAGGCATGAACCATCCCGCACACAAAACCACCCATAAATTTGAGAAAACAGTGCATGGATAATTCCCCTTCAATAACACATACCTAAATCACATCAACCCAATTCAAGGTTCAATACAAACATTTAGCCAATATCATAATTTTCCGAGGCCTTTGGAATACTAACTAGCCATTTACACCAATGTTCAAACAAAGAACAATAACCTAGATACCCAAATTTTATATAATCAACACAAACTTCTCATAAAACAATTCCACTAACATGATCAAGGAACACATGGCAAGTTACAACTAGATGAGTACGCAATTACAATGCATACAATATTTATGGCTACCAAGAGAGTAGTCTAGTTTCACAATTAGCAGATCTCATTCTTATCTAAATGTATTTAAATTAACCTTCCCTTTTGTAATCTTTTACTTCAATATAATACATACTCATATGTACCCATATATATATATATATATATACAAACATATACTCAATATTAATATATATTTATCTATATATACACATATTTATACGTGTAAAAAAATATTTATCTAATTGTTGTTAAATCAGATTAAATTAAAATGAACCCATAAAGAAATACATATGAATACCAACATAAATATATATAGAACTGTATATATATACAACTTCCATCTGAATCTCAAAGGCCTATGCAGCTATGAAAAATATAGTACAATATTGTTGGGTAAAGGCAGTAATATGTTGTCGGGTAAAGACTATACCATGTCTTTATTCCAGTTGGAAACAATCTTGTATAAGTACCTCCCATGGAGACATTTACAATCCAAGTCGACAGTCACTCTATTGCTTACTCCTTTACTAAACAACACTTTGATAAAATGGTGTCGAGATAAACCAACAATTAAAGATAAACCAAGAGCCAATTGAAACAAATGATATGCTAATCTAAATAACAAGAGCCAATCGAAATAAATGATACAAATATATATTTACTACAAATAAAGAAAACCACCCTTCGATTACTAACACTTGAACTAGCCATGCATAGAATGCAGATCTTAGGAGGCATGACAAACATCTACAGCTTATTGGGTACAAATCTAGTAATACATATCTTTGAATGCAAGGAAACATTAAATAAATAACACGCGTAGATGAGTTTAAATCGACGGCCATTAATACCATGCATCGATTGCTTAAAAATGAACTTGATACATTTGACTTTGTTGCATACTAATGACAGATTAAAATGTGTATTGATTGATTGGGGCTTACTGTACAAAACTCAACTTATCAGGAAGATAATGACAAGTGTGGTGGAGTAATTTATGAAGAGTCGGTAGTTCAAAGTAAGATAATACAAAAATTCTATCAACATAGCCGAGTGTATTCCAATTTGCATGGCACCGAAATAGGGAAAAACATATGATAATTAAAACATTTGGGCAGAATACAAACCCAGTCTGGGAATAATGAATTTAGGAATGCTAATAAGAATATGAGACCCCCATACTGGTCATGGCTGAGTGACCAGATATCCAGAATGAAACAAGGTATGCACAATAATGAAAGGACCAAAAACTTAAGAATTTAAAGGCTAAGTGAAGAATAATAGCAATGGAAAATCAAAATTTCCAGCAACGAACAATAACTTTCAAGCTACAATCAAAGTCTTTGAAGGACAGCAAGAATTGAATCAATAAATACACCAATTAAAGAAAAGAGAGTGTATCTATTGTTGCAGATGAAATGCTTTGTTTATTACAGACAAATTTGGGGGAAAATGTTAAAACAAGCAACAAGATAAGCAAATAATCCCCAAAAGAGTTAAGATTTCAAAAGCTATTTGACATTCATAGCATAAGCACACTTAGAAATTAACAAGAATGGTTTTGTTTCTAGAAAAAAATTATTCCATCTCTATTTTCTACAAGATTAAAATCAAGTTTAGCAAGAACCTAGTTTTATCGTATTGCCAAAGTAATAATTTGATGTAGAGCTCAAACCCAGCCTGCTATTGCAACCCTAGCTTCAACACCTCTGGATATCCACAACACTGCAAAACTCCCAATTCCAAAGTTTCCAAAACCCCCAAGAAAAGATTTGAAGATCCCTAGAAAATGTTCGCGGCAAAAACCAAAATTAGTTTTTCAGAGCCTTTTCAAAAGCCCTTTAACTAATTAATTTATTACTTCCCCATCTGTAACTGCATCCACTTCTTAACTCAATTAATTTATTTACTTTTCCCCCACTACTGTCACTTTCTTCAATTTATTATTATTTTATAAAAAAAATTGCCATATCTTGCAATTACACATAATTAATTTATCTATTGAAATATTAGTTTGTTTAATTTATTCTTTGTTATAGTTTGTCTCTGCAATCACATCAATTTAATATATTCATTTAAATATTTATTTTATATCATAATTTTAATTTATTAAAATCAAATAAGGACTTTTAAAAAATTATTTAATCAATATTTCAATTGTATAAAAGCTTTTATTTTAATTATCCCAAAGTATTTTAATTTGATAATCTTTGTTTTAATGTAATAATCAAACAAAAGCACTAATCATGAACATTACTCAAATGAACATATTGTCAAGCAATACCTTATCATAAAGTGAAACAAAAGGCAAAATGACAACAACATCGACAAAACAATTCAAACTGACCACACAACAAGAAACGGTAAATGAACATTCATCCTCGTTAAGGATGATGGTTCAACATAGGGGAACTCGATGTCATCTCCAAATCAACTATCTTCATTGGGTATAAGGCACGCTCAAACCTAGCAATTCAGGTGGTGTCGATGCCTAGTACCTGCAACCTGCAACAAACCACACGGTCGAACATGTCCATAGACAAACAGACAAACACAGTATGAAGGGAAAATCACAACGTCGTAGGGAGCTTGTAAGCGATAGGTGTGACATTGTTCCCCTTCACTAGACTACATCAATGCACGATGATCAGATACCAAATCACAATAAGAACATACATCCAATGAACACATAATACTAATATCAATAACAACCCACATAATCAATTAAGCTGATCTACTAAGCATGGTAAAGCATAAATATCAAAGATAAAAGTGTCATCAAGTATCATCATAACTGTAAATCTATCATTAAACAAAGTGTCATAGTGTCCAAATATAACCAAGTCACTATCAAAAGTAGAAAGCAAACTGAGGGGCACTAAAATTTGAATTAAAACAAGTGTGAAACTCAACATGTTTTCATCACCCAAGATCGCCAAAAGATGAGAGGGGAGAGGGTAGACACTTAGTTTTCCAAACATGGAATAAATAGTATATAATTCATCATAATGTTCTTTTTAAGCCCCTCGAGCGGCGCTATCCAAAAAAAAAAAATGAAATGTCTACAAAATAGAAATTTGTTTTTATATGCATCAAAGTGAAGTATTCTAGATTTCAAATAAATAGATAGCAATATGCAAGTTGGAATGTATTTGTCTAGTTTTAAAGCACCAATTCTTGAGTGTTTCTAGCAATCCTTGTCTTAATGTGGTTAATAAAATAACATCGTTCGTTTTGTTAACATAATGAAAACATTGGTCAAAAGGAAGCATTCTATTTTAGAGCATTAAAAAGAAGTATTATTCTAATCTATGAAAGATCTTGAAAATTCTTTTTAGAACACGAAATTGAAGCATGCAAGTTGTGGGTTCATTTTTATAGCACTAAACCAAAAGATGTCCTAAACTAGAAAGTTTTTTAATGTTATTTTTAAGCACCAAATTGAAAATTTTCATAATACTAGAAAGCTTTTTGAAAGATTATTTTTAAAGTACAAAATCAAAAAAAAAATCAAACTAGAAAGCTTTTTGAAAGATTGTTTTTAAAGCACCAAATCAAAAGCGTGTGAGTTGTGGGGTTCATTTGTTAAGCACCAAATTAAAAAAATATAATCTAGAAAGATTTCAAAAAGTTTGACTTGGATCATTTGCCTTCTTTGCACTAAACTTGTTAGTTTGTTCTTGGATAAACACATACCATGCTCCTAAAAATCATGCATAAACAATGTTAGCACCTTTCCAACATTCACACCAAGCAACTGTTAGTGTTAGAAATCAAAAAACTACTTTCAGATCTCAGATAAAAAAAAATAGAGCAAAAGCAAAATTATTAATCAAAAGCGGCCCTGTTATGTTTGTCAAATGTGGTTAGAAAAATCAAAAGCGCCCCTGTCATCAACAACTATGATCTAAATTTTCAAAAGTGGCCCTGTTTCAAAAACAAAAGCGGCCAAAAAATTCAAAAGTGGTTAGAAAAAGAGTGATTGGAGTAAGAACAAAAGAGCTACTGCATGAGTTTCATGTAGCTTTTGCATGAAACTTTTTCAACTACATTTTTGGAAAGTGCATCTACATTTCGTAACTTGTAGCTGCTCAATTAAAACTCATATAAATTTTAGTGTTAAGGACCATGGTCCCATCGGGAGTGCCATCATGTGTAAGGGGGAAAAATCGATAATGCAATATAATCAAAATGAACAAATTAAACTAATATAATTCAAACAAAAAGATGAAGATTCATAATCATTACTCACGAAATGAAACTACGAAGAAACAAAATCAAATAATGCAATCAAAGGAGAGAACATAAAAGAAATTCATAAAACATAGCGTTACCATCCTATCTCGAAGTGTATTCGCAATGATGTTGGATCATTGTATCAATGTGAAGCCTCCATTGATGTGTTACAAAATCTCCAAATATGTGTGTTGATCGAAGATGTGTGTCAAAGTTCTTCGAGAAATTGATTGTTATTTTAGCATTACTTCATTATGCAAAAGATGTCAATTCTCTGATCATTTTTTAGGATGAAGAGGATTGTTATATAGATTTTTTTTTAAATGAGCGTTCAAGATCGTGTAGTAGAATATCTTGATGAATGGTTCAAAACCGTTGAGAGGATTTAGATGGGAAGAACCAGTGGATTTTGATTACGTAATCAGTGTGATTGATTAAATCAATTTGAGTTTTCACTGGAATTGAGAAAATAGATGGCCTAATTTGTGGGAATGAAGAACAGATGAATCAATCAGGAATAGATGGATCAGTCAGCCAATCAGAGTGAGCAATTGAGGGATCATAATTTTATCAATCATAAAAGTGGGTGAGGGTAATTAATTAATCTTTTTGAGTTGAACGTGAAAATCATGTTTGAATTTTACAAACAAAGTTGTATTTGTTTGTTTTGGCCTTTTTGAATGATGTTTGAATAATTTATTTAATTATTCAAGTTTAGGGGAAAGTGATTTAATTAAACTATTATGTAACTTTTAATAATTTAATTGATTTAGGGGAAATAGGGTATATTAGCGACATAATTAAATAATTGATGTTATTTAATTAACAAAGAGGAATAAAGTTAGATTAGGACTTTATTAAATAAATGAAATTTATTTAATTAGTCGAAAATAATGAAAAAATGAATTAATTAAATAATGTAATATTATTCAATTAATAGAGGAAATCAAGGTTTTGGATGTAATTGATGTGAAATGTAGTGATATTAGGTGATAATGATGTCAATGATGAGAAAATGTCATATAGGACATGTGTGATAAGTGTTAGGTCATTTTTACATGTCTACAATCACCAAGAGATGTAAAAAAAAAGACAAATGATATAGAAGATTAGTGGAAATACTATTCCAAAAAGAACAAGAACTCATTAAAAAAATATTAGAACCAAGATGAAGAAAGAAATGAGTGCATAGAGATGTTAATGAGAATCCAATAGCATGTAACCTTAGTAATTTTTAATAGTAGAGGATTACTCAACAACATGGAGTTAAGCAAGAGAGAATAACATGTGTTAGATATTTGAGATTCAAAAATCACTCTCAAAAGATTAATGGGGATGTTGAAATATCACATTCAAATCCGAAAGCTATTTTTTAAATAGATGGACACTACAAAAAGAAATAGCAAGTAGTTAGGAAAGAAACCAATTGCTAAAATTTTGAAAACTCATGGGATCCCAGCATATCATGTTGGTATCATGGAGAAGTACTTAATATTTGATATATAATTCTAGGTTAACCAAAATAAGTAGAATGTGGTGTAAAAATTAGAAAATTGATGAAGGAGAAGGTTGGGACTCAACTAAAATTATCCATAAAGCACCAATTTTAGTTTCCAATATGGATTAATTTAGTGTCAAAATTTTAGACTATGTAGTTTTTGATATTATATCTATAAGATTTAAATATTCCCTTAATAAATATATTTTGCATTTCAAAATTTAGGGAGTAATCATTTTAGAGAATAAAAATTGAAATATACATAGTCACTAATGTGCTCATGGGTGCTTTGACACACTCAAATTGATAAAAAAAATAGTGACTCTAAGCCCCATATTAATTTTGAATTAGTTTAAGAATACTTTTTCAAACCATAAAATGTATGAATAGACCTATGAGGTAATGAAAATAATGAATTACTAGCATAATCCTTTAAGATTTGTGAAAATAGCTTAGCTAATAGCTTATCCTCATATAAAAATTCTACACATGTGGTAGTTGTTGATGCCAAAAATTGGTAAGGTAACAAACCCTTATGGGAAACTCAGTTAAAGGGGGGACCTATTGCACTAAACTGAGTAACCTCTGGATTTTAAATAAGTCAGCTTATTTTATAATTGGGGTTTTGAATGGGAAAAGGAAGCAAATATAAAATAAAAGGATCTAACTAGGGCGATGCGCCAAGATCTAGATGTAAGGCACGGTAGATCTATCTTGTAGATGCGATCTAAGGGCCCATTCAGCAATCCACTATGTTCCAAAATGAAAGGAAATAAAGATAAAAATCTAAATAATTCACTCAATGACATAAAATAATATTTATACACATTTACTAAAAAGAGGAGTCAAAGACATGATCTAAACCAGCAAACTTGCATTAAATTTATAGAAGTTTTACAAATGAAACATTTAGCACCATAATGGCACTAGTAAAACTTTATCAAAATCTTCAAGAAAATAGAAAGGTCGAACAATGGCACAGTCTGCAAGTCTTTACAATGATCTAAAAGCGGTAAAGGCCTGGTTCTTTTACCAATTTTTCTATCAAAATCTCAACTCTTGCTTTGAAAGAAGAAGCAATATTTATAATGAAAACCCAACTCGGTGGGCTAGTAACAGAAAAGATTCTTCGATCATTAGCAATGATTTCCCCTTGTCATTGCAACCGAAAATATTTGAGCCATGAATGAGGATGCCCTAGAGTCGAATGCATCCCCTGCGAATGATGGTAGTGGTCCCAACAGACCAGTGCATTGACACGTGCTATCCACTCATGGCGGCAGTTACAAAACATGGTAGTTGGTGATGTGTTGTCGTCTGCTTAACTCTCCTTTGTGATGAAGCTTTTAGAAGATCATGTGGCAAGCAATCGGGGCTAACGTTCATCCTTCCCCTTAAGCGATGAAAAACTTGCAATGCAAAGACATGTGGAGGTCTCAAAGCATACTATGTTGAGGGTGGGGCTACCAAAAAATGTGTATGAACTGATGCTACGTGGCACACAGTCGGGGTCTGAAAGGAGAGCGATGGAAAGAGGCACGAAAGATTGTGAACTACTAACACGTGGAAGCACGGTGCAAGCTTTTGAAAAGCGGGAGAAGGAAACGTTGTGAGGAGTGTTTGGTTGACAAGTGGCAGTATTTACATAAGCCTTTGTGAGAGGAGCCCGATATTGCCTTTGCTAAAGGGAGGGCGTGGCCGGTACTTAAGAAAAATAAAATCACCCAAAGGGAGCTTGGGAATTTTATGTTCACAGATTTTGGTGACTTATCATCGGCGTTTTTCCTGTGGAACAAGGAATCCAAAAAAAATTGGCTTCTAGACCAGAGACTTATCCCTCGAGCAGCACAATCAGAACTTGGAGAGGGTGGTTTGAAGAGACAACCGTTCATCCTCAAATGGATTCAATATGTCGCGCAGACTTTCTTGCCCCCCATGTAGATCGATAACCTCTTTGTAAGGAAATGTTGACAATATATCCGCCTAGGACTTGAGTTGAAAAAGAAGTCGTGCAATCGGATGAGTGACGCTCTCAATATCTCCTGCAGCAAGGGGCTGATTGAAACTCTGAAAGGTAGACGCATCCTGTTGCTTCTCCTTGATAATTTCCGCAATATGCTCCATCATGGCCACTGATTCATCTTCAAGAAAAGGAGATGGTAATCCCATTTGAGTTAGGTGACAGAACCTAGCCCGCATGCTATTCATGATCTAATCCAATTTGGTGGCACACTCATCAGCATTAAGGAGAGTTGTGTGGAAATGGATGAACCTATTGGTTTTTTTAGCAATGGCCTTTCAGTCTTCAATCTCTGCACTTGCCAAGGATTCATCTGGGACATGATATAGCCTGTCCAATAATCTCCTGGCCTTTGGAACTCTTTTGGTGATGCACTGAGGGAATTGCCCCATCGTTTAATGAACCTCTCTGCCTAAGACTTTCGCTTCCACCATAAATAAGACCGTTGGTTGTAGAGTTAGAGAGAAAGCATTCACTCTTTCCCAATATGAGACATATAACTGTTGGTTTATCTGAAGAAGGTTTGTTTGATCAACAAGGGGTGAGGCAAAGCCCTTCAATAGGACAATCTTTGCATTCCTTTTCTCTATATCATGCGTGAGCTCCGCAAACTTTTGGTTTTTTGCGATGAGTTGTCCCTACAGGATCTATGATTTCGTGACCCAACTAGCTTCGGCTCACTCCTTATTTGTTGCTTCTTGCTCTAGGGAAGACCTTATTTATATAATCTCATTCTCCAATTTGGCACGACGGATCTCGAAATCTGTATCTTTTCATTGCATTTGTTGCTCTAGTTGAGCGCATTAGCGATCAAAAATCCTCATCCTTTTGTTGCACTTCTTGCCCCAACTTTGCTAATTGGTCTTGATACTACTGGTTCTTTTGTTGTAGCTCAGCAATCAAGTTAGGATCGAGGGATTAAAACTTCACAATTTCTCCTCGGAGCTTTGCTTGTTTTGTCTCCTTTTGTTGGGATAAGTGCTTAAATTCAACCTCCTTAGCTTTTTCCTTGGTGAGAAAGACCTCGACTGTATCCTTTATGATTTTTAGCTCTTCTTCCATTTTCTTTAGCTAGCGACCAGAATTAAGAAATTCGGTGGTCACCACCTGTTGTGTTTCCTCCATAATCTCCACCTTGTCTTGAGGTTGGGCTATGCTTAAATCGAGCTCCATGGTGTACATGTTGTAGTCATCTGGCTGCATTTCTTCTTGTCGCTTGCTGACAGTTGGGTACATAGTCACAAAATGTAGCAATTGTTGAGCGTCATTAAAAATAGTGTGTACCCTTGGCTCCGTCAACTTCTTAGCATTTTTAGCCTTTTTCCTTTGGGCTCTAATTTCTCTTGTCTGCCTAGTTTTATCACCTTTTGATAAGAATTATGAGGGAAACCTGATGATTCCACCCACGAAAGGTGCACCATGAGGAAGGGCAAAAGGGAATGAAAGGGTGGCAATACCGAGATACTTCTTCTTTGGTACACTAAATTTCTGAGGCGAGAAAGGAGGTATACTCCAATACTCTAATTGTGGAACAGTAGGAGGACTTGAAGGAAGTGGAGTAATGACAGTTTCTATCTACTGTGAAGGTGGATCGGCTCCGACATTGCGGTGGCAGGAGATTTATCAATGAAGGTAGCAGAGGAAAAGTGTGAGAGGATTTGGGACTTAGAATAGGCCAAGGAAAATGGTGTGAGGTTCCACGGAGGAGTAAGGGAAAATGGGGCCACATGAGAGAACTATGAAAAACCCCCCATGATCACTGAAACAAAGGTCAAAATGTATTGGTTGGCATATGAAACAAGAGGTGTTGTGGGCACAACAGGGGCAACTAAGGTTTGTGAAACCAGAGAAGAGGGAGAAAAAGATACCTACGGTGTAGATGACTGCGGTCCCTAGTCTATTGTTATCTCTTCACTTACCTCAAGGTCCTATGAACTCTCTCCATATGGTGCCTCAATTCGTTTTCGCTTTACTGGAAGCAAGTCATCTACCGCTATGGTTTCAAATTGTTGTGGTCGGGTTGTCCTGGTCCTCCTTGTAGTCCAGGTGCGAGTTAGTGAAGACCTCGCACATGATATATTAACCTGTACATTAGAGGAGACCTTATTGGGTTGCTTCATGGATTTTCCCTTTTGCTGCGTCGAGGCATCTTGTGTCTCTATTTCTGGTTTCACTCCTCCATCTGATTGTGATTCAGCTTCTTTTGAACTGGAGTCTTTTTCACCACTCTCGTTGGGATCTGGATGCTCATTGTTCCATAATTTGTTGAATTTGTCGTCCATCTCCTTAGTACCATAAGGGGCCTTAATGTATTGGGTCTCTTGATGATATATCCAAAAATCATTGACCTTCTCTTCCTTTCAATCGTAGTTCTTTATCACATCATTGCAAAGAGTAGTCCCCATCTTTCTCGTTTTATCATACTGCCCAGTCGGGTAGTAGAATCCAAGCTAGGGAGGTCAACCACCTTCAATAGGGATATAATATAGGTCGAAAATAATTTCATCTGCATCTGACACCAAATTTCGATGCTTCTCCTAGTAAAGTTGAGGGTAGTGTGTCACTTTGACATATTTGTTTGGAAAATCATCATCGAGGTTGTAATTCCATTTATCGCAAATCCATACCAACCCCAGATGAGCCAAATTTGCTTCCAGTATGTCATGATCATTTCTCTTAGCCATGATTATGGTTTTGAAGCTCATCGAATAGCTGAAAAATCCCTTCTTTGTCTTTCCACTACAAAAGGTGGCATTAATAATTGATACCTGGCAGAATACTTCAAGCACCAATATCCAGTCTCTACGACATGTCGGAAGCCGGAATGGCTCTCTGGTGAAGCCATGCAATCAGAAAAACGTGAAATCTTTGCCCAAAAACTAGTCACACTTTGGAGTCAAGTTCTGCATGAACTCAGTTTGGTCTGAGTTGAATTGTAAGACAATGTTGTCTCCTCTTAAATCCTATAAAATTAGATACAAGAAATAATCTGAAAATGTGTAATAGTCAAATGTCACAAAGAGAAGGGGAGTCCACATGGAAACTGGCTTCCTCCTCTAGTTTTCATCAAAAATTGAGAGCCCTAGATGCTTTTGGAAGAAGTCAGAATTCTGATGCAAGAACATATGTGCAAGAAAGGACGGGAACCTGAACCTTTGTTGAAGCTGGTATTCTGCTATTTGGTTGAGCATCTCTTGCACGATAAATTCAGCGAAATCATCCCAGAAAAAGAGAATGTTGCCTTCGTAATTAAAAACCCAAACCGAGTTAAAATTCTTGGACCTCCTTGTCAGTGTCTAGGCTGCAAACAAACGCCATCATCGAGAAAGAATCCTTTATATCATCCTTGAAGCCCTTATGCATCACTGGGATCTGCATTGGCCTATTCTAAGCTTCTCTGAGTCTTTGAGTCTTTGTGTTATAAAAACTCAGCACAAGGTCTCTGGTCCTCCAATAGGTCTCTCCTTTCACTAGAGTGAATGACTCCATTTGAGGCACTTTAGAGCTTCATTCTGGGATACAGAGCATATTCTAGATAGCTTCCTTGCAGATAATCACACTCACCTCTTGGCCCTCAATGGTGTTGGTATCTGGTTTGAAGTGTTTGATGGCCTCGTCGACCAATTCAGGGCAGTAATGTACAGACAAGACCATATATTGTGGAAGCCCACTGTACCAACACTTTTGTGCTAAGGAATCTGGGTCACTATTCTTTTTCATCCTTTCACAAGTCGCCTCCCTAAGTGATTTAGGGTTCTTTTCAAGAATGGGTTCATGAATATTTTCCAATTCTTTTTTAATTCATTTCTTATCTTTGCAAGGGCTCTTCTTCTCTACAATCTGAGTATTTACCTATGTTGGCTTTTCTGGTATTCCAAGCGAAACATAAGAGACATCTTCAAAGATATATGCGACTGGTGTTGCGCACATGATATTAAATAAACTTTGGGCCCCTCCTTCTTGCATCTCCACTTGAGAACTTTGAGTAGTTTCCATCCTTCTGTGAATCCGTTGCCCAAAAACTACACTGAAACAGTATGAATAGCACTCAAAATAAAATGCAAAGCTCTGAATTCATAACCAGACGGCCTTTAATTCACACTAAGGCAGTGAATTCTCTACAATCACCTCAGCGTTCAGCTTCCTTGCTACAAATTGCACCACACCTGGTTCTTTTAACAATTTTTTTTTTCTAAGTCTTTTTGTGTGTTCAAGAAGTTTTATGCTTTGTATGATTTTTGCATGCGATACTTAGTTTTTCTTTAATTTCCTGCCTTCAACCGATAGACAACGGTTGCCTTTCTAAATTTAATTTGGCATGTACCACCAGCTCCTTCGTCCATGTGAAATGAACTACTTACCCTTTCTGAGAAGACAAGAATTCATAATTACATTAGTGATAACGTCCCTTCATCATGATTTTCATGGGAACTTGAGTTGTTGACTTCTTTCTTTTCATCTTATCGCATGCCTTCACCATTAATATCCCTGAAAGCATAATTAAGTTGTTGGTGTAATGAGTACTTTAGAAATATTCGCGCTCAACCTTGCATCTTGAAATGGCTTGTATCATGACACCTAAGCACATGTCTGTATGAGTCATTGCCTGAGCTCGCCACCAATTTGCATTAATTGATTACCACTCCTTAATCCTACATGTAGCAATTCGTACTTGTGGACGCAATTGGGTTGGAAAATCAAGTTGGCCTTTTGTGTGGGATTTTTGAACTAAACTCAATTACCACCATGCTTGGGATGCAGGATACGTCGGATATTTCTATAAATGGGCCCTATCACAGTAGCAGAACTACACTTAGCAATTAACAAAAGCATTGGGCAATTTAGATAGCATTATTGCTTAGGCGGCTGAGTAGGCTTTAAACTTGCTTATAGCTACACTTAGGTGTTTTGAGCAGAGGTTGACACAATGAACACTCCAATTAGGCTAGTGTGAAAAAGGTCTCAAATGGATTCTCTGGGAGAGATCTCCAATAGGCGTCTGAAACTTATGACCAAAAACAAACACTCACTGGCTATTATAGCCTTGAAATGGGTTTTGGGAAGAGATTGCATTGAGTATAAAGATAAATATCAGGTGAACACCAATATATGCTCCCATTTTTTTTCCTTGTTGCTCAAAATTCAGGATCCAAAAGCCATGATACTTCACCTGACACTTCAGATTTTCCCGAAGAGGTACCTTAGAGATCTTGGTGAAGTAGTAACCAATGCAGTGTATGGCCTAGGTCTTTCAGTTGCGAGCGACTTGTGGAGGAATATCGAAGAAGATGTGTGGTACCATGGGTGCCATTTCTGAGTGGGTTTCGGCTCCATTCTCTTGTTGAGAACCATGAGAGAGCCACCCATGCATGCCACTTTTTGTTGCGTTGCTACAATGTAGTACTATTCTATGACATGGATTGGTACACCAACTTCAGGAACCTTGTGTTCCCTCTGCCACTCATTTTGGGTGTTGGTGTTGCAGGTCTTGTTGCGGCTGATAACCCTCCTACTGATGGAGAAAATGCTCACACCGATGAAGACAATACTCATGCTCCTGCAACTTGAAGATTAACACACCTTTTTCCCTTTTTTATATATATACCTGAAAGAGGGCTTTCATATACATATATAAGGAAGCCGCATATATAGTCGCAACTTTTTAGCGCATGGCTAGAGAGCCACTTTATCAATATTTCTATCAAAGTATATATATAATGAATATACTTGTTATCTTCAACTCTTTGCCTTCATTCTTGTGCTCATTGCAAACTTTATTGAATTTCTCGCATATGAATTTAATTTCTGCAATATGAGTAGTATAGTCTTTCTTTGTTTTTGTAATAATGGGTCTCATGAAATTTCCTGCTTCTTGTATTCGTGAAAATGTTAGAAAGAACTGACCAAAAAAACATTAAAGGGAAAATAATTACATTAATCACATATTTACACCTGTATGAAGTATCTGAAGCTTAATTGAACAACTTTAGGTGAATTCCATTAACCAGAATTCCCAATGCTTCTTGTTCCATGTTTTCTAATTCGAATGCATTATTTTGTTTGCGTTGAATTATTTTGAAAGGGCCTTCCCATAGTTTGTCAAATTTTCCATGATGGTCAGGCCTTGAGGCTCTTTCATTCAACTTTAGTACCAGGTCCCTGCATTTTCGACCTTGGTCTGAAGCTTTCTTGTCGAACCACCTTTTAACCACCTATTGGTGGTTAGTCATGGCTATTAAGGCTTTCTCCCTTTTTTCTTGCACCTCCGGCAATTCGGCCAACCAAACTTCCATAGCTCTGTTTTCTTCAATTTCTAGATACTTGAGAAGTTGTAACATAGGTATCTCTATAGAGATAGGTAACAATGCCTCCTTCCCATATACTAGCTCATACGATGAAGTCTTCAAGGCTTTCTTAGGAGTTATGCGGTCAACCCATAACGTTGTTCAGAGATTCTTATGCCATTCCTTCTCATGGTCGGATTTGATCCTTTTAATGAGTCAAACCAGATTCTTGTTAGTTGACTCGATTAGGTCATTTCCTTGTGGGTAGTAGTTTGAGGATGTTTTCAAAAATATGTCGTGTTCTAATGCAAACTGACATACCTTGGACCCTAAGAAAGCTTTGGTGTTATTTGAGATGATAGTCTTTGGCACGTTGAATCTCGTTACCAGCCCTTCCAGAAAATCTAGAGTTTCTACTTTCACCACATTCTTCAGGGGTAGGGCTTCAATCCATCTTGTGAAGTAGTATGTGGCTATTAGGATCCACTTATGACCAACATTGGAGGTAAGGTTGATCATTCTGATGAAATATATCCCCCATTGCGCAAATGGTTCATCCGCTACTATCGGATTGAGAGGCATGGCGGAATTATTTCTTCTCCCTGCATAGTATTGGCATTCCTTGCAGGCTTTTATCATTTCGTAGGAATTGTTGAACAATGTAGGCCAGAAGTACCCAATGCGCAAAATTTTGATGGCGGTGGTCTTTGCAGAGAAGTGTCCGCCCTCCGGGTTGTTGTGGAAGGTGTTGAGAATTTTCTTTGCTTGCTCCATGGTGATGCATCACAGTAAGACACTATTGAAATTCCTTTTAAAAAGGATCCCTTCAATAAGTGAGTACCCACTATTTTGCAACTAGTAGAATCTTAATCTTTAAGACAGAAGTCTTGATGGATATTGCCAGTGTGCATAAATCTTACCCTATCCATCATCCATCAGCCTTTAGGTTCGTGCTCTTTTTTTATGACTATCTCTGCTTGCTCTTCCTCAATTTCCATTTCTTCATCGTGCTCCAAATATTCGTACAACCCTCTTCCTTTGATAGTCTTTGTAGGCCTGACTTCAATGTCGTATTTAGGATCTTAGTGATCCAATTGGCCATTTTGTCAGTGATTTCTCCTTTCATGATGTACTCATGCATGTTGGAGTGTGTGACATAAACGATTACCTTAGTGCAAGCTATAAGGTGTTGGAACTTCTTGAGTCCTTTTACAATTGTGAAAGCTTCTCTTTCGACAAAGTTATAGTTTTTCTAATACTTCTTCAAGGTTCGGGAATGGAATGCTATAGGATGCTCTCCCTTTCCTTCATCATGCTTTTGAATCAGAAAAGTGGCGATGCTTGTCTTGCTGCTAAAAACATACATTATGAAGTCTTTTGACAATTCGGGATTCACCAATACAAGAGTCGTAGAAATAGCATCCTCCACCTTCTCGAAGGCTTCCCTCACTTCTTTTATCCATTTGAATAATTGGTCCTTTTTTAGCATCAGGGTGATCGGTCTAATTATTCCTGCAAAATTATAAATAAACTTGCTTACAAAGTTAACCTTTCCCAAAAAATATTGTACTTTGTTCTTGTCTACTGGAAGAGGAAGCTCTCTGATTGCTTTTACCCTTTCAGGGTCAATAGAGATCCCTTCTTGGGACACTACATGCCCCAACAATTTGTCTTGCGGTACTCTGAAAATACATTTTTTCTGGATCAGGGGTACCCCGAACTCTCATCATTTTTCGAAAACCATCTCTAGATGATCAAAATGGTTATCTTTAGATTTGGAAAATACGGTCAGATCATCTAAGTAGATGAGGATGATTTTGTTGATCATTTCACTGAAAGCGATATCCATTGCCTGTTGGAAGGTAGCCCCCGTGTTTGATAGGTCAAAAGGCATTTTGGCATATGCAAATATTCCCCACATGGTGGTGAACGTGGTCTTGTGTTGATCTTTCTCTTTAACCCGAACCTGATTGTAGCCCGAGAAACCATCTAACAAAGAAAACATCTTTGAACTTGCCATAGTCTACAAGATTGATTCCATGGAAGGAAGTGGGTAATGGTCTTTCAGTGATGCCCTATTTAGGTCACGAAAGTCAACACAAAGACGAATGTATTCATTTTTCTTTCAAACTAGAATGAGGTTGGATACCCACATGTTGTGCTTGATTGGAAAGACAATCTTGGACTGGATCAAATTTTCTAGCTCTTGTGCCATTAAGGCTTCAATCTTTGGATTGACGGGCCTCTATTTTTATTTGACAATTTTAGCACCTTTTGTTAGTTTGATGGTGTGTTGGATGGTATCAAGATCATATCCCTTGAGGTCATAATAAGACCAGGCCACAACCCCTTCGTATTTTTCACAGAAGTGTATAAGCCTATCCTTATCATACTACGGGTCTTCTTTCCTGGCCTTCAGTTTTCTTCCATTCCTGACCTCAAGGTCCGTGTAGTCTGCCTGGTCGGCTACAAATTTTCTTCTATCATTCCTTGCATCATCATAGTCAAATAGATTTTTGAGGGTGACCAACCCTTTCGAAAGCTTATTTGATTTCAACTGGATGATCTATCCTTTGTATGCTTCTTCAATTTTTGGCTGAAACTGATCAGTGAATTCTCCCAACTATTGAATGAATGAGGCGATGTACTCATCACTTTCGAACACTTTCCAGCTTTGATCATTATCAAGAATGGAGGGTTAGACGATCACTCACACAAAGTGTACATTTTTATTGAGTCGGAGACAACATCAAATTGATATCCTATTGTGGCCATGCGATCTTCATCTAATTTTACTCCCTTGGCACAGCATGGATGTTAAAAGATTTGAAACCTTTGATGAGGTCCCATACCCTATTCCTATAAGACCATAAATGGATATTTTTTGCAGCAAAAATTTTTCTAACTTGATTGATTACAAGTTTAGAATCTTTGAACGCCACTAATTGTTTGATACCCATGTGTTTCGTGAGGCTTAGTCCTTGCACGGGACCCTCATATTTGGATTCATTGTTTAAGCAAGCAAACTGGAAGCGGAATGACCTGAAGATCTGCTCATTGGATGGAGAAATTAGGCATATCCTGGCACCAACACCAACCTTGCATCTCGCACCATCGAAGTTTAATTTCAAGAGCTTTGAGGCTCATTCAATCATGGAGTTTTTTAATACCCTTGGGAACTCTTGACCTTCATCATAGATGATGCAGGTGCCCAAACCGGTAGCATGATAATTTCTGAAAGGATTGGTGTCCACATACTTGATCAAGAAGACTTCTTCTCGATCAGTGCTATCTTTGGTTGCCTACTCATGTTCCAAAAATTTACTACTACTTGCTTCTTCTTTGGTGACAGAGGTATCAGTGTCTTCAAAGTTGATCATGACTTCATTAGCTACATATTTTGCATGCAGAGGTTTTGATATTATTTTCATTTTAGACCCGTGCTTAGTTTTGAGAATTAGGTGGGACCAATCCAAAGAAAGGTATCTGCCTATCTTTGAGGTGAATTTCTGGGATAGGTAAAGGTTGACCATGGGAGGGATGTCAATGATTGCGGTGTCTTGTGGCACTGTGATGCTAGGACAGGTTAAAATAGTTAAAGGGGGGTCTTTAATGATTCCTACAATTTTGACCTTGTTCCCATCCAGCTGCATAACTCCTCTTTTTAAGGGCTCATAGCTAAGTCCTAAAGCTTCAGCTATCTACTTGGGCATGATGGTAGTGTTGGCACCAGAGTCGATCATTGAGTTGTGCAACAGTTTCTTCCCTACAATGAGAGTCAGGAAAAAGGGTTTAGGTTTTAGTTTTTCCTCTTTGGCTTTGGGTGGAGCCTCCTCTATAGTATTCGCAAGAACTTATGCTAGAACTGATGAGTCTATTGCACTTTTAGTATATTTGTCCTATTGACTGTTCAGTTGTATCTTTCTGCAGGGCCTTTTGTAGTAATGACTTCTGCTCTAGAATGGCTAAGATATCCAAAAGGGTTACATTAGCGGAAGATTTCTTCAATTGTTCCACCACATTGAAGGGTGGCAGATTTGGAGGCTTTTTCTCCTTGGATTTGGTGATGATAATTTTCTTGTATAGCTGTGGTTATGGAGCGAATGTGGAAGGGCTAAGGGGTTGGTCCAGGATGTTTCTGGGCTACGGAGTAACTAGATCATATGTGAATCTCCTCTTCGATCGAGTGTTTTAGTCAGATTGTACTTGCGGGGTCATCGATATAGATGCTCCATAAGTGAACATTGCTTCCTCCCCTTCCATTCATGAGAGGAGAGCATGGTCAGGAGCCATGTCATTTTCTTGCTCCAAGAGCATTCCATGCATCTATTTGGTGAGAACCGCATTCTCCATTTGGTGAGAGGCGTATCTATATCCTAAATTCGTCGACATGCCTTCGTTGTGTTGCTCTATGAATTTTTGTTGCAAGTTTCCACGCAAAAAATTTTGAGGCATATGCATGTCGCCACAAGGATAGCACCAGGGATTGAAATCTTCGACGAGATTGCTCTACCCTGCGGTCAGTTGTCTGCTTGTACTAGTTTGAGCAGCCCCCAGTGGAGTCAGTATCGACACTATTTGGTTATTTCTTTGAGTTGGTAGAGTCATGCGTGCAACTCCTTGATATTGGTTTTTTTGGTAGGAGGGTCTGCCACTTTGACAGCCTCGGTAGGATGGTCTCAGAGGAGAAAACTAGTTACGCTTGATAGTGGTTACTTTGTTTGTCAAGTTTAGTAACATCTCCCTTATGTCACTCATCTCGTCCTTTGAGGCACTAGATGTAGAAGTAGTATTTTGGGATACACTTGAATATGTATACATAGATGGGGGCGGCGTGGGTGTGCTTGTAGATGGCATCTCCTAAGAAAAAGTCGATATTTCAAGGAATATCGATATAATGAGCCGAGGTGGAAACTTCTCGACATCAATTAGGTTGTTTTTTGCCTTAACTGTTATGTTGTATGCATTTGGTAATGTGTTTCTGCAAAGTGATTGGATCATCATGGATATGTCGGCATTGATGGACCTTAAGTAAAACATAATTGCTAACTCAGTCGATGGTCGGATGGCATTTTGGATCCTCTCACAGGTTGTATGGAATCGGGCATTGAAATTGGTCATGTCTTCAGATGGGGCTCACTTGACTATTGATAGCTAGTGATATAGTGAAGACCTATCTCCGTTATTAGAAAATATTTCATAAAAAGGATCCCCAAGCTCATCCCAAGTACCGATAGTATTAGCCAGCAGAGTGCGATACCAATCTAGTGCTCTTCCCCGCATAGAAGCAGCAAGCAATCTTAGCGCTATGTTCTGGTTTGTAACTCTGTGTACCAGACACACGTTTGAAACATCTTGTAGATGTTTGAATGGTGTTCTTGAGTCATCTTCGATAAACTTTGGAATAGCTTTGAGAGCAGAGATTAGGATAGGGGCTACAAGGGAACTTTTGGCATCCCAATCCACATAATTTTAGTTTACGATCAACATTATGGCTAGGATCTGAAAGCTTTATTGGGCAAGTTTGGGTATGCGTTGTTACTAGTGGAGACACTAACAAGTCAGGATTATTTGTGGTTCGTGACCTAGTAACAAGTCGATGACTTGTACACCATTTTGATTTTGTATATTTAAGTGGTCCCACTGGGCATGGCAGGAAAAAGAAAAAAAAATGTTGATGCCAAAAATTGGCAAGGTAACAGCCCTTTGTGGGAAACTCGATTAAATGGGGGACCTATTGCACTAAACTGAGTAACCTTCAGATTTTAAAGAAGTTGACTTCTTCTATAATTGGGGTTTTGAATGGGAAAAGGAATAAATATAAAATAAAGGGATCTAACTAGGGCGATGCCCCAAGATCTAGATGTAAGGCACGATAGATCTATCTTGTAGATGTGATCTAAGGGCCTGTTCAGCAATCTGCTATGTTCCTGAATGAAATGAAATAAAGATAAAAGTCTAAATGATTCACTCAATGACATAAAATCATATTCATATGCATTTATTGAAAAGAGGAGTCAAAGACATGATCTAAACCAGCAAACTTGCATTAAATTTATAGAATTTCTGCAAATGAAACATTTCGCACCACAATGGCACAATAAAACTTTATCAAAATCTTCAAGAAAATAGAAAGGTCGAACAATGGCATAGTCTAAAATTCCTTACAATTATCTAAAATCTGTAAAGGCTTGGTTCTTTTACCAATTTTCTTCTCAAAATTTGAACTCTTGCTTCGAAAGAAAAAGCAATATTTCTAATAAAAACCCAACTCGGTGGGCTAGTAACAGAAAATATTATCTGATCATTAGCAATGATGCATTTAGCAATGATTTCCCTTTATTGTTGCAACCGAAAAGATTCAAACCATTTACGAGGACGCCATAGAGTCGGATGCATCCCCTGTGAATGATGGTAGTGGTCCCAACAAACCAATACGTTGACATGTGCTATCCACTCATGGTGACAGTTATAGAACATGGCAGTTGGTGATGGGTTGTCATCTGCTTAACTCTCCTTCACGGTGAAGCTTTTAGAAGATCATGTGGCAAGCAGTCGGGGCCGACATTCATCCTTCCCCTTAAGCGATAAAAAACTTGTGTTGCAAAGACATGTGGAGGTCTCAAAGCATATTGCACTGAGGGTGGGCCCACCAAGAAGAGTGTGCGGGCTGATGCTACGTGGCACGTGGTTGGGGCTTGAAAGGAGAGTGATGGAAAGAGGCACTAAATATTGCGAACTACTGACATGTGGAAGCACAGCGCAAGCTTTTGAAAAGCGAGAGAAGAAAACCTTGCGAGGAGTGCTTGGCTAACAAGTGGTGGTATTCGCATAAGCCTTTGCAAGAGGAGCCCGATATTTCCTTTTTTAAAGGGAGGGCGTGGTCGGTACTTAAGAAAAATAAAATCACCCAAAGGGACCTTGGGAACTTTATGTTCACGGTAGTTAAAGATCTCAAATGAATATTTGGGTCATTTTTTCCAATTATATTTTTCAAAATGATATAACACAAATCACATGAGGAGAGGATGTGTAATAATCCATATGATAGTGGTGTATATCTAGCATCCTTAAATTCCTTGCCATCTTGTTCATTTGGTCTTACATCCACTCTTTTCTCTACTTGATCTATCTTTTTCCTAAATTCATCTTGGGTATGGGAGGGATTGGGGACAAGATAAGGTCAAGGACTGCCAAGGCAAGTGTAAATACAAGTATGGTTGGTATGAGGAATGAAAGTGGGAATAACTTGGGAAAGAGGCATAAAGGAGAAAGCATATTAAAGTGTTCTTTGATATTGATAAAGGGATGGAGTGAGGGGTGGACATTATAGAAGAGTGAGTAATGGAAATAAAAATGGAAAAAGTGAAAGATAGGTGGGGTAATGGTAGACAAAATAAAAATAGTGTTGGACATTGGTATCTTAGGAGGGATATAGTGAGGAGGAAAGATGAATAAAGGTTTAATTTTATGTGGTGGGATACTAATGGAGGTAGAGGTAACACTATGGAGTGGAACACCAATTAGTGGAGTGATGGTAGAAGATGGGGAAATGGTAGGGGAGAAGTATATTCACTAAAAATAATGAATATGGCATTTTTTGTAACCATAGGGTGATCCCACAATACTAGTTTACAATTTTTGGCCAAATTGGACATTGAACTGATTTTTTTAAATAAATCTTCACTTTCGGGCACCTATAGCGGCTGAATCGTGAGGAATTTGAAGATGATGCAAACTAGTGATTTGTGATATTTTTTTTGTAGATTCTAAATATATTTTTTTCAAAAAAATTGAAATCAGATTGCATGTCTTTTTCCATCTCCTTTGAAAACTAGTTTTTAATAGTAAACACCATTTTTAAAGAGTGACGTTACTGGCTAACATAATTTTTTTCTATAAAGGATAAAAATCTAATTTTTTTGAATTTAGATTCATAACTACAATACAGAGTGCATGGAATTGGTTTCTTAGTGTTTCACTGAATATTTTTTTCTTAATTAAGTTTCAAAGTCAAACCAGTTACAATTTAGACATGATTTACTTGCTAAAACATAACTTTTTTTATATGTATCAAAATTCTTTTTTTTGTTGGATCAAGGACATCAATATCTAGTGCACTAATATTTTTCAATTTTTTTGATAATGTCTTATTTTTCCACATGTGCAGAATAGAGAGCTTGATTTTTGGTAAAAACCCTACATTCACAAAAACTAAAAAATAAATATAATAATTAAATTAAATAATTTTGGGGGGTGGGGGCCCTAGCTCGGTTGGCTAAACCTTTCCTGTTGTAGGAGGTAGGTCACAAGGTCTAGTCTCCCCCACCCTCGTGGTATCGAAGGACGTGTTGCACTAGCACCAACGATCACGTTAAAAAGTTTACCAGGCACACTGTAGTTTATAAGGGGTCGTGCTACCCGATTCCTGCAATCTAAAAAATAAATAAATAAATAATATTGAAAATTATAATTTTTGGGAAGCTTATAATAAGGACTACGTATTTACAAAAAATAAGTTTTACATGAATTCATTTGATCCCCAAAAGGTAAATCAAAAGTGGTTTTTTATCAGCATTTTGATAGGTGTAAAGGAGACTCCATTATAAGTATGGTTTAAAACTAGCGAGGTTCTATCCAAGGGGGTTTGATCTAAGGTGGTTTGATAAAAACCTCTTCAATTATAATCCTTTAAATGGAACTTTTCAAGGCTTAAATCATTATATTTTCAAAAAAATATGATTTTAGCGAAAATCGGGATGTCCCAAAAAGTGTAAACCACTATTGTGGGATCACCCCATAGCTTGTAAAACCTCTAGACCTTTATCTTCTTGATAAATAGATTGTGAATCATGTCTATAAATTATTTAGAGCTCTTCACATGATCCAAATTGGAAAGTTCATTGGGTTTTAGTTGAGCACTCCTTAAAGTAAAATTAGAATCACATGTAACTCATGACATAGACAATATAATATGGCTTATGAAAGATAAAAAATAAAGCACACTGGTAGAAAAAATTATAAATCTAAAAAATAAAAAAATATTAGTGGTGTATTATAATTGATAAAAGTAATTTATTCCACCATTTTATGGGGTGTTTCGAGCTAATCCCTCTATAAATCCAAGATTCAATGTGAAATGGCACCTGTCAAATGATGGCTAGATCAAATTAAATTTTGATGGGGATTCTAAGGAAAATTTGAGGCCCTCAAGAGTGTGATGCATTCTAAGAGACCAGTTTGGAAACATTCTTTTGGAAAAGGCCAAGAAATTTCCAAAGGGAATGAAGAGCTCGAGTTACAAGCGGTTTGGTTTAGGATAAACCTCTACATTCATATGGGATTTAAAAATCTTCACCTGGAAGGTGATTCAATGATAACAATCAATGTCATACACTAATAATCCAATCAAGAGATTCATCCCACAAATTTGGGAATGTATTGCCCACTTAGAATATTTTAAGTTGACACATATTTTTTGTGAAGGCAATGTGGAGGTAAACAGACTATCCAAAGATGTCATCGATTTGATAATGGACCTCGGTGGGATGAACTAGGAAGATTTGAATGTTATCCCAATCATGAAGGATAGACATGATGGGACGTGGGAGGACAAGGTAATTTCATCCACTACCAAGAGAGAAATAATTTAAGGCCAAATATGGTGACAGTTCAGATTTATTTTCCTGTGATGCTAAGATTGTTTAACAGAACAAGAAATGAAGACCACCATAAGCTTTAGAGCCAAATAAAGATAGATGGAATTTAGAGGGATGGTCAGAAGCCATCATTTGAGAAAAAAAAAATCTCAAAGACGGAGACCTTAGCAACCATAAAGGAGATTATGGGCACTAGATTTCTCTCATTCACATATCACTACCAGGTCAACAACAATAATGCATCAGTTTTCATATATTGGTTACTCTAGGCAAGGGAGGAGAAAGGGTGGTGAAGTGGATGATGAAAAAATTGGTTAAAGCATACTAGAGGGAGGATATGGACAAATACTTGGGCATGGTGGTTATGGTTTAGGGGCTAAGATCGACTGAGGGGGTGTGGCCCCAACTCACACTATAGTATAATGGTCCATGGGTTCCTTTTCTGATATGGAGCATGGGGGAGGATGTGGATTCAAGTACAATTGAGGTGATGGGAAACATAACCCTATTGAACGAGATTGCAAGTATTTATCAGCTAATGGAGATACCCATGGTGTTGGCTCTTCCCATAACGCAAGGTGAGTCTGTGGAGATGGAGGGGTTGGATGAAGAAGAAGAAAAAACATAGAGGGACAAACACATGAACTGCCATGAGGGATATTTTATAAATTTTGTAATTTTTCATCATGGTTGCATGATCAACAACCTTAGTGCCAAAATAATATATCAAAAAAACTTATCCCCATTAAAAAACCAAATTCATTAATCTTCAACAATCAAATCAAAACGAGATTTGTTTGTCAAATGAGAAAACCAAAAAAACATAAACTAAGCCATAAATATTCCATCTAGGTAAATCTAATTAATTTAGTTGCATTCATTGAAAATATATATATATATTTCATTCATTAGCTGCTTACTTGAAATATTAATTTGGGGGAAAAACTCAAAAAGATAATTATTTTCTTGCTAAATTTTTCCTTCATAAAATTTGAAAATAAAAAAAAAATAATAGGCTTTCTCATAGGTTTCAAAAAAAGATCTTGGTGAAGAATTCAAATTTTTATCAATATTAGATCAAGAGGATCAAACATTAACCATCATTCAACCAAGTAAAGATAAACAACCTCATTAATATTACTCCCTTAAGTTCTCACTCTTCCATGTCACTCAACTTTTCATGCCTAATATTCCTAGAGTTATGGAACATTGGATAGAGGTAGTTGTAAGTGAGATTATATTAGCTCAACTAGTACAAAAAACACCCAAGAAAAACAAAATCAAGAACAAGTACCCATCTTAAATCAAATCTAAGAGGAAAATGAAAGATGTGTGAAAGAGGAATTTTGTGTAAGAGGGTTAGCCCTCTTGTAATATTTGATCAAAATAAAAACTCATGGGATTAACACCATTTGTGCTTTTTCTTAGCATGAGCTAAATGGAATTCAAACTATTCACTCTCTTTGTCAAACTAAAATTATGTATATATAAATGTGAGCATGCATAAACCAATTAAAGCACTAAGTTAACCAATTCAACCCACAAATATGCAACACTTGAGATAAGACAAAAGGAAACAAAGGATAATTAAGGCATTGTAAATAATCTCACCCAAGTCTCCTCCATGTACTATGTACATGTTGGTTATGTTCAAGGATTGGTGTTGGATAGAGTAGGATGTTAAGTGCTTAAAATGCCAACATAACACTACATTCAAGATTTGTGTTCAAATAGCTTATGGAGGCCTATGTTTATAATTTTTTGAGAGAGTGAATTAAGGGCCAAGATGGACTAGATAGTTCAAGGGCTTCATGGCTTGATATTTCCAGTCATTAGAAGCCCCCAAGTGGCATGCTTGGAGTGGAGGTCAAACGGGCTTCCAAGGTTCAAGAGAAATAAACAATCAATATTTTCCTTGGAGGAATTGAATGGTGAGGATTGAAAAATTAACATTTTTGAGGGATGTGAAGATCTCCCCTCAATCCCTAAGTACTCCAAGTGTACATGTTGAATGACATGTTTACCAACTTGGGGGCTTAAACACATAATGATTTGATTAATCATCATTAGGCATGTGTAAATGATTAAGGATATTAATTTATTTATTTTAGTTTGGCTAATGAAAATTATAAAAAGGTATGAGAATTAAATAAATATTAGCATTTATTTAATTTTGGATGGGGGTGAGATGTGCTTAGATAAATAGATTTTTATATTTATTTATCTAAGGTTGAACTATAGAAGAAAGGGTGATATGATAATCAATGCTAGAAATAAGGTTAGGTGAATAATAACTAATTGTGATTCTATTAATTAAATATTAAAATATTATTTATTAATAATAATATGTAAACTAGATAACTAATCAAAGGTAAATGATTAATTATAGAGGAAATGATGAGTGAAAATCTAAAATAATGACATGCCAATTTCAAGTGTCTATATTTTTTCCTCTTTGAAATGGTATTTGTGACCAATGAAATAGTATAGGTTAATACAGCTAATCCATACAGATTCAAGGCATATTTAATAGCCTAAGCATTCATCCCAATAAGATATTCAATATCAATAAAATGAAGAAGCCATTAAACTAACATGCTAAAAACATGAAAGCTTGAAAAACATCTATTCTATGACCTCAAATCTTATCATATTGGGGGAGTAGTATCTCATTGATGTGGAATGGCGATCCTTTCCCAATCCCTTGGATAATATGAGCCTTTCCAATCGATTTTATTGATTAAAATCGATGGAAACTAATGATGTAAGTGTATGCAAACCTATTCTAAATGTGCACAAGATTCAAATATGCAAGCCCTAAATTCCAAAATATGCTAAATGGATGCAAACTAAGTTAAAATGGAACCCATTAATGGATGCTAAGCTAATAATGCATGAAAATTAATCTAAAGTGCTTATCAAATGTAAAACATGAGTGAAAATGGGTGTGAGTTTCAATGGCATAAGTTTGCTATCAAAAGATGAATCCCTATTCAATAGATGCAAAGTCTATTTATAGAATAGGCAAAAAGAAACCGATTGTCAAGATTGAAAGAATCAATCAATGGTCGGGATGGAAAGAAAATGGAGGAATTAATCATGGATTCCCATCAAGGGTTGAGAATTCAAGTTGATATTCAATCGAGGGCTCACAATCATACAAAGAAGCACACTTTCAAAACTTGCTCAAAAAGTTTGTTGAAAGTTTGTTACAGAGAAGAATATTCCCTTTTTTGAATGAGTGAAAGGGGAAAATAATCTCAAGGAATATTCTCATGCAAGTGGATGAGGAAAATTAGCATTTAGTTAATTAAAACAAAGTTTTAATGTGCAAAGAGGAGGGATATTCCATAGGAATATTCCCTTTTGGAGGAATTTAGGATTTAGCATTAAATAATTTATTTATTTAATGAAAGGGGTGGGATTAGGATATTTAATTAAATAACTAGGATAACTATGATTGATTTAATTAAATAAGAGGACATAAGAAGGCTAATTAAATAATTGGCATTATTTGATTAGATGGATTAAATGTTAGTATGAGAGGGGGGTGAATCAACCCAATTAGGTCAATTAGATGAACATGAGGCATTTGATTAATTGACTAGGTTAATTTAATCAAGCAAGAAAAAAGAGGATGAAATTCAGGATGAAACGATGTTAATATACTAGATTCAAGTGTGTATACCACTAAGGACATTTTTTAAGTGTCTACATTTTGCCCCTCTTTGAAGTGAGGTACCTGTTACGTTGGTTCAAAGACTGACACTTTTTAGATTAATGTTACTGCTCAAATTAAAAATTTAAAAATTCCTAATCTTTTTAGATGACCCACTATTGCCCTAGTGGAAGCAAAATAAGCTGGTACCCTGCCCCCTCGAGAGATCGGGCACAAATTTTGAATTTTGGGTTGATATCGCGACAAAGATTCAAGATCAATTCAACTCAAAGAGGACTAGAAAGTGCAAATGTTTGATGTGGACATATTTGATGATGTATAGAAAATAATTAGCCATGGGTAGCCTCATGTACATTTTGATATATCACACAGATTTGATACTTGGATAGAAATATTAGTAAAGATAGGAGAATAAGAAGAATAAGATGAATGGATTTTTACCATTGATTTTGAGATTGATTCAGAAGTCCAACAAGCCTATGATGCATCAAGACTTTATTAGATATGGTGATGAGAGTGATGATTTTCTCATATCTAGGATTGAGACTCTTTGTCATTCCTTATTTTTGATATAACACATAGACATGATGCATCATGGTATTGAGAACCAGTATGGCATTGTATCTAATGTGATTGACTTTGACTCTACAAATAGATAGGATAATCCTTGTGCACATCTTGACATACGAAAACCTCGTTGGAATGTAGTTTAGAATATTTTGGACCAAAACATACACAATAGTCAATAATCTACTCCAAACGACCTCCCTACACACAACTAAGAAAGTATGCACCAAGGTTATTTTACAAGAATACCCACAAGCACAACAAAAAAAAGATAATGATTGATGCCCCATTCATTTCTCTCTAAATCATTGATACATCATCAAGAGGTCCTCATAATGGGTCAACAAGATAAATCATAAAAAAGATCAACAACAAACAATCAATGTCATCTATATCTCTTTCCAAATAAGGTGTGTTTTGAGGATAAATATCCAAAGTGATTTCCAATTATAATGCCCATTGTAGGAAGGATGCATCCTAGGACTTGTTATCAAATGTTGGCAGGTTGATAGGTTGTTTGAAAGGTCGTTGATATAAGTTTTGACTAACATGTTTGATAATGATCAAGAGTTTGATTTTTTTCATTTAAAGTTTACTTTTGATGAATTGTTGTACTTGTTTTTTGTTTGTGCTACCAAGGGGTGAGTGTAACGATTGATTTATTATGGATGGAATTTTATTGCGAGTGAAGGTGAAATGAGATGGATGTTTTGGGATTTTTTGGAATATTTCAATGTTTTTGGTACTCTAGAAATGTTTTGAGGTTGTTTTTGGTCTTTTTGAAATTTTATGTGAATGTTTTGGTTTTCAAGTTATTTGAGGTTGTTTAGGGCTTTTGATTGTTTTCCAATGTTTTTTGAGTTTTCTGGATTTTCAAATGTTTTGTGTTTTTCTAAGTTTTCAAATTTTTTGGGGTTTTCAATTTTTAAATGTTTTTTGGTTTTTCTAAGTTTTTAAATATTTTGGGGTTTTCAATTTTCAAATGATTTTGGGTTTTTTGAGTTTCGACCAAGAACCTAACCTAAAAGACTATCCTAGGGGGCTTGGGGGCTTATCAAAGATGAGCCTTGCCTATGTTATACATGTAGAGACCACTTGGTTCAACTAACTTGACTTATTATTGATGAGATATGAACAGTTAATGGATTGTCAGTTTATTATGATGGACTCCTAAAGGACTGACCTAAGATGTCTTGGGGGCACATCAATTATGGCCTTTCCTACGTTTAAGCTCAGAGACTCGTAGTTCAAGAAGGTTCTATTTTTGGATTTTCGATGTTTTGACATGTTTAGGGATTTTGATGTGTTTGGGATGTTTTGAATTTTTACTTTACAAATTTTTGAATGTTTTTGGATTTTAGTTGTACAGGATTCTGATATTTTTGGATTTTCAGCTATACAAGATTTTTATGTTTTTGGATTTTGATGATTTTGCAAGTGTTTTTGGTTTTTTGATGAATGTTTTTGGGATTTTTCATGAGATTTCAAATAACATTAAGATATACAAGAACCCAATCTGATCCATAACGAATTTCCCCTAACATGATGTGATAGACTACCTCGATATAGGTAGGAAAATTGACCTTAAGAATATGTTGCAAGGTGTGTGCCCTTGGTCTCCTTGGTTGTTTAGCGCGGAGCTCGGGATTCATGACATGGTTTAACCGTCTCCCATGGATCTTAACTTCGGCTTGTATCGGGCATTGACAGGTCAATCGTTTGGTGCAACAATGAGGCCAACAATTGGTATCAGAGCTAGTCATAGGTTCGAATCTCTCACTTTTTGGGGGGAGGGATTGTTGCAAGGTGTGTGCCCTTGGTCTCCTTGATTGTTTAGCGTGGCGCTCGAGATTCATGACATGGTTTAACCGCCTCCCGTGGATCTTAACTCTAGCTTGTATCAGGCATTGAAAGGTCGATCTTTTGGTGCAATGACAAGGCCAACAAAATATGCCAAGTAGTACTAAAGGGGATACAATACTTCACAATATCAAGCTATGATATAAACGTAGATGGGTGATGGAATAAATAGGATGAACAATGCAATGGATGGATGTGATGCAAAGAATGATAGGATAGAAAGCCAAAGAGGGATGGAGGTGATTTATTTATGCAAGGAACCTGTTTGCCAAGTTTTTTCCAAGGTACTTTCCCAAAGCACCACTGAAGTAGTTTTCACTAGAGGATGGTTTTTTTCTTTACTGTTTTCAATCCTTTTTCTCATTTTTTTGGAATTTTTATCATTTTTTTATTTTTTTTATGAAAATTTTACCCTCATGTTGAACCACTTGGTGGTATTAATGTAGAGGCCATTGTCATAATATGCCAATGATATCCTACTTGAAGAAGTTGGTGTGCTAAGATAGCACTTGGATGCAATTTTGAAGAACTCTAATCTGGCTTGTGGATACCGAAATTAACCTTGTTTATGTACGCATATCGCGATATGGTACCTTTGAAATCCTTATGATGAAGGGTAGCTACCAACACATGGTCAATACAAGAATTATATATGATGAATGGAGTGTATGATGTTATACATAAAGGAATATGAGATGGATTGGTAGATGGTTTGAAACCTTTGACTCTCCAAACTTGGGAAGCTGAGCAATGATGGGTGGGAATGGAACTTTGAGTACAATTAGGACCAAACACTGGATATACTTTGTTCCTTTCTTGAGAAGATTTCTTTTGTATTTGAGGATACTTTTGATGGATACATTTCTCTTTTTTATTTTTCCCGATAGTTTCTTTGACTAGTGGAGTTTTGGATGGATGATTTTCTTTATTTTACTTTGGTATTCATTTGTACTTGACATATCATTTTTGCTATACTGCTTCATTTTCTTTGATGATCTTCTCCTTTCTTTGATAGGAATCTTTCTTTTTATTTTAGTACCCATTTGACTATGAGATGATGGGTGGATGATGATTCATGATATGACTAGTTGTAGTGTTGAGAGTATTTTCATCATAAGGATCCTTCGTGCCCCATATGTCGATGTTTTTTGTAGACAAGATTACCTTGAGCATTGTGAAAGTATTATCAATACCTAATAATTTTCCTTGATAATGTATCCTCTTATCCATAGCCACTGAATATGACTTGTCATGAACACATGATATTGCTATGGGTTCCTGTTGTTCAAGAAAATGATCTATTTTCTCTGATTCTATGACATCATTATCTGTTGATACTTCTTCAAAAGATGGTGTTGATTCAAAAGATGTTGATGATGCACAATCATTGTAAGAATCAAGAATCTCAATTGCTTCTTGCTCTTTTTTGGGAATATCAAGAGTGGGAGACTCTTGTTTTGGATGAAGAACATCTCTATGTCCATCAAAAAGAAACATCTCAGAGGTGATAGTAGGGACATCTTTGCAGTTAAAAATGGTTTGGAAGATGTCCCTCGGCTCTTTTTGAAACTCTAGGGATAGTGGTTCTTGATCTTGACTTGATTCAAAGTAACTTTTTTTATCCTCAAGAACCTCTTATTGACATGATTCTTGGGTGGATGATATATCATCAATAAAAAACTCTTCGCAATAGTTTGTGGGTATGGGTGTAACAAGGGATATTTTTGGCTCATTTTGAACTTCTTCGACATGCCCAATCATTGAGTCATATGTGGGAGATATATTGTAATATGATATAAACTTGATGTCATTATGATATGAAATATAGCTATATATTATTGATGGGTTTGGACTTTGTTTTAAAACAGTATCTTGATATGTGTCTAATTCCTCATGTGGTGATGAAGGAATAACATAAATGTGTCCCACCATGGTATCATGAGTATGGTTTATATTTTTTGAAGTTGATGTATTTCTTGAATCTTTTTCTTTTGTATGATCAGGCATAGAGTTTGTGTAAATTTTCAAATTTTTCATTCCCAAAATTTTAATTGACATCAATGTCTCCTTGTTTAATAAGATCTTTTATTATATGTTTGATTCTAAAAAAAATTATGTGTTATGACCTTTGTATCAATGAAGTTCACAAAAATGATCGTCTCTATAGCTATGAGGTTTGACTTGTGGGTCTTGATAGTTTGAGAAATATGGGAGTGTGATAAGATTAAACTGTATCAACCTCTTCAACACATCCTCCATAGGTTCCCCTAAGGGAGTAAATTGTTGATTAGGAGAATTGTTTGCTCTTTGGGGTGCATTTTGAGTGTTTATGGATTGGGTGTTTGCTTTCCTAGGAATATTTAAGACCACCTTTGCATCAATAACACCATCACTAGTAACATTTGTGCCCAAAAGTGAGGTTTATCATTAGAACTAGTGGATGGGCGGTTGTCTCTATACACTTGTGTGTTTCCTTGTGAGATTAGAGCTCACTCAATGTTGAGGGCCCTAAGGACAAGATCATTATAAGTGGTGATACATTGCATCTTCAATTGGAAGGATAAATCTGGGTCAACATTTGCTATGATAGTCCCTACTTATTTTTATTTAGGAATGGACTACTTGCTCTTACTAGATCTTTGTCTCCATATTTGCAACAAATTAGTGAAGGATTCTCCTTTACTTTTCTTGAGTGTTTATAACTCTTCTAAGCTTACATCCATGTCAAGATTGAAGGAGAAGTGATCTATGAATCTATCGATGATTTCTTGGAAGGTTTTGATACCTGGAGGTAACTGTGAGCCAATCGATGGTTGGGCATGTCAAACTTCATGGAAAGAGGCACATCAAGTAGGAATCATTATAGGTGACATTAATACACATGACATTGAATTATTTGATGTGATCCACATGATTTCCTCTTCCTTTGTATTTATCAAATTTAGGGACCTCAAAATCGGGACGAAAAGGTACCATTGTGATGTTTCAATCAAATGCATATGGACATAGATTTTTTTGTGTATGGGGCTTCTTTGTCTTGCCCATTTCAATATCCTGAATTTGTTGTGTAAGCACCTTGAGTTGTGATGCTACATCATCTTGTGGGTTTGGTGGAAGAACATATTGTGGAAAGGTGGATGAATTGTATGTGGTATTTTGATATGATGGGGTGTTGTATGGTGTGTATGGTGGTGTAGGATATTGTGAATGTGATGGTGGTGGAGGTGTATATGCTCCAAACGTGTTTGTATTGACAATGTTTTGTTGAGGGTTATAGTATAAACCCTATTGTTGTTGTTGTTGTTGTTGTTGTTGTGTGAGCACTTGTCATTGTTGGGCATACTGTTGGGCTAGCAAGGCTTGTTGTTGGGCCACTAGGGATTGTTGTTGAGCATTGAACCACTAGGGTTTATTGTTGTGCGGTTAAGGCTGCTTGGTGCACTTGTTATTTTTTTGGTGTGACTAAGGCTGCTTGTTGGGCTTGATGTTTTTGTAAGGCTTGTTGATAAGGTTGTTTTGCTTCTTGAAAATCTAGAGAATGAGCTTGTTGTTTTGGTGACATGAAAGTGTTTTGTTGTTGGGATGGATTTTGGGTGATCATGGGTTGTTGATTGATTTGAGATGGTTGCAAGTTGTTTTTTTCTATCGTTCCTTGTAATATTGTTGATTGGGAGGGAGGAATGTAGACTTGGGACCCCATTTGATTTTGCATGATTTGGGGGACCAATGGTAAAGATGATGATGGTGCCATTTGATATTGTGATGGAAATGACACATTTTGACCTAGGATCAATTGACTAGAAGGGTTCCCCTGACTAATGTGTTCAGGGTTCCCTTATTCTGTTTGATGTGGAACCAAGGCATTACCTTGGTTTATGGGGTTTGTGATCAATATGTTGTTTTGATTCAGATTGATGATAGATGGTTTGATGTGGATGGTGGATTGACTTGAGTAGTTTAGGTAACTACTTGTTTCGATGTGTCGATGGGGTTGTTGGAACCACTTGCTAAGAGTTAACCTTGTGTGAGGGTGTTACCTTGCCCTTATTGTTCTATTTGAGGCACTTGGTTCAAATTACTTTGTGTAACATTGGGCACACTTGAGGTATTTGTGGTGATGGATGAAGATGGTTGCGCTTGAACTGTCGAGGTCATTGTGGCATCATGGAATGTAAGTGGTTTGCCAAGTTTTGGTGTCCAACTTGTTTTTTGGGGAAGGTTGGTGGTTAATGGAATGGTCGTGTTGTGAATACCCAAAGTTGTGATTGTTCCTAGACATGAAGTGAGACTAAGGTTGCTTCCTAGTCTAGTTGCAAGACTAGATGTTAAGGGTTGACTTGACACAAGGGATGGATTTTATTGAATCATATATGGATACAATCCTTGTGCTAAGGTTTGTGTGAAAAAATATGGGAGAATTGAAGAGACTTTCTCTAAGGCTTGAAGTTCTTGTTTATACTCAATGATTTCTTCTTTAGTAAGCTCAAATGGGTTGTTTGTGACATCTTATACCTCATATGGTCTCAATGGATCTTGGGGTTGTTGTGAGGGGGTATAATGACTCCTTGGATCAAATTCTTGTGGGTTTGGATCACTTTTGGTGGATGGGACTTTGGTTTGTGTAAGAATGGGGAAAATCAAATAGTATAGATTAAGTGACAGCCAACACTTCTAAACTATTATCCCAATCTAAACAAGAGAATACAAACAAAGAGAGCAATCAAAATGAAAGCAAATGAAATAAAACACTCCCCTTTGAAGTTGATTCTTTCTCTTGTCTCTCCTATTTCTTCTTATGCCAATATTGCCCTCAGATTTGTTGATGAAGTTGTGCAAATACCTGCAAATAGTAAGCAAGAAAGTTGGAGATAATGACTGTTAAATTGAAAATGGAAGGGAAAGGTTTCTTTTATAGACAACCATTCGAATGGACGGACAAGATTGATCTTCCAGAAAGATTCTAAGATCAACGGATGAGGATTCATGAGAGGGAAGTTACGAAATGGATGGCCAAGATCAAGTTTCTAGAAAGATGCCAAGATCTACGATTGAAAATTGATGTAACCAGAATATGCCATGCATGGAAAAGATATGATGCCGATGGCTATGACAGACATGCAGGACATGCAAACTATGACATGAAATAATGACAGGGGATCTTTGACCAAAATAGAGGGATAAATAATTTATTTTAAATTATTTATTCGAAAATGGAAGGGGATGACAAGTGGCAAATAAATAATTTATTTTAAATTATTTATTCGAAAATGGAGGAGAAGGACAAGTGGCAAATAAATAATTTATTTTAAATCATTTATTTGGAGGAAATGAAAAAGGAGATTTAATTAAATTCATAAATTTAATTAAAGGAGGAGATATAAATTAAATATGGATAATTGATTAGGATCAATTATTTAAAGGAGAAGAATGACACATAATTAAATAATTTCGTTAATTATTTAATTATAGAAAAATAAAAGGTCAAATAATTATTATTATCTGACTATAGACATGTGATAAAAGATAAATAATTAAATAAATAATGATTTATTTAATTATTGAAGAAAGGGGTATTAGTGACGCAATTAAATAATTTTAATTGATCAAGATAGAAATGAGAAGGTGAATCAATTAAATAATTTAAAAACTATTTAATTAATAAAGGAATATGATCGAACATAATAGAATAATTAAAATTATTCAATTATTGAAAGATGATGACTAGGAAAAATGATGCTCATAGACTTAGGACATTTTTCAGTGTCTATAGTTTGTTCCATGATTCCCTTGTGTTGTGACCTTGTTGTAACCATAGATTGTGGGTCACCAATGGGAGAGTTATGTTGGGATTTGTAATGTTTGAACTCTCTAGTTGACTCAAATTTTGGTAAAAGGGACACTCTAAGTCATTTTGGACCAATGGTGTGACTGGGTGATGAAAAGGTGCATGCTATCGGGAGTGATCTTTGGAAACTTTTTGGATAACACTTTTAGACAAAGAGATTTGATGTTTTGATGAAAGGTGTTAATGAACTTGTAAATCTTGAAGGTAGACTTGTGACTTTCAAGATAAATTTGTCCATGAAATGTGATAACCAAATCAACTAAGTGCATGGAAAAGGATCCATTTCACACACAACATAGCTAAGTTAAGGGATTGGTTTGATGATGTATAAGTCAAAAAAGTGTTGGTGTGTCCAAAATTTTATAAATTTTGGTGAAGTGAAGTGTGAAATATGGTAAAGGGTGGATGAAATGTTTCACCCAAAATGTTAACCTAAAATGAGCCTTTGTTTTGCAAGACCAAGGTAGTGAGAAAAATGCTATACCTCTAAAGTGATCAAACCCTAAGGACTCAATGCTTTTGGTAAAATATAACTCAAATGATTTTGGAAATAAAATCCAATGATTTTAACAATAGAATTCAATGACTTTGGATAATGGAACTCAATGATTTGGACAATAGAATTTGGACTCAATGTTTTGCAATGTTTTCCTTGTCTCAATTTACTTGTTTTGGGGAGTCAAAGTTTGAACATACATCAATGTGGGTTGTTTATTTGATTTAATCTTGGATTAATGAAGTTATTTTTACCACTTACAATGTCTTGCTTAAATTTCAAACTAGAATGTCTATGTCAAAAACATCATTTATTTCATAAAGTCCATTATGTGAAAATCATGAAGTTAGGTCCATAGTTACCTATGTTAACTTTGAAAATTATGGATTTAGATATAAGCCAAAATATTTAGAAGTCTCTAAGGGTGGAATCCTTAGAATAAGCATCGATATCAAGACTTTTCAAAGGGTATCTATGCTTATTCTAAAGGGTTTGAAATTTTCAGAAACTTGTTGATGTTTGTTTGAAATGTTTTGGAGTCAAGCAAGTATTAAACTGACTCTCAAGCAATTACAACCATAGCTCAAGTGGTTGCATATTTCTTAGTAGGCTTACCATCATCCCCTAAGAGATGATTAATCTATGAAGATGGAATGGACAAATAGGCTATGTCAAGGAAATGTACCGTCTTGACATGTCAAGCAAAAGAGTCCCTTCCCTATTTTCTTTATTGCCTCAACCAAAAACCGAACATGGTAAGTAACTTTTTGGAACGGTGCTATTCTAATGCACTACTTCAAAATACGCTTTGGAGATGAAATTGGTGAGCCACTACTAACAAAGGTTCTTAATCAAGATTTTTGAGATAAATCGGTGCCTATACATGCGGTGATTCACTCAATTAAGAGACCTCCCAACCCTTAGAAACATCTAAGGGTTTTGATGTATCACACAAATACTAAGGGAGACATTCGTCAATATAAGAAAAAAACCAGATGGTTAATGATTTTTGTGACACCAATTATTTATATAGCAGACTGAAATGAAAGCACCACTTGGGTCATTCCCTCTCACAAGTTGGGAGGCAGGCCCTCTAAAGGTAACATAGATTGTGAAGCTTAAAATTCTTTCGTCACCCAAGATTGCCAAAAGGTGGAAGGGGAGAGGATAGGCTCTTCCAAGGGGAGAGGATAGGCTCTTCCAAGAAGAAAAGTGTACTTGTGTGTTTCTCTTCACCTAAGATCACACGAAGCGCAAGGGGAGTGGATACACACAAGTACACACAAGAAAATCAAACACGCATTAATTTTAACCTTGACAAGCATAATGATTTTTTTTTAAGCATTAAATTTAAGTGTTGGGATTGTTCAATTTTAAACCGATATTGCAAAATGAGAATGTATGGATCCAATTTTAACCAACTTTGAACTTAAATTTTAAACCCAATGGAAGTTTAGTTATCCTAAAACATAAAGAAAAGCAGTATGATGGGTTATAATTGTCCCATAAATGTCAAAACACTTTTACAATAACTAAAACTAAGAAAAACCGAAAATCTAATTTTTTTTTTTTTAAATAGTTGTATCCATGTTTATTTAAATCGCATTTTCGGAGGCCTTCAGAGCAGAATTTGGGGTTGAAACTTGTGTCAGTCCCTAAAAATTATTTGTTGAAGGCACTTTTTTTAGGGATTGAATTAGTACTCTTGGAGACCTTTCCAACAGTGCAAACAAATTCAAATTCCAAGCAACGAGTAGAAAGTTATGATCCCAACAAGTTGGAGTAAATAATTTCCTATTTTTTTCCCAGATTTGCAAAACCCGTTAGCCTCAAAAACAAAAATTAGATGTCAATGACATGTTAGAGAGCACATGAAATCAAAAATTTAAAGCACATGTCAAAATTAGGTTTCTCTTTTGTTTACCAGTAAAAAGCATCACTGAAATCAATTGTGTTGTTAAATTTTATCAAATGTGTCACCATATCGAAAGTGTATCACTATATTGAAAAATCAAATGTGTTGCTCTGCAGTAAACAGTGACATCAATAGTGTCACCACATCAAATATGTTGCTATAATGAAATTCATAACGCGAAATAGAAATCAGTTTAGCGTCGCTATTTAAAATATGCGGTGACGAAATTAAATCACGTGTCACTAAATTAATTATGCGTCACTAAAATCAAACCAAAGTGCATTGTTGAATCTACAAACACAAGAAAATGGAAATCTAAAGAGAAATTCATTAGATTTGATTATTACTACTCTCCTTCTAGCGCCAAAATGTGACCAATGACATAGTATAGGTTAACTACACCTGATCCATACATATTTAAGGCATATTTAATCCCTTAAGTATTAATCCCAATATATCAATAAAATGAAGAAGCCATTAAAAAAACATGCTAAAAATATGAAAGCTTGACAAACATCTATTATATGACCTCGAACCTTATCCTATTGGGGAAGTGGTGTCGCATTGATGTGGAATGGCGACCCTTTCCCAATCCCTTGGATAATATGAGCCTTTCCAATTGATTTTATTGATTGAAATCGATGGTAATTGATGAAAAAGATGAATGAAAACATTATAAAAGCTATATTAACATAAAATCTAAGATGTATGATTTAAGTGTATGCAAACCTATTCTAAATGTGCACAAGATTCAAATATGCAATCCCTAGATTCCAAAATATGCTAAATGGATGCAAACTAACTTACCATGGAAGCCATTAATGGATGCTAAGCTAATAATGCATGAAAATTAATCTAAAGTGCTTATCAAATGTAAAACATGAGTGCAAATGGGTGTGAATTTCGACATTATAAGTTTTCTATCAAAAGATGGATCCCTATTCAATAGATGCAAAGTCTATTTATAAAATATGCAAAAAGAAATCGATGGTCAAGATTGAAAGAATCAATCAATAGTTAGGATGGAAAGAAAATGGAGGCATTAATCATGGATTCCCATCACGGCTTGAGAATGCAAGTCAATATTTAATCAAGGGCTCATAATCATACAAAGAAGCACACTTTCAAAACTTGCTCAAGAAGTTTGTTACAAAGAAGAATATTCCCTTTTTTGAATGAGTGAAAGGGGAGAATATTCTCAAAGAATATTTTCATGCAAGTGGATGAGGAAAATTAGCATTTATTTAATTAAAACAAAGTTTTAATGTGCAAAGGGGAGGGATATTCTATAAGAATATTCCCTTTTGGAGGAATTTAGGATTTAGCATTAAATAATTTATTTATTTAATGAAAGGGGTGGGATTAGGATATTTAATTAAATAACTAGGATAACTAGGATTTATTTAATTAAATAAGAAAACATGCGAAGGCTAATTAAATTATTGGCATTATTTGATTAGACAAGATGAAATTTTAGTATGAGAGTGGGTTGAATTAACCCAATTGAGTCAATTAGATGAACATGAAGCATTTGATTAATTAACTAGGTTAATTTAATCAAGAAAGCAAAAAGAGGATGAAATGATGTTAATATATCATATTCAAGTGTGTATACCATTTAGGACATTTTTAAGTGTCTACAGTATTAAAATAATGTTATTTCAAAGAAAAGAAAATATAGCATTTATAGATGAGAAAAGGGTAGCGAGATGCCCTTGTCATTAAAAACAAGAAGAATTGTGATGGGAAGTTGATTAATAGGGATACTGAGTGGTTGTGAAATGTGTAATATTTGAGGATGTACTTATGATATTGTTTTTTGTAGGTTACTTGATGATATTACAAATTTATATGAAGTGAGGGTTATGTTTTAATGTGAGAAATTTGATAGTTGGGTTGATGTTATTGTGTTTGGTATGAATATGTTAAATATTGTGAATGTGATGTGTTAGGGTGACTCATTTAACATTAATAATCTGAGGTGGATTGAGTGTAAGTGACTATGGGTGGAGTGGATTGAAAATGAGCTACGTGTTAAGAAATAAAAAGAAGTAGAATATTTTGGATAATATTAGTCATATTTGGAAATGATGTGGAAGATAATTTAGGATCATATTGATTAGATTCTTGATATGAAGTTGTATATTTTGGGATTGAAATGATTATTCTTGTGATGATGAAACATTTTGGTAAAATAATAGAGAAGGTGGCATGATATCACCAATTTTTCGATTGATGTGGTAAGTGAAATGAATTGGACTAGATGAGGGTGGTGGTTGAACCCATGTATTTTTAAATATGGGAGATGAGGGCCTACTATGAAGGAGGTTCCTAAATTTACTAGTATCATAATGATGTGGTAGTTTACTTTACTAGTATCATAATGATGTGGGAGTTTACTTTACTAGTATCATAATGATGTGGTAGTTTACTTTACTAGTATCTTAATGATGTGGGAGTTTACCTCCTTCATTTGAAAGGTCCTCAAGAAATTTATTCTTGTTATGTTTCAAGAAGAAAATGAATTCATTTTAGAATTTTCTATCATAGAGGAATTTCAAATACCATGGCGAGAGAGGTATAGTTATGCTAATAGGGTCACCATCTTAGGGTTGGTTTACAAATTCATCAAGATTACTTATTGTGGATCCATGAGATAAGGATGGAACTTTTGGATTTTTTGGTTGTGTTGTTGATATGTGGTTGTCATTGATGTCAACACTATTAACATTGGTGATTTTGAAGGTTGTATATGTCGAGGATATTGAGAAAATTGTAATAAATATATTGTAGGCAGCCAATGAAGCTAAGAAGGTCAGAGTGATGAAAAGTTATGTACATTGATGATCAAGAGGTGCACACTTAAGGGTTTGTTACTGAGCCTATCTAGTATGTTTTCCAAAAGTTTCAGTGGTACGCATCAAGAATTGAGGAAGTTATGAAGTTTTGTGTTCCTACGATTATTCAATTACTATAGCAAGTGTTTCTAGAAGATGAGATTACAATTATAGTGAATTGGGTTGTTGCGTATGTTCTTGAGGTGTTCAATGATGTTTCTAGATCATGCTCTATCAGTATGGTACATCCACATTGATCGGTGTGTTCGTGATTGAAGATTTATCCTTGTGTGTTTAAGGTTTTCATGTTCTTGGCCAACATGATGGTGGTAGTGTGTTGCGGATCCTTATGGATTAATATTTTATTGTTTGGCATGTTCAAGGATGTTGATTTAGGTCCTCACTATGTTGTGACTAACTTAGGTTGGTGCACATTAATATTTGTTCATGTATTGAGGCCGACAGTTGTAATTTATTCTTTATTTTTGGCTGACAGAGTTGTTGATGTAAATCCGTGTAGCGGATATATAAGAGCAATTGTTTACTAATTTTAATGTATGCTCAGAGGATGCTCAGTGAATGTATGTGAAGTATATGCAAGATATGTGTGAATAAATATCAGATCATTCGAGTGTAGAGCAGAGTGTGAAGGAGATTGAGCAAAGTGTGAAGAAGTGTTTTTGTGCCTAAACGGAACTATAATCAAGCTTTTGTAAAAGCTAATTTCTCAGTTCAACCTCATCAAATGGATTTAATTTGATTGTCTTATGTAAGTCAGTGAGCCTTCCCTTTGAGCAGTGAGCTCTAGGCAGTGTGCCTGAATGCATGTGCATTCCCTATTTATTTCTTTCATTATACTTCTAACAGGGTATAATCTTGTGGACTAACATCCACCGTGGTTTTTCCCCTAACAAGGTTTCCACGTATAAAAATATTTGTGTTCATGTGTCTTTGATGTGTTGTTGATTCATGCTTCCACTGTTAATTATTAGATATGAGATTAAAAGTTGTTTAAGGTTGAATAAGCTTAATTTTTGTAACAACTGATTCACCCCCCCCTCTCAGTTGTCTATCCTTGTTTTTCCAACAATTGGTATCAGAGCTAGTTCCTCTAAAGAAGTCTAACAGCTTGAGGTGATCTGAGATGGCATCATACAAAAAGGATAGTCCTAGATTCAATGGTACAAACTACTCTTTGTGGAAAGTCATAATGGAGTGTCATTTGAAGTGCATTTGTGAGCCTTTTTGGAAGATAAAAAATAATGCATATATAATTCCTCAGAATGGTCCCTCTACTGTTGATGAGATCAAAGAACCAGAAACTAATACCAGAGCTATATAAGCATTGTTGAGTGCTTTGAAAAATTTAGAGATGATAAATGTAATAGGTCTGAAGACTGCACATGAGATCTGGATAAAATTGGAAACATTGTATGAAGGAGATGCACTAGTGAAAGTTGCTAAGCTTTAAAGTCTGAAAGGCAAGTGGGAGAACATGAAGATGAGTGAAGATGAAAACATCTTTTCCTTCTCGCAAAAGGTAAATGAATTAGTGATGGACATTAGATGTGTCAGTGGAACCTTCGAAGAAGATGATATTGTGGGTAAAATACTTAGATTTGTGCCTACTTCTTACAAAACAAAATTTCATGCTATTGAAGAACACAGGATAGTAACAAATGTGACAAGAGACATGCTGATTGGAAAACTTTTTGCCTTTCAGTTGAGTGAATTTAGTGAATCCTTTCCTAAGACAGATTCTTCATTCAAAGCTACTGTATCTGGAAAAAGCCAACAAAGATATGATCCAGGAGAGAGTTCCAAAAAAAACATTCAAGTATGAAGAAGAGATGAAACTGATTAAAGATGAAGAAAGAGAGCTAGAAGAACTGGAAGCATTGATTGTGAAAAGAGAAGCCAAAGGACAAGGTAAGTACAAAGGAAAGTTGCCTATTAAATATTTCTCTTGCAGTAAGATAGGTCATTTTGCATCAGGATGTCCTGAAAGAGTTTCTAAGTATAAACCCGATAAGACTAGATTTCAAAAGAAATGTTATTATGTTGAAGGAGTTATTGATGATGAATCTAATAAAGAAACCGGAAATGAAGATGAATGGGTATTCATTCCTATCAAGGAAAATGGTTTGGTGTCCACTGAATCAACTGGTAATCAGAATATTGAAAAATATCTTGCAACCATAATTGATGAAAAGGATGAGTGGGTGATCGACAGCGGATGCTCACATCATATGACTAATGATAAAAGAAAGTTTCTAAGCTTGGAAAAGTATGACGGTGGTGTTGGAAGATTTGGAGATAACAATGTTGGTGTGATTTGTGGCAGAGGCACTATTTCTCTTGGTGGAAAATACAATATTGATGATGTTCTTTATGTTGAAGGATTGAAGCATAATTTGTTGAGTGTTGGACAGATGGTTGACAAAGGTTACAATCTTCAATTCAAAGATGGTAAGTCCAGGATATTGGGAAGCTCAAGAAATGTGATTACTTCAAGTACAAAGACAAGAGGTAATATTTTTCACTTGAATGCTACTAGTGAAAGTTGTTTGATTGCTCAAGTTGATGTAAGTTGGTTATGGCATAGAAGGTTGTGTCATGTGAATTTTGATAACATTGTCAAAATAATCTCCACACAAGCAGTCAAAGATCTACCTAAGTTAGTGAAGCCTACTAGCACTATATGCAAGGAATGTCAGATGGGAAAATAGACAAGAATTTCATTTCAGAGCAAACAACATCATTCAAATGGAGTACTAGATTTGGTACATATTGATCTATGTAGTCCATCCAAAATCAAAAGTCTACAAGGAGAAAGGTACTTTATGTTGCTTATTGATGATTATTCTAGAATGGTTTGGGTTGCTTTCTTAAGAGAAAAACATGACGCATTAGAGAAATTCAAAATCTTCAAAGCCTTGGCAGAAACTGAGACAGGTTTGAAGATCAAATGTCTAAGATCAAACAGAGGTGTTGAATTCACTTCTCGGGAGTTCAATTCATTATGTGAAGAGCATGGAATAAAAAGACAGCTATCTACTCCCTGGACCCACAACAGAATGAAGTTCTTGAGAGAAAGAACAAAACAATTTTAGATGCTACCAGAACTATGATCTTGGAAGGCAATGTTTCTCATTTCTACTAGAGAGAAGTTATAAGCATTGTTGTGTTTATTATCAATCGGGTGAATATCAATAGTAATTCTAGTAAGACTCCTTTTGAGTTATGGTTTGGTTATAAACCTACTGTTAAGTATTTCAAAATATTTGAAAGCATATGTTATGTTAAAAGAGATGAAGATATAGGAAATTTTGAAGCTAGAAGTGATGAAGGAATCTTTCTGGGATACACTACTAAGAACAAAGCCTACTGGTGTTACAATAAAAGATTTAAGAAAATGGTCGATAGTGCAAATGTCAAAGTTGATGAGGATATTGAAAGATCATCTAGGTATTGTGAATATGACTCAGATGACCAAAAGGGTAGTATTGATAATGGAAATAATGCACAGACACATAATCAAACTTAAAGTGTTCCAGTGAATCAAGAAAATCATGAAGAAGAAGATAGTGGAAATGCAAAAGAAAGAACAAAACCAAAAACTCCAAGGTATGTAAAGTGAAGTCATTACAAAAGTCAGATCATAAGAGACAAGAACAAAGGTGTGTAAACTAGAAGAAGAATTACAGAATAATATTGTCTGATATCCAAGACTGAGCCTAACAATGTCAATGAAACATGCAAAGATGAATATTGGATGGAAATAATGAAGGAAAAACTGATGTAGATAGAGAAAAATGATACATGGATTCTTCTTCCTAGACCTCAAGACAAAAATGTGATTGGAACCAAATGGGTCTTTCGGAATAAGCTAAATGAAGAAGGTGAAGTGATCAGGAATAAAGCAAGACTGGTATGTAAAGGATACTCACAGATGGAAGGTATTGATTTTAAATAAATTTTTGCCCCTGTTGCTAGAATTGAAGCTATAAGGTTATTTCTTGCTTATGCTACATTCAAGAATTATAAAGTCTATCAAATGGATGTGAAGTTAGCATTTATGAATGGTGAACAAGAAGAAGAAGTTTATGTTGAGAAACCAGATGGATTTCAATTGACTGATGAAAAGGACATGGTGTGTCGGTTGAAGAAAGCACTATATGGACTCAAACAAGCCCCTAGATCTTGGTATGCTAGACTGGATAAATACTTGTTGAAGATTCGATTCAATAAAGGTACTGCTGATAGCAATCTGTATTTCAAGCTGGATCAAGATAAAGAGTTGATTATTGAAGTCTTTTTTGATGACATTATTTTTGAAGGTGATGATGACTTGTGCATGAAATTTTTTGATAAAATGAAAAGTGAATTTGAAATTTCAATGATAGGAGAACTAAAATTCTTTTTAGGATTGCAAATTACTTAGTTAGATGATGGAATCTTTATTTCTCAATTCAAGTATGTGGGAGAGTTACTGAAAAAGTTTGGCATGGAAGATTTAAAGCCAGTTGGTACACCCATGGTAACCGGATGAAAACTATCTCAAAATGATGATTCTCCTATGGCTAATCAAACAATATATAGGTCAATGATTGGTGTATTGCTATATTTGACTCGGAAAAGACCAGAAATTATGAATGTTGTGTGCATGGTTGCTAGATATCAAGCTGATCCAAAGGAATCACATGCAACTGCAATAAAGAGAATATTCAGATACTTGAAAGGAATAGTTGACTTTGGGTTATGGTATCCAAAGGATGATGATCCTACTCTAAATGATTTTACAGATGCATATTGGGCAGGAGATGTAAATGATAGGAAAAGAACAAGCGGTGGTGTTTTCTCCTTGGGAAAGAAGCTGGAGTCTTGGCTAAGTAAAAATCAGAATTCCATTTCCCTATCTACTGCTGAGGCAAAATATATTGTTGCTACAAACAACTATACCCAAGTGTTGTGGATGAAGCAGATGCTGAGAGATATCAGAGTTGAGTATGATGAGCCAATTGCTACATTTTATGACAATTCAAGTGCCATAAACATTTCTAAGAATCCGATGCTACACTCCAAGACAAAACATATATCTATCAAGTATCACTTTTTGAGAGACAAGGTGAGTGATAAAGAGGTCGGATTGGAATATGTGCCTACAAAGGAACAAATTGCAGATATCTTTACTAAATTATTGCCTAAGGATACTTTTGAGTATCTCAGCGACAAGTTAGGGGTGATTTCCCCTCCTAATTTGAACTAAGATGCAAGTCTTTGCATCAATCCGTGGACTTATAGTTAGATCTTGTTTTAGATTGATGTTGTGGTTGCTACTACTCAGGGGGAATAGTCAGATGTTTCAGATGATATGTGGATCAGAGCATGTGTACCTTTACCATTTATTTCATACCATTTATTTCAAAGGGGGAGAAGAACAATGTGAAAAAATCTTGAAGTAAGGGGGAGAAGAGTCAAGAAAGGGAGAGAAGAGCTATGAGAGGAGAACTACAGATCAAAGGAAGAGAAGTATGTGAATAGCCAGTTGTGTTTATGGTATTATTTTTCACATCATGTGTTGCCATCAATGCCAAAGGGGGATATTGTTGGAAGTTGTGGTTGTGTTGCTAATATGTGGTTGTCATTGATTTCAACATTATTAGCATTGGTGATTTTGAAGGCTGTATATGTCGAGGATATTGAGAAAATTGTAATAAATATATTGTAGGCAGCCAGTGAGGCTGAGAAGGTTAGAGTGATAAAATGTTCTATACATTGATGATCAAGAGGCGTGCACTAAAGGGTTTGTTGTTGAGCCTATCTAGTATGTTGTCCAAAAGTTTCAGTGGTACGCATCAAGAATTGGGGAAGTTATGAAGTTTTGTGTTCCTACAATTATTCAATTACTATAGCAAGTGTTTTTGGAAGATGAGATTGCAATTCTGGTGAATTGGGTTGTTGTGTATGTTCCTGAGGTGTTCAATGATGTTTCTATTGTGCTCTATCAGTGTGGTACATTTGCATTGATCGATGTGTTTGTGATTTAAGATTTTTCCTTATGTGTTTAAGGTTTTCATGTTCTTGGCCGACATGATGGTGGTAGCGTGTTGTGAATCCTTATGGCTTAATATTTTATTGTTTGGCATGTTCGAGGATGTTAATTTAGGTCCTCACTATGTTGTGACTGACTTAGGTTGGTGTGCATTAAGATTTGTTCATGTATTGAGGCCGACAGTTGTAATTTATTCTTTATTTTTGGCTGAAAGAGTTGATGTAAATTCGTGTACCGGATATATAAGAGTGATTGTTTACTCATTTTAATGTACACTCAGAGGATGCTCAGTTAATGTATGTGAAGTATATGCAAGATATGTGCGACTAAAGATCAAATCATTCGAGTGTAGAGTAGAGTGTGAAGAAGATTGAGAGAAGTGTAAGTGTTTTTGTGCCTAATCGAAACTATAATCAAGCTTTTGTAGAAGCTAATTTCTCAGTTCAACCTCATTAGATGGATTTAATCTGATAGTCTTATGTAAGGCAGTGAGCCTTCCCTTTGAGTAGTGAGCTCTAGGTAGTGTGCCTAAATGCATGTGCATTCCCTATTCATTTCTTTCATTAGACTTCTAACAAGGTATAATCTTGTGGACTAACATCCACCGTGGTTTTTCCCCTAATGGGTTTTCCACGTATAAAAATCTTGGTGTTCATGTGTCTTTGATGTGTTGTTGATTCATGCTTTCACTATTAATTATCAGATCTGAGATTAAAATTTGTTTAAGTTTGAATAGGCTTAATTTATGTAACAACTGATTCACCCCCCACCCTCTCAGTTGTCTATCCTTGTTTTGCCAACAGGAACTATATTTTAAGTAGTAGGGTGGTTTGATCCAAAATGGTTCTTACCTCATGAATCCATTTTTTGCATGCTATTATAATTCACATAGGCCCACTAGTATACAAATTTTTAGGAGTGGATACCCTTGATCCTTTTTAAAGGATCTCAAGTTATAGAGACAAAAAATTCTCCCACAACTTAGCTAATGGGAGGAATTATGGATTCCTAACCTTGGCCTACTACCATCATGAAAACTATGGTATGATGTAGCTTCCAAAGGTGATCTATAATCGATGCACTACAAGGATAAATGATTGATGGTCCTATCTATGTTTAAAAAATGGTCCATGTGATATCACCAATATATCTCAAGAGTACATGGGCCTTGATCCATGAAATGAAAGGAAAAAATTAAAATATCCAAGAGGAGAAGGTAACCCACTCTTCTTCACTTTTCTAAGGTATAAAGTTCTTGGAGACTTAGCCCAAATGAAAAATTATCACTTCCAAGAGGCGTTTCCTTTGATTCACCACCCGCTTTTATACTCTATTAGAATATTAGAGTTGAGGTTGTCCAATTGGTGATCAATTCCAAGATAGGTCCCCTAAAAGGAATTGTAACTCATGTGCTTTTGGTTCTCAATTTTTCCTTTCAATTGGACAAAATAATACATACATTATGAGGTCTTAGGATTATAATAATGAAATCGATGAAGTCTAAGATTTTAATAGTTGAGATCATGCAAGGGTGAAAGGAGAGAGAATGTGCTTATAAATGAAAATAAACACAACACACAATGGATCATTCACTTATAAAACCAAATATTCCTAGATTAGTGGAAAAAAAGTGTTTCCTCTAAAGAGCATAACTACAACAAAATGTTAGTATTTTGGTAGAAATGGTCTTGGATCAAAAATTTAAGGTTGCAACATAAAAATTAGATAATACAAAGCAACAAGAATATTTAGGTTAATGGTGTGAAGCAAGATAAAAAAAAATCCAAACCAAAGACTTGAAAAGTAGAGGAGAAATGCTAAAATGGGGCATAGATGTGTCAAAATGCATTAAAATTCACCTTATTGTGAACATGTTAAAAAAAGTGTGGAGACGTCAAAATATAGATTGGGCCCACTAAAATATTTTTTTTGCATAGGAAATAGCAATTCTTAGATGAAGGTCAGTTACCACTCTTTCTCCACTACAAGACACAGACTGAAAGAAACATGAGATCTCCAACCCCAACATCGAGAATGATGATTTATGTTCCTTATTGAGAAAGGGGGAAATTCTTATGTCCCCTAGTTGTTTTTATGTTTTTTTGTAAAATTTTACTATTTTTGGCTAGATCTTTATTAGTTGTTACATTGCTATTTCCGGACGGTGTGGGCTTAATTTGTTCAACCTTAGGGAGATTTATGTATTGGGTTAGAACCCTTATTTTCTTATTTATCTAATTAAAAACATTTATGATGAAAAATGATTTAGGTCTATTTTGCACACATCAAACACATGTTAAAATATAATTTTGATAGTAAGGCATCCTACAAAATTGGTCTCTATTAAAAAATAGAGATTTTGTGAACTAAATTATAGTAAAAATGCATTTGAAAGTGTTATAAATAGAAATTTTGATTTGTGGTGGATGCACCAAACACATAGGCAAGCTATTGATTTATGTTGAGGCTATAATAAATCACTTAAACATGCAACAAAATATGTTAGGCCTACAAAAACACATATGAGAAGTTAATGGGATAATATAAGCTTGTAAAAGTGATTCCCTATCAAATAAGTGTGTTAAATTAGGGAAATCATTAAAAAAACATTTGAAAGTGTTATGAGAAAAAATGTTGATCTATGGTGGATATGCCAAAATGTAGAGTGGAGATGTTGATACATGTAGGGGTTGCACAAGATCACTTGAAATAACAACAAAATATGTTAAGCCTATAAAATATAGATGATAAGTTAATGGGAAAACATAACAACCTATAAAAGTGATTCCTTGTAAAAAAAATTAAGTGTTTGATTATAAAAAATCACTAAAAACACATTTTAAACAAGTGTTAAGCATAAAAAAAGATATGTGGCAATTGCATCAAAGCATAGTGTGAACCTATTGAACTATAACTTGTAATCACAGAATAGCTAAAAAAACTAGAAAATAATTAGTACAAGGTACATGGGTCCACTAAGAATGCTAGAGATGTGTACTTATAAACATAAGCATACATAAACCAATTAAAACACTAAGATAACCAATTTTACCTAGACAAACATATAACACTCAAGATAAGAAAAACAACGTAAATATAATGAAATCATTATGAAATACTCTCACCCAAGTCTCCTTGATGCACGATGTGCATAGTGGTTGTGTTCAAGGATTAGTGTTGGATAGAGTAGGATGCTACGTGCCCAAAATACTAGCATAACATTTCATTCAAGAGTTGTGTTCAAATGAATTACGAAGGACTCTATTTATGTATTTTTGGGAGAGTGAATGGAGGGCCAAGATGGATTGAAGAGATAAAGGGATATCATGGCTTGAGATTTTGGAGGTATGAGAAGGCTCTAAGTGGAATGCTTGGAGTGGAGATCAAAGGAGCTTCCAGGATTCAAGGGGAATCAAGGGTGGTATTTACCTTGGAAAGAGTGAATGGTGGGATTGAAAAAATAACTTTTTGGAAAGATATGAAGATCTTCCCCCATGCCCCAAGTACTATAAGTGTACATGTTGAATGGCATGTGTACAATCTAGGGGACTTGAGCACATAATACCTTGATTAATCATTGTTAGGCATGTGTAAATGATAATTAGATTAATTAATTTTTTAGTTTTCGTAATAGAATTGTACAAAATATATCAATAAAATATATATAACATTTATTTAATTTTATGATTGGAATGAGATGGTCTCAGCTAAATATTTATTATTATTATATATCTTATTTTAAACTCTATAATATAGGGTGATATGAAGGCTATTTCTAGAAGTAGAGTTAGATGAATTCATGAATAATGGATGAGTAGTGATTTTATCAATTAAATAATAAAATATTACTTAATTACTAATTGGATGAAAATTAGATTATTAATCATATATAAATGATTAATTATAAAGGAAATGATGAGTGATGAGTTGCAAAGGTGATATATCAATTTCAAGTACATCTACAAGAATCAATACAACCACACCTCTCAAAATATTTACCAAACAATGTTCCAACACTTTAACCCTAATTACTCACTTGAATACTATAGCTCACCGTCAATCACTCCTTTGTGAAGTGAGTGAATAGATTGGTGTGACCCTTACTACACATGAGAATAATATTTTCACTTGAATAATTTCCTTCATTGTGAAAGGGGTATAGTCCATCTACTTCCCCACACTTGACTAGCTCTTTCCATGATAATAGAAGTGATTTTATTCATGCCTAAAGTAAGGGTGCAAGACATGTGTTATCCTAATTCTTTGACTTAGAGTGTCAAAATATGACCTAAAATTAGGTTTCTCAATATATCTATTATATCTATATAAAAATAAAATATGATTTCATCTCTCACAGACATATAAACAAATCAACACATTATCATTCTAATATTTTTTTTGTTTGTTGATTTGTCATATATACATACATATACACATATATATGTGTTAACCAAAATTATATTTCTCAACACATACACACATATACATACATATATGTATGTATAATATGTATATACATACATACATATATATATATATGTTGTTGAGCATAGGTTGTCATTGATGTCAAACTGATGTCAGTGGGTCATTGTGATTCATAGTGGTTATCAAAGGGTGTTAAAGCTATTAGATGTGGAGGTTGTCAAAATGAACAAGATTGTAGGAGTACAAGTATTATCATTTGTCTCAAGGTTTCAGAAGCATGTTGTGTAGGCTATCTGATCGGTCATATCTTGTATCATGTCAGTAGTAGTGTGACTTCCTTCAGATAATTAATAAATTTATCATACAATTTTGGGTATGTAGTCAACATGTGTGTGGTGTTCTATAAGGATATCTTTTGGGTAGAGATATTAATTAATATGGGTGGCATTTGTTTTAGAAATGCAGTTTTGCTTTGCGGATTGGAAGGAGAGTATGCCTACACTGGTTTTATCATTTTCTAGAGTTTTCGGTGGCACGAATCAGTGTGCAAGGAGTTTGAAGTAACATGAATTTTATCAAACTATTAAAAGTTTGAGGCATGTGCAATAACAACTAAAAGTGTGCAAAATTAAATTCAAACATGTAGAGTGAGGATAAGACCTATTTAAGTTTCCCATGCTGACACAAGGCATCATGTTCTTTTGATGGAAAGTTTGGATCGGTGTATTACACATTTCAGGTGATTTGAATCTAGGTCCACCCTGTATTGTCTAGGTTGGTGCAGATCCCTGACCAACATAGAAGAGTGTTAATCTAATGTCATGTATATATTTCAAATGTTTAGATGCATTATTAAAAAGTGTGTATGTGTACTGAATGTATTGATGATTACAATGAAAGTACTATAGTGGGATGTATAGTTGTATCATATTATAAGCATGAAGAAAAGAGTGAGTTCCAATATTAGTGTGTCTACTAGTGTGTGTCAGTTAACTTTCAAATATACCATTGTTTTTATTTTGGTAGGATTAGTGTTCTGCCTATTGTATTATTCTGACAAGGATTAGTGTCTCTAATCCCATGGGGATTGGTGTCTGCTATAGGTTGGTGCCTATTAAATCTTTTGGGGCCTAGTGTCTTTGATAGGTTGGTGCCTACATCTCATTGTAAAATTCACTTATTATATTCCTACTCATGAGAGTTTCTCACCATGAATTTTCCCATCTTGGGTTTCCACATAAATCCAATGATATGTGTTATCTTGTGTTGTGCTTTACTTAGTAGCTTGTATGGTTTAATGCTCTTCATGTTGAATATATATAAAGTAGTTGTGAAGGTTTTTAGAATTTTTAGAATTTTTTGGATCTACTGATTCACCTACCAATCAATAAATTTTGTGCCCTTAAATTGGTATCAAATCCAATTTCCTTTGAAACATTCTAACAACTTGAGGTAGATCTGAGATGGCACAAGAAATTTCTTCTAGAAATAAAGTACAAGTTTTTGATAAATCTAGTTTTTCTTTTTGGAAAGTTAGGATGGAGTCATATTTGATGGCTTTAGGAATGGACATTTGGATTTCAATTGCAGAAGGATATGAGCCTCTTGAAAATCTCCCTCCTTGGGATCATGTAGGTGTATAGGAGCTACACCCCTTACGCAAATTCCCCTTTTACACATCTCTAATTTAGAAAACCAAACTCGAAGGCTTAATTCCACATAATCCCATTGCTTTTCACCCACTTGGCACCTATTTTGAGTGTCAGTGGAAGCATTTCTATCAGGGATTCTCATGTGGTACGCTTATGTCCCTGGAAGATTCATGTGGAGTTTGCAGAGACGTTACATCTCCTATTGGAATTTGAATTGTAATGCCTCCCTTTGGCTAGCCGACCTGAATATGGTCGTTTCTTCATCTATCTTCTTCATATTCACCTCCCATTCCTTCATTTGATGGTTGGTTGATCTCTAGAAATCTCTACACAATTTCAATCATTCACTCTCAAGCATTATAGCAGCATTTTGCACACCATAGCAGCAATCCATCACTCAATCATTTCAATAGAGAAAGCATAGGACAAATCCATTATAGTAGAGGCTTGAGCTCCTCTCATCTTTCTCCTCCACTAGCCTTGAGCACTTTGGACAGAGGTGGTAAGCTCCTCACACATCGTCTCTATGACTTGGTTGAGTAAGCACATTATTGTTTATCACATTATTTCTACATCATTGCAAAATTGGTTGTTTGTGGAGGTGGAAACACCAAAATGGGGGTCTGACTGAGGCAAACCCCTAAACAGCCCCCCAACATTTTCCCTCTTTTTCTATGTGTAGGTGGAGAGATCTTGGAGCAAGTTGGTGAAAAGGTTATTGAGTGAAATCATCTTCGTCACCCTTGTGGTAATATATTTCCTTTATCACATTTGTCTTTATGTTTCACATTTCATAGTGTTATTCTTCACCTTTAGGAAATATTAACTAGGTTGTTAAGCCCGTTTCTTAAAGGTCAGACCTTGTCTCCCTAGTTTTATGGCCATACAGATGCCAACACACCTGAGAGACGCCATCGTGTTGCTTTGTTGTCCCAGAACCGCACTTATGTCCTTTGATAGAGAGCTATCTGAGACACATAGTTGACCCTAAAAATTGACTCGCCTAGTCTCTTCTCAACTCTCAGGTTTGCAAAGTGATCAGAGGACCTTATAGTCCTCCTCATTCTCATCCCACCTATCCTAACACTCCTTTAAACTGAGGTAAGTTAGGGCAATCATACTGCTCTTGGCCTTTCATGACCTGGGGCCTTGCAATGGTTGGTCCCGCTCTCTTACAGTAGGAAAGAGAGCTCTTGAACTTAATGCTAATGCTATAAATATTATTTTATGTGGTTTGACTAATAATGAATTTGTGAAAGTGATTTACTATAAAATACCTAAGGAAATATGGGAAAAGTTGGAAACTATTTATGAAGGTGATGATAAAGTGAAATAAGAAAAGTTGTAGACTTACAGAGCTCAATTTGAAGGTTTGAGGATGAAATAAGATGAGAACATTGCTACATTCATGCTTTGGGTTGATGAAGTTGTCAACCATATCCAAGGTCTTGGTGAAAGCTTGGAAGAAAAGATTATTATGAAGAAGGTTCTTAGATGCCTACCTAGAAGGTTTGATCCTAAAATATCTACTATTGAATAATCTAAAGATTTGAATACCTTAAAAATGATTGAGTTGCATGGAACACTGACTGCATTTGAAATGAGATTTGAAAGTGAAGATTCTATAAGGAAAGAAACTACTTTTAGAGTATCTCTAAAGCAGGTTCATCGAGATTATAATTGGGGATTAGATCCAGAAGAAGCTTATTTTGTGAGGAAGATGCAAAGAGGTTCCATTAAGTATAAAGGTAAATTACCTTTCAAATGTTTTAACTATGGAGATGTTGAAAATTTCATGGCTAAGTGTCCTCATAAGAATACTAACAGTGTTGAGAAAAATAATGGGAAGAAATATTTTTAGAGAAGATCCAAAGGTCAAAGTAAACATAGGAGTTTCTACACTAATGAAGAAGAAAAATATTCCATTAAAGAAGAGGATGAAGATGCATCAGGAGATGAAAATGGCAAATTTGTGTTTATGGATTTTGAAATTGTTGATGGTGATGTTGAAATGGGTTCTAGATAAAATGAAGAAGAAGATCTTGTGAAAAATTTATTATGGGTCGAAAAAGAAATCAAGAAGCTAAATATCAGAATTGTAGAAGAGGTAAGATCCAAATAAATAATTACAAAAGATTTGAAGAATGTTGAAAAGATGATTGTTAACTGAAGACTTGGGTAGAAGAAGCAAAAAGAGTTGAAGAAGTTTTGACAAAAAAATTACTAGCAAGAGACAAAGACTGAAAATCTTGAAGAAAAAGTTGTTACATCCAGAAAAGAGCTTGAGAAGGGAAATCAATAGTTGTAGTTGAAGTTCAGTAAGAGTGTTGAAGCCCTAGATTAGATATTGGTGTTGGAAACATGAGCATGATAGTGTATGGTGATGTCATTTACAATAACCCATTGTATAAGTGATGGTATATCAATATGTATGTATTCTGGAAGTAGACCAAGTGTGTTTGAGGTAATTGGCTAAGTCCTAGTGCATTTTTAGTATAACAGAGGAATAATTTTGTGGTCCGCATTGCTTCACATTGCATCATTTTATCATGTGATTTTGAGGTAGTCATGGTATGTAGTGGAAGAGTTTATATTTGAAGTTTCAAGGTTGCATGTCTTTCGTGGTTGAAGATATTGATAACAGAGTATCGAGCTTAGTGGAAGCAGATTTATAGGTGTAGAGTGCATATTGAAATGCTCTGCGTTCCACTGCAGATGATTATTATGCTATGTAGTTTCGAGGAATTGTTTGAGGATTTTAAAAGTGTATGCACTCCAAGTGTCAAGTGATTTGGTGGTTTGCATGTCTAGATGAACAATTTTTTCATTCAGTTGTTGCTTCACTGATTTTCTTGTGCAATGCTGACCTAAGGGTTTTTGTGGTCATGTAGAGATGAATTATGAAAGGAGAAAAATAATCGGAGTAATTATAGGTCATACTAACCTATTTTGGTGAATAACACATTCTGGTTTCTTCCACAAGAGGTGTGTGATGGGTTTTTGGGCCGACGGGTCTGACCTAATTGATGGTGTGGGTGTTTACGGTATATATAGAAGGTTGATTTAGTCTGTGAAGAATGAAGGTAGAGATTGTGAGAGATATGTGATGTAGAGTGAAGTGTGAAAGGTAATAGTGGTGAAGTATGAATTGTGTAAAGTTAGTTTTGTTAGCTTAATTGGAATTCTATCTACAACATGTTGCAAATGCATTGTTAGCAGTTCAAAATCTAGCAACAAGTCATTATTATACTCTCTTTTCTATTATAGTCAGTGAGTCCTTCAGGAAATGATCCATTATTTTTGGATAGTGAGTCCTCTATTTGGTAATCGGTTGTAACTGGTTATAAGATATTATAGGATAATCCTTAACTTGTTTTTTCCCTTCCAAGGGTTTTCCACATAAATATGGTGTTCTTGTGTTTATTGATGTGATGCATGCTTCAATTATTCTTTTCTATTTTTTAAAGTTTGATGAGATTCTTTGGATACATGTTTAAGTTGATAAAGTTAATAAATTTTAGTGAATACTGATTCATCCCCCTCTCAATATTCTAGGTGTTCAACAATTGGTATTAGAGCTTGGTCCTTCAATTAGCTTAACTATTGAGGTAGATATTGGAGGTTGAACACATGGAAACTAAGAGGTATCCTATCCCTCTAGAAGAGATCATTATGGAAGGGTTTTTTGGAGAATACTATGAATTTGACATGGAAGGATAACTCATATTTTCTCTTGATGATTTGTATAAAGAAAAATGTGAGAATAAAGATCTAAAATAAAATATTAAGGAGGTAGATGAGTGCATCAAGAAGTTGAGGGAACAAATCAAGAAATTTAAAGAAAGAATCAAGGAAACAAATGAGTATCTCAAACAATCAAATGAGATAATCACCAGTTTGAAATTGTAGGTTGAAGAAGGAAAAAAAATTGAAGACTGCCTGAATGTCAAGTTGAAAGAAAAATATGTAGAATGTTCAAGACTTAAAGAATTTGCTTCTCTGAGAAAATATCTGGAGAAAGAAAAGAGTCAAGAGGAAAAACTCAAGAAGAGCTCCACCTTGCTTGATGATATGCTTACTGGTCAAACAGATTCAAAGGACAAAGAAGGATCAGGGTTTGAAAAAGGAAAAATCTTAAAGAAGAATAAGACTCCAAACAATTATGGAAAGAAGAATCGTGAACAAAGGAAGATTGGAGATAAGAAGAGCAACTTCAAACATGTGCGGAACCAAAATAAAAGTTTCAAGAGGCCTCCTATTAGACAACCAACTCTATACAAAGATATAATCTCTTAATGGTTACTACTATTCTTGCAATAAATTTAGACATAGAGTTGTAGAGTGTAGAAGTAGAATGAATTAGAACTTTTATTCATTTGTTGGTTAGTGCTATACATGCAATAGATTTGGTCATAAGTCTAGTGATTGTAGAAGTTAGATGATGAATGGCTACAATAATGGTATGATGTTCCAATCATTCAATGGTATTGTTATATATATAATGGGTTTGGAAATAGGTCTTTTGAATGCAGATCTAAAATGGAAAGAAGTAAGTTTGTTCAACAAAAATATGTCATATGTCATAAATGTAATAAACCAGGGCACATAGCTAAGTTTTACAAAAGTAAGAACGTGAAACCCTCTTATTCATAAAAGAAGATTGATTCGGTAAAGAAGGATGATCCAGTTGAGATGAAGAAGGATATGAACAAGATATGGAAGAAAAAGGAAGAGAATGAGGTGAAGAATGAGTATGTGCCAAATATTGGTGTAGATGTTTCCTTCAGAAACTAGATAAAGAGCATTGACTTAGGGGGAGTTTTAACATAAACCTCTTCAAACCTTGCCAAAGATGAGATGTTGATGTCTTCAACATATTGGTATATGTGTAGGTTTATTTGTTGGTGAAATATCCGATAAGAAATCTCTTGTTGCAAAGATTTCAAAAATGTTTTGAGGTGCCTCTGATGATATAGTAAGGGTTTGACAACTTTTTGACCTAACTTTCTCTACTATAATTAATATGCATATTAGGTCACTAGAAAAGGGGTTATATTTCATTATGCATATTTTAAAGTCATTTATGTTCGAGCATTTGAAGAGGAGAGAAAAAAAATAAAAAAATCTAGAGCATTTGTGAGGTGTTGTGTGAAACCCTACCAACAAAGATTCACAAGGCATTTACTATTTCTGACAAAACCCTAGTTTCAAAGAGGTTCAAAATGTTTACTCCTCAAGTTATTGATGTACTTGAGAGACCAACACCTAAGTTCAATAAGCACCCATACAAAATCAATGGAAATAGATCTGGAAGGTACATTTTTTAAGGCTCCTAGTGATGTAATGCACATAGAGGGTGTGTGTATATACATTCATATGAAGATAGATGAGTATGATCTCTTGAAGCTGGCAAAATTTAGGGAAAAGGTTCTGACTAGAGATGATTTCAAGTTGAAACTAGAGTAATCCAACTTGATAGAGAAGAAATTAGATGTGTGGAATGAGTTTCCAAATTTTAGTTATGAAGATGAGTGGTTGAAGTATGTCTTGAGTAGAATACATGACAAATTCATGTGGTTAGACATGTTGCACATGATCACTAAAGATGCAATCAGGGTTTTCACTGGTTTGTGCTCCACTAGACCAGTTTCAACATTGAAGGTAGTGAAGAATGAGGTAGTGATAAAGCTCACCAATGAAAAGTTTGACAAGTGTTCCCTAATGGTGAATGATATTGAAGATTTGATAGTCAAGTATACTTATATGTTGATTGGTTACAAGATATTTTTCACAAACAAAGAGAATTTTGTCTTAGCCACCGTAATACACATGACTCACCAGATGGTGAAGGAAGGGCTAGACATTGATTTGTGTGAGCTCCTGAGATTGCAATTTTTGAAGAATTTTTAGAAGACAAGAGATTCAAGGTACCCTTTTTGGTATGGTAACCTAATTATTTTCTTGTTTTTTTACTTTCTAAAAGAATGTTGTATAAAATGATAGCATCTTGGTAGCTATACAAATTAGAGAACGCCTAAGGAGATTTACATATTTTGAGTCCCAAAAGTTAGCTTTGCAGGGATTTTTCAAAACATTTCAAGATCGAACGCAAGAGAGATATAGGATTCTAGAAATTGTTGTGAATAAATACAAGAATGACATAAAATTAATGGTTAGCAGAGACTATTGCTACATGGAAGTAGTTGAACCCAGAACAGTCTAGGTTTTGGAGCTTGATTATGAGGTAACAAAAGCTAAACTTGTTAGCCTTGCAGAGGTTGTATTGAGTAAACCTAGAGATCCAACAGTAGATTGGTTTGATATTTATGAAGAAAAATCTAATAAAGAAAACCTAGAGAAGAAAAAAAAGATATTGGAGAAAAGGTTGAGAAGATGAAGGTTGATTTGGAGAGAGAGTTTGGTGCCCTTGAAGCCCCTATAGAGAAATATATAGGTACATCTACCCCTCTAGAGACTACAAAAACCAATAAGGTTTGGTAGGACCTTAGTTCCCACACCACATACTACTCCTCCTTTCGAAACAATACCAGTAGGTGGTTCAAAGAAGAAAGGTACATCTAGTACCACTATGCAACAAAAGTATCCCAAGAGGAGGAGAGAAAAATAAACAAGAGAAAAGAATATTAGTGTTGAAGAAGAAGAAGAAGAGGAAGATGAAGAACATCAGTTGATCTAGAAAATGAAGTCTCAAGTCTCTCGGGAAGAGACCAGTACAAAAAGCAAGAAATTTAATATGGTAGATACAAAAAGTGAAGAGGGAGTAGAAAAGGAAAAGAAAGCTTTCATTTTTCAAAGAAGAGAAAAGAGTTCCAAGAAATCTGAGAAGACCCCTTCGGTCCAAAAGCATAGTCCTATGAAGTTAGATTCATTGTTTAGTTGTATTACAAAGTTTGGTATGTTGAAGGAAACTATTTTAATGTGTCTAGATGCAAATAATGAAGACAACTAAACAATTGAAGAGGCTATAGTTAAATACATGGTGAAATTTGATACTGGACTAGGTGACATAGAAGATCAATTGCCAGATGATCTAAAAGGTGTGTTGAATTCAAGAAGACAAGAGGAAATTGCAGAGGATGAAAAGATGAAGACATTTGCCTTGGATAAGATTGGTACCTCTTTGTCTCATGAGGATAGACTCAAGTTGTCACAGTTGTAAAACAAGAAATTCAAGAAAAAATAAAGAGTTAGCACTCTGATGAATAAAGATAAGGAAGATATTGAGAGGTTAAGGAAAGAGACACTACAGATAGTAGAAACATTTCCTAAAGAGTTGGGAGTTCCTTCGGGTGATGAGGATCAAATGCAACAAGACAAACCCCTCTTGAAACTCAATGAGCTTGTTAATAAACAACATAAGCATGAGAAACAAGAAGAAATAATGATAGACAACACTCTTCTAGATGTGGAGGTAACTGCTAAGCAAAATAAAGAAGATAAGCAAGACGCCTATAAGAAGACTGAAGCACAAAAAGAAGAAACGTTTCCTTCAGATGTTGAGAAGAATGCAGAAGTGTGCTTTGGCAGTGGAGAGAAAGAGAAGAGTGATACTCATGAAGAAGAGAGTAATAAAATTGGTGGTGAAACCTCTAGACCATCTGCAGATTCATTAAAATATATTTTGGAAATGTAGTTATAGTTTCAACTAGTCGTGTCTACACAACTGTTGTAGATTCCTATGCAACAAGGTCAAGTGGATATGGATAAGATTTCCCCTCTACAGAAGTTACAACTTGGTGAAGTATTTCATGCCTCCTCAAGGAAGGAGATTCTTCAAACTCACTAGAAGAGTACTGAATTGGTTGATGAAGTTGTGAAAGTCTTTCATGAAGGACTTTCCAAAGTATCTATTGATAGTTCTTTACCCGGTGTGCAATAATTAAGGTTATTACTTGATTATTTTAAGGACTATTTTGTTGAGTTAGAAGAGAAGATAGAGAAGGAAATGGTAAAGAAATTCAATAATAAATGGTTAGCTAATATTTATGATAAGTGTGGTACTACACATGAAAATTTATATGATGTTAAGAAGTGTTTGGATTAATCCAAACAATTATTTCAATTTTGTTTGAAGTGGTCAATTTCTACAAGGAGCATTAAGGATCAGATGGACTCAATTAAGTCTCAAATTTCTTAGGCCTCGGGTGTTTATGATACGGTGAGTGATGCAAATGGAGCTATGATGCAAATTAGGGAGGTCTTCAAACAAACCAACACAAATTCACTTGATCAAAACCAACCTTTTAACCTCCAAACCCAATCTAGGGTGATTCACATCAAACTTCACAATTTTGCCTTGTAGGTGTGCATACCTGGTTATTGGAACTTTTCTCTCAGTCATCACTTCCAACTCACAAACCACTCACCCTTTTAGACACCCATTATTTTTTACTCAAATATATCTCAAAACCACTTATGGTCACTTTGGATCAAATCCCTCAAAACAGGGCTTCTACATTGTCCAACTTGACCAATTAGGCCTGTTTTACAAAGCAACACCTCTTTAATATTCCTATCAAGCCAAAAAAAAAATTGGTAATTCATAACCAAACCACATAAACACCAAATCCACAATTTTCCTCCTAAGAAACACTTACCAAATTTATGTTCCTAGCCTCTAACCTCTTGTATAATTATTCAAATACACTCTAAAATGTTTTCACATGCTCAAAATACCCTCACAAACTGCTTCCCTAATGGATTCCATCCATTTTCATTCTGAAACCACTAAATTTCCCTCAAAATCACACATTTTCTCAACTAAGGCTTCATGCCCCAGACCCCAAACGACCTCCCCTACTCAAAAAAACCATCCAAACACCTAAACCTATCTAATACCACCAATTACACTGAGTTATAGAGGTCACAAAAGGTGGAATGTGTCTATTTACATTTTAGATCAACAAACCCTTAAAAACCTTGTTTTCTAGCCAGTTACAGTATTTTGGCCACCAAATGCTTCAAACTCAATAAAATTCCCTCAAACAAATTATATAATGAATTTAGAACATATATCTATTAATCCCAAAGAAAATAAAACTGAAGGCAACTTGTACGAAGCCATACAAATCCAAAGAACAAAGATTTTTTGGAAAACTACAGAAATTTGGGAGTTTTCAATGTTTTCTTTTCATTCAAACTTCATCCAACAAATCCATTCGAAAAAATACATGGAATATATACTCAAAATAATAAAAAACCACCTAGACAACCGAATAACCACCTTCAAATCCCAACTAACCGTTGGACTTCTCACAAATTGCATTTTTTCTTTACATAGCAACTTTTTACACTTTAAAAAAAATGAACCTACCAAACCTCAAATTACATTCTTAATGGTCCATATGACCTTATTTGATGAAAAAATATAAGACTCCACCCTAAAACTAAATATTAGACCATATTCCTAAAACTTTCAAATTGAAACCTTCAAGGTGTCCCTGCACCAAGCTACAAGAGCTACCATTAAAAATCTACATGGTCAATTCTTTCTACTGCAAGAACAAAAGGAGAAAATAATAATGTAGTATAGTCAGCTTAGAGATATGATAAGTGCAAGGCTTACTCATTTTATTGATTTTTTTGTTGATGCTAAGAAGATTGTACAAAATAATATAGTGCCTAGTTCTTCAGAAGAAGGAGAAGACCTCCATGTTTAGATTGAAAATCAATGCCATATGCTTGCCTTTTCCAAGAAGGATTAGGAGGCACACCTTGCACAATTGAAGGTGTCATATTAGGGTATTTTACCCTCATCTAGTTAAGGTGTGCATTATTTCTTTGTATATGCAGGTTTCTGATTTCAATGTACATATGTGGAGTTAGTAGATGGTTTTGTGGTATAGTTTTGCCCTTTTTGGTGATGGATAATATAGTAAGGGGGGTAAAGAAAGTAAAATCTTTTTGGTACCCTTTGCCCTTGATTTCAAAGGGGGGAATAAGTTTTATGGAGAAGATGTGTGTTGCCATTAATGACAAAGGGGGAGATTGCTGGAAAGATGAGCATGATGGTGTATGGTGTTGTCATTAATGACAACCCATTATAGAAGTAATGGTATATTAGGATGTATGCAGTTTGTAAGTAGACCAAGTGTGTTTGAGGAAATCAGCTAAGTCCTAATGCATTTTTAGTATAATAGAGGAACAATTTTTTGTTTCACAGTGCTCCACATTGCATCATCTTATCATGCGGTTTTGAGGTAGTCCTAGTACATAGTGGAAGAGTTTATATCCAAAGTTTTAGAGTTGCATGTATTCCGTAGCTAAAGATATTGATAATAGAGTATTGGGCTTAGTAGAAGCAAAGTTACAAGTGCAAAGTGCATATTGGAATGCTTTGCATTCCATCGTGGATGATTCTTATGTTGTGTGGTTTTGAGGAAGTGTTTGAGGATGAACAGTTTGTTCATTCAGTTGTTGCTTCACCAATTTTATTGTGTGGTGCCAACCTAAGGGTTTTTGGGGTCATGCGGAGATGAATTTATTGTAAGTATTCGCATTTGGTGTTGTCATTGATGTCAACAAGATTATGTGTTATCATTTGGTGTCAACTGTATGAGTAATATATTTTTGCAAGAGTGTGGGCAGTTGCCATTGAGTTGATGTTTTCTTTGATGATGCTTTAATTAGTTGTATTATATTATCATTAGTAAGCTACCAGTGTCAACCAATAGTATTATTTTGATAAGCTTCTGCCTATGGATGTATGGTTGAGTTTATATATTACATTTGGCTTGGTGGTGATGAGGAAGTGTTGAAGATGTGTCTCTGGTGCTTGGTTTCCAAGTGCTTTTGAGAAAACTTGAATAAAAAGAGGAAACAATGTGTTGCAATGGTGTTTTGTGTTGCAGAGTAGCGTTCTGGTTTGGCTCAACATTTCTTCTATGTTGAAGATTTGCTTGTGTGGTTTGGATATGTTGATCAAAGGTGTTCTGAGATATTGCATCCAAAATTTGGTGTGTTGGATCATTGCACAAAGGAAGGTATGTTCACCAGTGTATGAACTTTGTATTGCAGAGATGTTTGGGAGAAACATTTTTGCTTTGTATTTCTCCATAGAGTGGTTTTAGATCTTGCAAATTTGGAAGGGTTATGATAGTGTTTGAATATTTCTTTAGTTGAATTTGTTTGAGGGTTGGTGCTTCAAAAGTAGGTTTCTTGAATTGTAGTGTATGACATAACTATTTGAGTGTACTAGGTGTGTGCATTCTTCAACTTAAAGTTGTAGCAAAGAAATTTGTTGGTTTCCAGGATTTTTGTGGAATATTATAGATCATGTTCAAGCATGGTGTGTGGTTCATGAGTCATCTTTGTATTTGAGGAATCATGTAATTAAATGTTAATGGTGTTAACATTAGTTCAACCAACCTTGGGTGTTTACTCTAATTATGGAGTTGCTTCAATGTGTGTGGAAGAGTGGTGTGGCGTGTATGAGTGGATTTAGGTCCTAGCTAAGGTATATTGTGGTCCACCTTCATTCCTTTCGACTATGGGAATTTTTTGGTGCCAACCTAATTGAAAGGAATTTGGGTGAGTGGAAACAACTTCCTACACTAGTCTAAGTAGGGGAGAGTTACAAAATTTCATTTTAACACCTTTAAAATAGTTACAACAAGAGAAGCACATAGAGAATAAACAAATAGAACAACAACAACACATATAATAGTGACACCAAATATACGTGGGGAAAATCCTTTCAGGTAAAAAAACCCCACCCTCCAAAAGTACAGTACTATTGTATTACTTCAAAAGGATTTATAATACAACCCCAAGTACATAGCCTTCTTCTACAAGTGCTTCAAAACAAACACCTATTCTAGAGTGATATCAACAACACTTCATTACCTACAAACAAACTAAACATTCTACAATACAAGACATACATTTTATAGAGAATACAAGCCAAGAGAAGCTTCTAGAAGAGGATGGATGTCCAAATACACATGGCACAATATCCCATGCCATATATATGTATTGGACACTTGTACTAGATTCCCTTACACCTCTTATAATTTTCATACATGCAAATATTTTCTCTCCTAGCTTGAGGGCCCAAAATGTGCTCATAATTGCTTATGATAGATTCCTTACAAATGTCATAGAATATGTCATAAATCTGCCATAAAATCTGCCATAGAATCCATAAGAGAATTTATCATAACTGACTAAAAATAGTTAATTCTCTTACATCTTGTCATAACCCAACTTGGGTGCCAACTTTCTCCATGCAACAAGATGCCTTATGACGTTTCATAGAATCTATTATAGTTCAAATATTCTAAAGTGGGATGCATATATATATTTGGGATGATTATGTGTCATCTAGTCACCTCCAACAGGGATGCCACCCATCTGATAGGTCCCAATTTGTGCCATGACACCATAGGCATTTAAATAATACAAATAAATACAATAATATTGTTGAACAGTTCGGATAACTAAGAGGGGGCATGAATCAATTATCATAAAAAAAATTTCTTGAATTTAATTAATATGGAGCAATCTTAAATCAATCAGATAATAATTAAAATAGATATGAACATGAAAGCACATAACAAAACCATGCACAATGAACACTAGAATTTACATGGAAACTAAAGATGGGAAAAACCACAAAGAATGCTAATTCTCAATTATAAAACACGGGTTAAGGTGATACCGGTTAAGGTGACACCAATTAAGGAGATTTTTTCAAGGGCTCACTACGAAAATGCTCACTACAAGTAAGGCTCACTACCGGTGTGCTCACTGCCTGGCTATTATAGCCAAAAGTAAAAAGGCTCACTACCAAAAGAAAAAGGCTCACTACTAGAATAATGATAAAAGGGAATCCACTTCTGAAAATAACTATCACCAACGGTCACACTGGAAGAACCTCACTGTCTGCTTCCTCCGATCATATACTTTCACATACTTCACAATATCTAGATTTTCATATTTGCATTCACCACACTTGCTTTCATCAAATAGAATCAACTTTTACTTATACCATTCCATGCCTTCATAATCTCCTAAGTTGGCCAAACACAATTTGAATTAGGTCACCACAAAAAAATTCTCGCGATGGAAACGAATGAAACATGGACCATACAAAACCTCCTCACTCAAATCAACATGCTACATATTAACCATGATATCCAGAAACAAAGAATAGAATATACATATTACAATGCAAACAATGTTTTGGGACATGTTAACTAGTTTCTAGATCGGTTCGGGCCCATAAGAGTGTATCTCATTATGTTACAAAATGAATGGGACTAGGACAAGCATGACCAAATATAGATCATCATAGCACAACATCTGAAGCGTGCCAATCCGGATCACCAAAGCATCAAAACTGAACCTTAATCAATCAACCAAGATATTTTGACATCAATGACAACAATCAACAACATCACATTCCAACAATCTCCCCCTTTGTCATTGATGGCAACATTCATCAACAACAACAAAAACCAACTCAATGTTAGCATCAATAGCACCAAGGACCTTCATTCCTTCTCCCCCTTTGACATCAAATACAAAGGGAAAAAACTCCCCTTGAAAAACTTACTCTGCTCCCCCTATGACGAATCCACCAAGCATTGATCCATATAAGAGTGAGCATATAATACCCTGGACCACTGCACACCCTAGTGCAAATTATTATAGACTAGGAGGGAGCAGAACCCCTAACTTTTGTCGAAGATACTCAAAATTATCTTTTCTCAATGGTTTTGTGAAAATTTTTGCAATCTACTCTTTTGTAGGTACATATTCAAGTCTTAACTAATTTTCCAATACCTTCTCTCTCAAGAAGTGATATCTATTGGATATATGTTTCATTTTGGAGTGTCGTACCAAATTTTTGGAAATGTTTATTACATTGGTATTATCACACATAATTGAGATCGGTTTATCAAATGATATGACAATGTCTTTCAGTGTTTGTTTCATCCACATTACCTAAGTGCAACATGAGGATGTTGCAATGTATTCAACTTTAATAGTAGATAAAGATACATAATCTTGTTTCTTGCTTGACCAAGCAACCAAGTAGGAGCCAAGGAAATAATCTCCACCACTTGTGCTCTATTTGTTATCAACACACCCAACCCAATCAATATAAGTTGTCAAAGTGAAATCTAAATCCTTTGGATACCATAACCCGATATCTTTTGTACCCTTCAAATATCTAAAGATCCTTTTTACTGCAACAACATGTGATTCCTTTGGTTCTTGTTGAAATATAGCTACTAAATAAACAACATACATAATGTTTGGTCTAGTAGCAGCCAAATATAACAATCCTCCAGTCATTGACCTGTACATACTTGCATTAGCTTTAGGTGAATCATCTTCTTTTGTCAACTTACATCCATTAACAATAGCTGTACAGACCAGTTTGGAGCTCTCCAATCCAAACTTCTTCAATAATTCTTTGGTATACTTGGACTGAGAGATGAAAATTCCTTTGTTGTTCTAATTTACTTGTACTCCAAGGAAGAAATTTAACTCACCTATCATAGAAATTTTGAATTCCTTCTACATTTCATCTACAGTTTTTTTACATAAATCATCATTTCCTCGAAAGATTATGTCATCAACATAAACCACAACAATCAACATTTGATCTGAGTAAATTCTATAGTATAAATTATTGTTAGTAGATCTGTTTTGAAATCCTTGTCCAATCAAATACTTGTCTAATCTGCCATACTAGGCTCTAGGTTCCTGCTTCAATCCGTATAAAGCTTTCTTCAACCTGAAAACAACATCCAAGTCATTTACAGACTTAAATCCCTCCAGTTGTTCAATGTAGACTTCTTCCTCCAATTCTCCATTTAAGAATGTTTATTTTACATCTATTTGATAGATTTTGAAATCCTTAAAAGCTGCAAAAGCTAAGAATATTTGGATCTCTTCCATCCGGGAAATAGGGGCATATGTCTCTTCAAAATCAATACCTTTTATCTAAGTGTAACCTTTGCAAACTAATCTTTCCTTGTTTCTTATTACTTTTCCATTTTCGTCCAGCTTGTTTCAAAATACCCACTTTGTTCCAATTACATTTTTGTCTTTTGGTCTGGGCACAAGCTCCCAAGTCTGATTTTTCTCTATCTAATCAAGATCTTCTTTCATTTCCTTCACCCAATTCTGATCATTGCATGCTTCTTCTATAGTCTTTGGCTCAATTTATGAGAGTAAACATAGTAATACTTATTCTTGAGCTACTTTGCTTCTTGTGATGATTCCTTTATTCTTATCTCCAATAATCTAATTTTCTAAGTGATTTCTCTTTACATACCTTGGGGTTTTAGTTGTAGATGTCATAGCCTCCTTTATCCCTTCTTCTTTCTTATCCTTCTTTCCTTTGTCATCTAAGTCATTTGATTCATATTCAATACGCCTGTCGGGATTTCTTTGAACATCTTCATCCACTTTCACATTTTCACTTTCAACTATCTTGTTCAGTCTCTTGTTGTAATACTAGTACACTTTGCTTCTTGTAAAGTAACCGAAAAATATGCCTTCATCAGCTCTACTATCGAACTTTCCAAGATTTTCCTCATCTCTTCGGATGTAGTATTTACTTTCAATTTTTTTGAATTAATTTACTATAGGAGATCTTCCATGCCATAGTTCATATGATGTCTTTCCATACCTCCTCTGAAATAGTACTCTATTAAGAGTGTAAACTATTGTGTGTATCGCTTCTCTCCAGTAGACCTCTGGTAAATGTACTTCCTTGATCATTGTTCTAGCTGCTTCTTGAACTGTCTAGTTCATTCTTTCCACTACATCATTCTGATGTGGTGTTCTAGGGGCAGATAGCTATCTTTTAATGTCATGTTTCTCACATAAATTATTGAATTCATCAAAAGTAAACTCTCCTCCTCTATCAGATCTTAAACACTTGATTCTCCTATCAACTTCATTCTCAACTCTTGCCTTGAAAATCTTGATTTTTTCTAAAGCCTCTGATTTTTCTCTTAAAACTATAGCCCGAGTTAGTCTAGAATAATCATTTATTAAAAGCATGAAATATCTCTCACCTTGTAACCTTCTTTTTTTGGTTAGACCACATAGGTCAGTGTTTACTAGGTCCAACAATCCGGTAGATGATTCTTCTTTTCCTCAATGTTTCTTTGGTTTGTTTTCCTTCTTGACATCCTTTGCAAATAATGTTGTCTAGTTTGGTCGGTCTTGGCAAGTCTTTGACTACTCTTGTTGAACTTATCCTTACCAAATTTTCAAAGTTCATGTGACACATCATCCGATGCCAGAGCCAATTGTCATTACATTGAGATAATAAGCATCTCTTTGTAGCTCCTTCCAGTTGATACATATTCCCACTTGTTCTTTTTCCTACTACAATAATAGTTTCAGAACTCTTCTGGATCTCACAACCATCATCCTAAAATACAACATTATATCCATTCTCGCACATCTGTCCAACACTCAAAAGATTATGATATAAACCCTTCACATATTAAACATTGTTAGTGTTATGTTTTCCATCAAAGGTAATAGAAACAATTCCAACAATATATGTTGTTTTATCATCTCCAAATCTAACATAACCTCCATCATATTTCTCAAGCTTCCACAAAATTACTTTTATCACCAGTCATATGATTCAAACATCCACTATCAATCAACCATTCATCTCTATTTCTTTTAACATATAGCGTAGCTTCAGTGTTATCATTAGATTCCGAACAAATATTAGAGATATCAAATCTAGGTTCATCCTTTTCCATCAAAAATAAACAATCCTCTTGATCTGATTCATCATCTGAAATACTAGCATTTTCATTAACATAATAGGCCTTCTTATTGATTCTTTTAAATATTTGTGTTGTTCCGTTTTCTAGACACCTAGTTTCTAAATGACCAATCTTTCCACACCTAAAACATTTAAGAAGTAACATACCTTTGTACTTGTCGGTACCTTTCTTTAGTTTTCTTGTGAAGTTTTCTTCCAACTTATCTGAACTTTCACTATTCGAATCTTCTTCTGTTTTTGTGGCTTTGAAGGCTATTTCAGATTTCTCCTTATCTTTTCCAAATTTCCTCATCTCAAATGCACTCAAGGTGCCAAATAGTTTCCCTCTAGTGAATTTATTTGAATCATAAACTTCCTCAATAGCTGAGATCTTATCACTGTAGCTTTTTGGTAGGGTCATCAGAATCTTCTCCATAACATCTTTATCTGTCAAAGTGTATCCTTGATTTTTTAATTCATTTACTACACTGTCAACTCTCTGAAAGTAGCTTGCTATATCTTCACCTTCTAACATCCTCAAGTTTTCATATCTGCACTTAGCTGTCAACTTCTTTGATAATTTGAATCTATCATTTCCTTATATATTTCTTTCAACTTTTCCCAAACTTCATAAGCGGTGCTCAATGAAATAACTTTTGTTAACTCGGTCTTAGATAAAGCACTATAGATTGCATACCTTGCTTTTTCATTTTCTTCATAGGCAAAAATATCATTTGCGATATTATGACCATTTGTCAGTACAACATATTTTGTTTCAACATGTTGATGTAAATAAAGTCTTGTACCTAGTTAATTCCTTACTAAGGGACTTATTTGCATATGTTAAGTTTACTTATCTCCTAGAAAGGAATCTTACTAGAAGGTGTTAGTTGCCATTAGTTGTTATCTTATCTTTTGATAAATACTACATGTGATCTAGGTAAGTGTGATTAGTTGTCTCATGTCATATGATTAATACACTTGTCATAATCCTATGACATCTTGTATCTCACCTTGGCTATATAACCAAGGGGTCTCTATCACATCACAATAACAATCATATCATTAAATCATATTGATAAGAATACAGTTTATTCTTGTCACATTCCATTCTCTCTCTTTGTGCTTTCCATTTGGTCTCAAGATCTTGGCAGCCATAGCCAATTCTAACATGGTATCAGAGCAGGTTGGGTGTCATTGGAGAGTCTTTTTCTGAAGAGATACCAGATTTGGGGAGGTTCCATTTTTGGCTCTTTATTGCAGGTTCATATTGGGGCTTGTTGGTGCAAATCTGAGCTCACCATTGCATCCAGAAGGTTCAAGAAAGTTGATTTCGCCTTTTATTATGTCCAAATCATACTTATGAGGCCAAATCTACAAGGGTTTGAATCTAAAGAATGGTTGCCATATCCATAAGGTAGCTGCAATTTTGGAGCATTTTGGGTCAAATCCAACCCTTCCATTGTGTCCAGAAGAACCAAAAACTCTAAGATCGACTATCAATTCATCCAAATCAAAGTAGTTGTCCAATGAGGCAAAAATAATTTGCCCAAGAAGTCGTACGGCCCCCAGGTCGCCATCATTACACGTCGATACAATTTGTAGAAACAATAATATTATTTAAATCAGTATAAATTGTTTGAAATTTTTTTATAAAAAAATATCAATTTAAATATTTTTGCAAAAAAATTATTCATTGTAAATTTTTTTTTTTTTTAAAAAAAAAAAACCAATCAAAAAATCTTTGTGGATTTATTTGCACACTGTACTTGCGTATAGTTGCAGGGTACGGGGGTACCTGTCACCCCCACCAACGGTCACCACGCGGTGCATCTCCATTCACTATCGTGGACCCCACGAGTCTCGTCACTCATACATCAACAGTTATTTGAAACTCCGGTGTCGACATTTTGAACGGCGGGCACCCATTTCAAAACTGACAGGTGTCTTAAAATCTGCGGGCCCGTTCACATAAAACCAACATCCCTTTTACAAATTGACGGTGATCAAATCTCAGAGAATATTCTAAAAATCCGGTGCCCTCAAGAAATTTTGGCGAACAAATAAAATTTGGCGCTTGAAAAGTTAAATGCCAAAGAATATTCCATCGAACCTCGAAATATTTCGGCGAACCTTGACAGGTAGTTAAGCCGTCAAAATAAAGCAGGCAAAAGGAGAATATTTCGCGTACATGGGGAGCATATTCTTCTTTTGACGAGTGTTGGGACATCAATTTTAACATAGTGTCTTGTTGACATCATCAGCATCACATCAGCAGGCTTAAAAAAAATTTGCCCCCCTCTCCAATTGATTTTTTCGTTTTTGCAATCCGACTTTGAAGCTTCATAACTTGCTCATTTTGATTACTTTTTTCGAGAAATTTTTTTTATTTGGGTTAATTTTTCGCGCTCTTCATAGTGGTGTAATCAGTTTTATGTTTTGGTGTCTGGTTTTTCCAGAAATGGTAGATTCTCACAGGTGTTGCAGCTTCGTCCTCATTTTGGGAACTTCGGGAGCTCATATCTTGCTCCTACGATAACATTTTTGGGTGCAATTTTTTTTTTTTAAGTGCATGATTTTTTGCAATTTTTCAATAGTATGATCAGATTGATCTTATTTTGTACCAAAAATTGTACTTGATTTTGTGGCCTATTTTGGCATCTATAAGTACCAAGATCAAAAGTCCACTTCACTATTTTGGCAAGTGGTAATTGTAAATGCACTAAATATAAAGTGTCAAATCAAATATTGCTTGGGGGGTTTCATGATTGAGTGATTTGGGGGGGTAATCTTGCAGTGGTTGATTGCATTCTTTTGCTTGGTTTGTGTTCTTGCAAATGGGGAAATCTCAAATTGAACTCTTAACTCCACATAACTATGCTACAAGGAGAAAATTAGTATGGAACTATCTCATGATGAAAGGTCTAATAGGTCATCTAAAGGACACTATTCAAAAACCTACCAATGCTAAAGAATTGGCAAAATGGGAGATTGGTCGTGAGAAAACACTTGGATGCATATGTTCATTAGTCTCATTTGATTTACAATTTCATATTGAATCATGCAAAACACCTAAAGAGGCTTGGGAGACTTTTGAAAATTGTATGGTAAAATAGATAAGATTAGGGGATATCAGATTGATAATGATTTGATGAATCTTGATCCTAAAAGTTTTAACCACGTCCAAGACTACATCTCCAAAATCAAGCAACTAAGAACACAGTTGAAAGAATGCAACATTGATAAAGAGGATTTACAGTTGATTTTGAATGTGTTATCCAAGATTGGTCCTGAGTATTCAATGTTTGTATATGGCTTTCATACCCATCGACTTTCTATGGGAGAATCATATGTTGATGCTAAGTTTGATGACTTTGAAAATCTTCTAATCCAAGAGGAAGCTAAGCTAATGAACACGGGTCTAATCAAGTCTTCCAAGTCACATGCATTAATGGTTAGTGAGTCAAAGGTACAGAAAGAATCAAGGAATCTTGATAAGAAGCAAAAGAAGAAAAAAAACAAGCCACATAAAGAATCAGAATCTTCAAAAATAGAATCATCAAAGAAGGAGAGACCTTTTTGTGAATATTGCAAGAAGGATGGACATGAAGAACACTATTGTTATAAGAAGGATATTGATGAGTTGAAAAATATTCTCAAAAATAATCACATTGATTTGCCTTCTAGAATGTTTGAATCATCTTCTTCTCCTTCTACTTCAAAAGAGTCTAAAAAGGACAAAGGTGAAGCATCTACATCAGGAAATAAAGGACAAGATCTTTGTGCTTTTTCAGGTCCAAGATCAGGGAGATGACTTCTAGATTCAGGAGCATCTCATTATATGGCATCTTCACAGTCTATCTTCTCTTCATTTCAACCTTGTACTATGTCTACTATCTTGATGGGAAACAATACATACATGAGTGTAATTAGGAAGGGATCTATTAGTTTTGGGGACAACACTTTTTAGGATGTTTTGTGTGTTCCTCATTTGACGAACAATCTTATTTCCATATATCAGATTACACATGGTGGAGATGGGAGAATTGTGGAGTTCACACCTGATTCAGTCATCATTTGAGACTTGGAGAATTGAGAGATCGTTGCTACTGGGGTGGTTGATCATTCATCTCGGTTGTACACCTTTGTAGATTTTGCTTCTCATATTGTAGATTTGGGGGACATCATTGACGACATTCATCTTCTCTTTGATGAAGATGCTCCTTCTTCAGTTGTTGTGAGGGAACACTCTGACCCTCTTGTTCATTCTCTACATGATCATTATTTATAGTTTGGCGTGAGTGTGGATAATTTTGGACAACGTTTTGAGGAGGCTTCTTTTTCTTCAAAGGGGATATCCTTGTCTTTGGATCATGTTATACATTCATCTCTACTAGATTCTGGATTGTCCTCTTCAATAGTGTGGCCTAGAACGCCTATTTGGAGTGTGTCAGCTTTCGACATCGACATGGAGACACTTGAGCATGCTTTAGAGACATAATACATCATCCATATTCCTAATATCCTACATACATCCGTGGTTTTTTTTCTTCCTAAGGGGAGGAATGTTGTTCGACGCTTTTAAATCATCTTTAGCATTCAATGTCGAGCTTCTACCATCATTGCAGGAGACTCAACATTGAGGGGGGGCTGCCTTGTCTCTCTTCTACTTCTCTCTTATGGGGGGTATTTTTCCTCACATGGGGTTTTGGCCTTCTCATGCATCATTGAGAGAATTTATTTTTTATATTTCATCTCTCTTTCGGGGAGGAGTTTTGTCCCACTGGGTTTTCTCCTTCTCTCCATTTGTGAGAGATTTCATTGCATATGTACATGGGTACCTAACATTGCCTAGTAGACGGGACCCATCTTTGTGTCATTTGCATAATAATCTGCTACTCCCTCAGTTGCACTTACGAGGGGTGTTGGTGTAAATAAAGTCTTGTACCTAATTAATTCATTATTAGGGGACTTATTTACACATGTTAAGTTTACTTAGGTCCTAGGAAGGAATCTTTCTAGAAGGTGTTAGTTGTCATTAGTTGTTATCTTATCTTTTGAAAACTACTACATGTGACCTAGGTAAGTGTGATCAGTTGTCTCATGTCATATGATTAAGACACTTGTCATAATCTTATGACATCTTGTATCTCACCTTGGCTATATAACCAAGGGGTCTCTGTCACATCACAATAACAATCATATCATTGAATCATATTGATAATAATATAGTTTATTCTTGTCACATTCCATTCTCTCTATTTGTGCTTTCCATTTGGTCTCAAGATCTTGGCAGCCATAGCCAATTCTAACACAACAGTTTTCCAAGTATTGTAGCCTAGACAAATCAGGTAACCTCTCATCTGCACTTTTCAAAAACTGTAGTCAAATCCATCAAACAGAAGGATTTTTAGTTTGTGCACCATCGAATCCACCTCAAGCGGTTAAGCTCTTCTTCGAGGAACCAATGCTTTGATACCGATTGTTGAACAGTCTGGATAACTAAGAGGGGGGTGAATCAGTTATCATAAAACAACTTTCTTAGACTTTAATTAATCTAGATCAATCTTAAATCAATCAAATATTAATTAAAATAGATATGAACATGAAAGCACATAACAACACCATGCACAATGAACACCAAAATTTAAGTGGAAACCCAAGATGGGAAAAACCGCGGAGAATGCTAATTCTCAATTATAAAATATCGATTAAGATAATTTTTACAGGGGCTCACTACCAAAATGCTCACTGTAGGTAAGGCTCGTTACCGGTGGGCTCATTACTTGGCTATTATAGCCAAAAGTAAAAAGGCTCACTGCCAAAAGAAAAAAGGCTCACTGTCAGAAGAATGATGAAAGGGAGTCCACCCCTAAAAATACCTGTCACCAACAGTCACACAGGAAGAACCTCACTGTCTGCTGCCTCCGGTCATAAACTTTTGTATACTTCAAAATATTTGGATTTTAGATTCACATTCATCACACTTGCTTTCATTGAATAGAATCAAATTTTACTTATACTATTCTATGCCTTCATAATATCCTAAGTTGGTCAAACACAATTTGAATTAGGTCACCAAAAAAACATTCTCATGGTGGAAAGGAATGAAACATGGACCATATAGAACCTCCTCGCTCAAATCAACATGATACATATTAACCGTGATATCTGGAATGAAAGAATAGAATATACATGTTAAAATGCAAACAATGTTCCGTGACACGTTAACCAATTTCCAGATCGGTCTGGACCCATAAGAGTGTATGTCATTATGTTGCAAAATGAATGGGACTAGGACAAGCACAACCAAAGATAGATCATCACAGTACGCCAATCCGGATCACTAAAGCATCAAAACCGAACCTTAATCAATCAACCAAGATATGTTGACATCAATGACAACCATTAATGACAACAATCAACAGCATCACATTCCAAAAAATACATCAATTTAAAATAATATTACAACTTTAAGGTTGAGAAACCATAATCCCAACATTCTCCCACTTGTTGAAGACCTGTTGAGAGTCATACAAAATCATCTACTAAGGGCCCCAAGGCCCATGGAATCAGAACACCATCTGAACTTCTTTGTGCTCACTGGTTTTATCAGTGTATCTACAACATTCACCAAAGTGTCAACCTTCTCCAAGTTCGCCTTTCCATCCTCTACCATATCATGAACAAAATGATACTAAACATCGATGTACTTTGTTCTGGCATGGAAGGTAGGATTATTTTCTAGGATAATCGCACTTTGACTATCACAACAAACAGTAATCCATCCTGCATCGAAACCAATATTAGAACACAATATCTTGATCCAAATAGCTTCCTTACACGTATGAGTGGCTTCCATATACTCTGCCTATGTCGTGGACAATGCGACTATAGCCTATCGCTTACTCATCCAATTAATAACACCACCAAACATCATAAAAATGTAACCACTAGTGGATCTTTTGCTATCAATGTCATCTACCCAGTCTGAATCCACATATCCATGAGTGCTCATAGAATGTCGAGGTACAGTAGGATAACCATTAAAACACAAGGCATACTTAGAAGTACCTCGTAAATATCTGAACACTCTCTTAATCACATCCCAATGCACTCGTCCAAGATTAGCTATAAAATGGCTAAGGACTCCCACTTCTTGGGCAATGTCTGGTCTCATACACACCATCACATACATTAGACTACCATCTACACTCTTATATGGTACTTTTATCATGTCCTCCATCTTAGTAGGAGATTTTGGACAATCGTTCACAAAAAGATTCATCCCTTGCATCACAAGAACAACTAATTGTCTGTAATCTACCATGTTGAATCTCTCCAACACCGAGGTCACATAATTTCTCTAGCTTAACCAAAGATTTTTGTCATATTCGTCTCTCATGATTTCTATTCCTATAATGTATCTATTTGCATCTAGGTCTTTCATCTCAAACTATGCTAACAACTGGAACTTCAAATCTGAAATCATACTTTTACCATTCCCAATAAATAACATATTATCTACGTATAAGAAAATAATGAGAATATGACCATTATTAGTTTAAAGTATACACAATGGTCAAATATAGATCTTTGAAATGCTAATAACAATACATAGGTATCAAACTTCTAATACCACATTATAGGAGATTGTTTCAAACCATAAAGAGACTTCTTTAGTTTGAAAAACAAATTTTATTTACATGTTTCAATAAAATTCTCTAGCTATGACATGTAAATATCTTCCTCCAAATCACCCTGAAGGAATGTTGTCTTCACATCCATCTGTTCCACTTCCAAGTCATATGTTGTTGCAAGTGACAACAAAATCCAGATAGATGTCAACTTCACTACAGGAGAGAGTATCTCCCCATAATGAATTCCCTCCACTTGAGAATACCCCTTAGCAATCAATTGTGCCTTATACTTCTTAAAACTACCATCAAGACCACACTATTTCTTGAAAACCCATTTATAACCAACAGGTTTGCATCTAGTAGGCAAAGGTACCAAATCCCAAGTCTTATTTTTCTTTAATGAAGCCATCTCCTCATCCATGGCTTGCATCCAAGAATCTGAATCACTCATACCCAATGCCTATCTAAGCACCCTAGCCTCATCAGTGTTAGTAATCAAAGCAAAAACACAACTGGACTCCAATAATGAATAACCAAATCTTTTTTGTTGTATCCTAACTCACGTAGACCTCCTCAAAGGCTCAGGTTGAGGTTCTTATTCTTCTTCTTCAGAAATTTCAAAGCTGCTTGAGCTCTCCTCATCATCAAGTCCAATAGGAGTGCATAGTTCTTCTTTCTTCGAAGTAGGTGGAATCTGAACTACCTCCTTTTGTTTCTCCTCTTTCTCTGGTTGCAACTCAATAATGGAAGGTTTCATCTCTCTAAAAATCACACTTCTATTGTAGCGAACCTTCAAAGCTTTTGGATCCCAAAGCTTGTACCCTTTCACACTGACACCATACCCGATAAAGATACACTTAACAACCTTGTTCTCCAACTTAGACCTATTCTCAAAAAGAACACGAGCATAAGCTTTGCAACCAAATACTCTAAGATATCTCATCAAAGGCTTTTTACCAGACCATGCCTCCATGGGTGTCTTTCCAATAAGCATTGATGTAGGAGATCTATTGATTAAATAACATGAAGTGGCTACCGCTTCAGCCCAAAAATTTTGGTCAAGGCTAGCACCACTCAACATTCCTAGCCCTCTCCATCAGCATTTTGTCCGTTCTCTCTGCAACTCCATTTTGTTGTGGAGTATAGGGAGTATTTTTATGTCTCTCAATCTCGTGCTCTTTACATAACTTTTCAAACTTTACAGAACAAAACTCACCACCATTATTAGTCCTCAAACACTTAATCTTTTTGCTTGTCTAATTTTCTACCAAGGCCTTAAACACCTTAAATTGACTAAAGACTTCAGATTTACTTCTAAGGAAATAAACGAATGTCCTTCTATTATAATCATCTATGAAAGAAACAAAATATACATATTTTGATAATGAAGGAATATTTATAGGACCAAAAACATCTGAATGGACAGAGTCCAAAACCCTAGAAGAGGTATGAGAACTAGAGTAAAAAGAAACACGATGTTGTTTTCCATATACACAATGTTTGTAAAAGTCAAACTCGAGATTACAATCATTAAGGCCTTCAACAGTGCTCTTGTTTTCAGGGTTCTAAGACCCTTCTCACCAATGTGACCAAGTCGTTGGTGCCATAACATTGTCTTCTTTGTAGGAAGCTTCATTTCCATGAATGAGCACCCTTAGGTACCCAAAATTCATGACCATCGGATGTAGCTGCAACATGCTTCTTCTCTGCAAAATATGATGGTGAGGATGAAGAATCCTAAGGTCTCTTCTTCAGTGCATCAAGAGAACTATTACACTATATAGTGCATGCATCAAGTTGAAACAAAGGTCCAATACGAATACCCTTAGCCAACACCATAGCCCCTCTAGTCATCTTACATCCTCCACCAAAGAAAATAACTTGCACTCCCGAATCATTCAATTTACTTACAAAAAGTAGGTTTCGTGCCAAACCTGGGATATGCAAGACACCATTAATCCCCTTCACTCTTCCATCAAGAAAACTAGTTTTGACTCTTCCTCAGCCAATAATCTTCAGATGAGAGTCATCACCCAGGTACAACTCTCCACCATTATACTCCTCATAATTTGGGAACCAATCTCTATGAGAATTCATGTGAAAGGATGCACCTGAATATATCAACCACACATCATCCGATGCATGGGCTGCCAAGGCTGCAATAAATGCTTCTCCATCATCTTGAGATGATTTCTCATATTCAAAATCAAATAAAGACTTGTTTTTTCTTCTTCTTCTTCTTCTTCTCCTTCTTGCAATCTTTTCGAATGTGACCAATTTAACTATAGTTCCAAAATTTTGCCTTGGACTTATTACCAGGAGACTTAGATCTCCCCAAAGACTTTGACTTATATATATTGTCTTTCAGTTTGCCTCTCTCCTTTGGTCTACAATGAACTGCAAGGACCTCCTTGGTCATCTCAGAAGATTTCCTTTGTATCTCTTTGAATAAGAATGAGGTAACAACCTCATCCATCTTGAAGGTGGAAGTAGTGCTTCCAATAGCCATTACCAAGTGGTCCCAAGAGTCTGACAACAAATACAAAAGGAGCATGCAATAGTCTTGTTCATCAATCTTGTCTCCAACAAAACCCAGTTTTGCAACAAACATGTTAAAAGAGTTTATATGATCTGCCATGCATTCTCCATCTTCCATTTTCATAGAATACATCTTCTTTCTAAAGAATATATTGTTTACTAGGGATTTAGCCTAATAGACATCACCAAGCTTCGCCCAAAGAGAAGCAAAAGTTTTCTCTTCATGGACATTCGGGAGGACATAATTAGCCAAATAGAGTCTAATAAGACCCTTGGTTTTCCTATCCATGAGATCCCAATCCTCTTGTATCATGCTTTGTGGCATGGTTTCAAAAATTACAAGCCATAGATCATGGTCTACAAGAATTTCTTCCATTTTGAGCTTCCAAAATTCAAAATTACCACCATTAAATTTCTCCATAGCAATCCTCCCAGATGTGCCTGACATCTCTTTCCACAACAAAGTAACAAAATACACACTTCTACAAAACTCCCACTAAAACAAAGATCAACTCAAAAAACCCTTCTAACCCAACAAAGGAACCAAGGTCGGCTATGCTTTGATACTAACTAAAAGGAATTCGGGTGAGCAAAAATAACTTCCTACACTAATCTAAGTAGGGGAGAGTTAAAAAAATGTTTTTAACACCTTTAAAATAGTTACAACAATAGAAGCACATAGAGAATAAACAAATAGAATAATGACACCAAATATATGTGGGGAAAACCCTTTCAAGTAAAAAACCCCACCCTCCAAAAGCACAATATTATTGTATTAATTCAAAATTAAATACAATACAACCCCAAGTACATAGCCTTCTTCTACAAGTGCTTCAAAATGATCACTTGTTCTAGAGTGATATCGACAACACTTCATTACCTGTAAATAAATTATGCATTCTACAATGCAAGTCATACATTTTATAGAGAATACAAGACAAGAGAATCTTATAGAAGAGGATGGGTGTCCAAATACACATGGCACAATATCCCATGCCATAGACATGCATTTGGACACTTGTATTGGATTCCCTTACACCTCTTACAATTGTCATACATGTAAATATTCTCTCTTCTAGCTTGGGCACCCAAAATATGCTCATAATTGCTTATGACAGATGCCTTACAACTATCATAGAATATGTCATAAATCTACCATAAAATATTCCATAGAATTTGTAAGAGAATCTATCATAACTGACTAAAAATAGTTGATTCTCTTACATCTTGTCATAACCTAAATTGGGTGTCATATTTCTCCATGCAACAAGATGCCTTATGGTGTGTCATAGAATCTGTCATAGGTTAAAAATTCCAAAGTGGGACACCTATGTCCACTTGGGATGATTATGTGTCATCCAGTAACCTCCAACGGAGATGCCACCCAGTCAGTGGGTCCCAATTTGTGACATGACATCACAAGCATTTAAATAATACAAATAAACACAATAATACATTGATTTAAAACAATATTAGAACTCTAAGGTTGAGACACCTTAATCCCAACACTAATTTGAATTTGCACGATTGAGGTGCATAACTGAACTTGGAGAATATTTTTAAGGAAGAATATGGTATAAATATGAGTTGAGTTGTTGAGGGATGATAAGATAGATGTGTGTGATGAGAATGATGTGAATTGCAGAGTTGTGAGGTGTGAATTTATGCAGTGTAGTGCAAGCTTTCATGTGTTATATTATAGGATATAGTGAACATAAGGTGTCTACAATATTCAATAAGACTACGAAGGTGTTGGTGATTTTTTGGTGGACTTTTCTGTTGCGTTGAGATGGATTTCTCATTATAAGACTCTTCTCTATCTTATTTTCTATTCTGGTAGTGAGCCTTTGGTAGTGAGCCTTTATTTTTTTGGGTAGTGAGCCCTTTGTAATCGATGTTGATATTACTTTATATTGTGAGCTAATCCTCAATGTGGTTTTTCCCTTCTTGGGGTTTCCATGTAAATCTGGTGTTTCCTTATGTATAGAGTTGTCTTGGTTCTATTTTTGTTATCTGCTTTCATGATAAATCATTCTAAAAGATTAAGGGTTAATTAAATTAACGTGGATGTGAATGTTTGTAAAGGTTTTGAAGTTTTAAGGTACAAATTATTCACCCCCCGTCTTAGTTGTCTTATGCATTCAACAATTGGTATCAGAGCAAGGTTCCATGGAATAAAGCTTAACTGCTTGAGGTAGATCTAGGATAGCACACAAGAAAGATGTTCCTATATTTGATGGATTAAATTATGCATTCTGGAAGACAAGGATGGAAGGTTTTTTGATTCCTTTTAGATTTTAAATTTGTAATTTTGTTGAGATTGGATACGCTATACCTACAAATGGTCCAAAGACCGATGATGAGATCGAGGCCTATGAAAAATAATGTTAAATAAAGGTATGCTCTCTTACGTGGTCTTGCTAATTCTGAATTGGTGAAAGTTATGAATCTAAAAACTATTAGAGAAATTTGGGTAAAGTTGAAAAGCATTTATGAAGGAGATGACAAGGTCAAGCAAGCTAAGATCCAAAATTTGAAGATCGTGTTTGAAACCCTATGAATGTCTAAATATGAAAACATCACAAGATACTTACAAAAGGTGGATGAAGTTGTCAATGACATCAAATGTCTTGGTGGAGAATTGAAAGAAGAAGAAGTGGTAAAGAAGGTACTCGTAACTCTTCCTAAATCTTATAGTCAGAGTTTTTTCTATTGAGGAATTACAAAATTTGAACCAATATACCAGAGATTAGTTGTATGGCTATTTAATTGCTTTTGAGATGAGAGAATTTGGTACAAGTAATGAAAAAGTTGAGAGTGCTTTTAAGGTTTGTAAATCAGAGAAGACTATGGAATCAGATCAAGAGGATCTTGATGATGCCGAGGAAAAATTTGTAAGGAGAATGAAAAAGGGTATTGGAAAGTACAAAGATAAGTTGCCTTTCAAATGATTTCAGTTGTGGAAAGATAGGTCATTGTGCTTCAAGATGTCCAAAAAAAGCTTTGAATGACAAAAATAAGAAGAAAGAAGGTAAGATGGTTTACAAAAGTTATTATGTTAGAGGAGATTCAAGTACATATAATGATGAATATGATTATGGGGATGATGAGGATGGTGAATTCTTGTTCATGGCTTTAAAAGATGAAACTAATTCTACTAACTCTGAGAAATGTGTGAATGCTCTGAAAGCAAGTGCTAATACTGAAGGCACTTTGGTGTATGTTTTTCATGCTAGACAGGATAAAAAATACCGAATCATTGATATTGGATTCTCTAATCATATTATTGGTGATAATAGTAAGTTTGTTAAACTTGAAAAATATGAAGGAGGACTTGTTAGGTTTGGTGATGATACATCCGCTAAGATATGTGGAAAAGGTTCAATCAATTTTGATGGAAAGCATAATGGTGATGATGTTCTTTATGCTAAGGGTTTAAGACATAACCTCATGAGTGTTGGAAAAATGTGTAGAAAAGGATACAATCTTATGTTTGAGGATGATAGCTGTGAGATTAGAAAAGGCTCTGAAACTATGATTTCTACTAGAAGAAGGAAAAATGGAAATGTCTATCAACTCAAAGGTGTTAATGGTTATTGTTTCATGACTCAGATCAATGGGAGTTGGTTATGGCATAGAAGAATGTGTCACATCAATTTTGATAGCCTAGTGAGAATAAGTTTAGTTCAAGCTGTGAGAGATCTACCAAAAATTACAAATCCTATCAATGTTATTGTAATGAATATCATGTTGGAAAGCAAGCAAGAATAAGTTTCAAAGTCAAATAATAATCTTCTGCCAGACTATTAGAATTTGTTTATATAGATATATTTGGTCCTACTAGAGTAAGAAGTCTTGAAGGTGATAGGTATTTCATGCTATTAATTGATGATTACTCTATAATGGCATGGGTTACTTTTCTGAAAGAAAAATCAGAAGCTCTAGATAAGTTTAAAGCATTCACAATTATGGTTGAGAATGAAATGGATATGAAAATCAAGTTCTTGAGGTTTGACAGAGGTGGAGAGTTCACCTCCAATGAGTTCAATATCTTTTTGTGAGAACCATAGAATAAAGAGGCATTTATCTACGCCTAGGACTCCTTAGCAGAATGGAGCGGTTGAAAGAAAAAATAGGACTATTCAAGAAGCTGCAAGGACAGTGATGAAAGAAGCAAATATACTGGAAGTCTATTGGAGAGAAGTATTACATACTACTATTTACATACTTAATAGAGTGAAAGCAAGAGCAAAGAACACAAAGACTGCCTATGAGCTATGTTATGAAAGGATTCCTACTATCAAATGCTTTGGAGTGTTCGGAAGAAAATTATATATCAAAAGAGATGAGGAAAACTTAGGATAGTTTGATGCAAGATTTGATGAAGATATCTTCCTTGGATATTCTACTAGAAGAAAAGCTTACAAATGCTAAAACAAGAGGCTAAGAAATATTTTTGAGAGTGCAAGTGTCAAGGTTGATGAAGACCTATAAAAAGAATTTAGTGGTGATAGATAGATATGAATTAGACGAGTCTAAGGAAAAAGAAGTGCAGATTGAAGAGGAAGAAACTCCAAAAAAGGTTCTTAACACTCCTAAGTATGTGCAAAAGAATCATTTTAAATAACAAATTATTGGTGAGAAGAACAAAGGAGTACTGACAAGAAGGAAATTTGTTGAAGAACAGGTAAATCTATGTTTACTCTCTAAAGTTGAACCCAAAACAATGATTGAAGCATGTAAGGATGAGTATTGGATCAAGGCTATGGAAGAAGAACTAATGCAGATTGAGAAAAATTAAACTTAGGAACTTTTCCCAAGACCAACAAACAAGAATGTGATTGGAACTAAGCGGGTACTTCAAAACAAATTGAATGAGAGTGGAGAAATGGGAAGAAACAAGGCAAGGCTTGTGTGTAAAGGTTACTCACAAGTAGAAGGAATAGACTTTGAGGAAACATTTGCTCCAATGGAAAGAATGGAAGCTATCAGAATGTTTTTAGCTTTTGTAGCACATGAGGATTTCAAAGTATATCGAATGGATGCGAAGTTTGCTTTCTTGAGTGGTGAATTGGAAGAAGTATATTACATAGAACAACTAGAATAATTTCAGTTATCAGATAAACCAAATATGGTTTACAGATTGAAGAATTTATTATATCGATTGAAGCAAGATCCTAGAGCTTGGTATGCAAGGTTAGACAGGTACTTGTTACATCAAGGAGTCAATAAAGGTACCACAAATAGAAATATTTACTTCAAAATTGAAAAAGATCAAATCTTGATTGTGGTTGTGTATGTTGATGACATAATTTTTTGAGGAAATGAAGCTATGTGTAAGAAATTTACATAATAGATGAATTTTTTTTTTGAAATGTCTATGTTTGGGGAGATGAATTTCTTCCTTGGGCTACAAATCAATCATACAGATAAAAATATTTTCATTTCACAATCAAAATATGTCAAGGAAATGTTGAAGAAGTCTGGAATGGAAGATTCTAAACCGATATGTACCCCTATGGTTATTGGTTTCAAGATGAGCAAGAATGATGAATCTCCTAAGGCTCATCAAAGCAAGTATAGATCAATGATTGGAGGACTCCTATATCTAATTGCTACTAGATCGATATCATGCATGTAGTTTGTCTTGTGGCTAGATTTCAAGAAGATCCCAGGGAGTCATATGTTGTAGTAGTAAAGAGTATATTTAGATACTTGAAAGGCACTCTAGATCATGGCTTGTGGTATCCAAAGGATACTAACTTTACTCTAAGTTCTTACATAGATGTGGATTGGGTTGGTTGTGTAGATGATAGGAAAAGTACAAGTGGTGGTGCATTATTTCTTGGATGCAGATTGGTGTCATGGCTAAGCAAGAAATAAGATTCGATATCTTTATCTACTACAAAAGAAAAATACATTGCAACAACATCCTGTTGAACAAAAGTTTTATGGATGAGGCAAAGATTAAAGGATATCAGAGTGGTATACGATGAACCAATTTCTATCTTTTGTGATAATACTAGTGCTATCAATATATCAAATAATTTGGTAATGCATTTAAAGACAAAGCATATCTCAATTTGATATCACTTTTTGAGAGAAAAGGTTGTAGAGAATGAATTGAAGCTTGAATATGTGCCTACAAAGGATTAAGCTGCTGACATATTCACCAAGGCTCTTCCTAAGGATAATTTTGAGTATCTCTGGGATAAGTTGGGGGTTATTTCCCCTCATTCGAAACTAGATGTATAAGGAGATGCATCAGTACGATGGATCTCAAGATTCATTCTTTGGTCTAGACTAATGTTGGTGGCTACCTCTCAGGGGGAGTAGGTAAAGGCATTATTAGTTGTTACGGTTAGGATGAGTGAGAGTATAAATATGATTTGAGTTGTTGAGGGATGATAAGATAGATGTGTGTGATGCAAATGTTTGTGAGGGTTCCTGAAGAGAAGAAGTCTAAGAAATTTATGATTGCTCAAACAACATTACATGCTTAGAAGGAGAAGACCCTGTGGATAATTGATAGCCGTTGCTCTAGTCACACGATTGGAGATAAAAGTAAGTTGATGAATTTTAAGGAATTTAGAGGTGGTTCAGTTACCCCTAGAAATAATTCAATTGCTAAAATATTTGGTAAGGGTACCTTAAGTCTTGATGGTGGTAAAACAAAGACACATGATGTTTTGTATGTTAAAGGTTTAAAACATAATTTGTTGAGTGTCAGTTAGATTTTTGATAAGGGATATCAGTTATCCTTTAGTGTTTATGGTTGTGAAATCAGAAAATTAAGTACTGGCGAGTTGATTGCAGAAGGAAGCAGGATAGACAATGATATCTATCACCTTAGTGAGTTGAATGGAAAAAATTGTCTCATTGCATAGAAGGATGGAATTTGGCTTTGACACAGAAGATTAGGACACATGAATTTTGATGATATTGTCAAGTTTAGTTCAAAGGGTTAGTCCAAGATATTGCTAACAATTAAGAAACCTTAGTCAATCAGTTGCATGCCATGTCATGAAGGAAAGCAAACAAGAAGAAAATATCCTGCTAAGGAGTATTCCACATCAAATCCATTGGATTTGGTACATACAAATCTATGTAGATCAATGAGGACTGAGATTCCACAAGAGACATGTATTTCATGATGTTGATTGATGATTATATTACGATGACTTGGATTACATATCTAAATGAGAAATCAAAAGATTTTGAGAAGTTCAAATCATTTAAGGCTATGGTGGAGAATGAGACCGAAAGGACAATTAAGGTCCTGAGATCAGATAGAGGTGGAGAGTTTACAACTGAGAAGTATGATAGATTTTGTGAAGAACATGGAATCTAGAGGCAATTCTCTACTCCTATAACTCCATGGCAAAATGGAGTTGCTGAAAGAAAGAACCAGAATGTACAAGAGATGGAAAGGTCTATGTTATGCTAAGAAAATCTACTGGATATGTACTAGAGAGAATCTACACAAATAACTATGTATATTTTGAATAGAGTTTAGATCAGGTGCAAGATAGAGAAGATACCATATGAACTATGGAAAGGAAGACTGGCATCAGTAAGGCATTTAAAAAAATTTGGAAGCAAGTGTTATATCAAGAGAGATGCTGAGAATTTGGGTAAGTTTGATTCAAGATCAAATGAAGGCATTTTTTTTGGTTATTCCTTAAGAAGTAAGGCTTACAAATGTTATAACAAAGTTTGAAGAGGATAATTGAAAGTGCAAATGTAAAGGTTGATGAAACTATTCAAAATACTACTATTTCAAAGGGAGAAGATGATGAAGAATAAATTCATAACAATGTTTAATAACTAGTACTTACAAAAACTCCATCTAAGTATGTTAAAAAAATCACTTTGTAGATTAGATTATTGGTGATAAGGATAGTGGGGTTCTTACCAGGAAGAGGCTGGAAAGATCAATAGAATAAGTACATTTTTCTTTACTATCAAAGATTGAACCTAAGACATACATTTAAGCAAGAAAAGAACAAGGATGGATAGAAGTAATGGAGGAAGAGTTGAATTGGATTATGAAGAATGAAACTTTCGAGCTTGTCCCAAGGCATAAAGACAAGAATGTGATTGGAACAAAATGGGTTTTCAAAAACAAGTTGAATGAAGAAGGTGAAGTGATCTGAAACAAAGCAATACTTGTATATAAAGGGTATGCTCAAGTTGAAGGTGTATAATTAGAGGAAACATTTGCTCCAATGGCAAGACTAGAGGAAATCATGATGTTTTTAGCTCTCTCAACATTCAAGAATTTTAGTGTGCATCAGATGGATGTGAAGTCTACATTCTTGAATGGACAACTTGAAGAAGTATATATCGAACAACCAGAAGGATTTTAGTGTACTAACAATCTGGATTATGTTTGTAGATTGAAGAAGGATTTGTATGGTCTCAAACAAGCTCCTAGAGCTTGGTATTCAAGGTTGGATGGATACTTACAACAACAAGGTTTTTAGAGAGGTTACGTGGACAATAATTTATACATAAAAATAGAAGGAGAGAAAATTTTGATAGTTATGGTGTTTGTTGATGAAATCATTTTTGGAGATAACAGTGAAGAAATGTGCAAAAACTATTAGAAGGCTATGCAAAATGAATTTGAGATGTCTATGCTAAGAGAATTGTCTTTCTTCTTGGGATTGTAGATTGTTCAATCGGACAAAGGGATTTTTATTTCACATCACAAATACATTAAGGAGATGTTTTAAGGAAATTTTTGGATGGAAGATTGTAAACCTGTTGCAACACCTATGGTTACCAAGTGTAAGTTGAGCAAGGATGATGTTTTTGAACTCTGGTAGATCAAACTCTGTACTGGTCTATGATTGGTAGTTTGTTGTATGTGACAACATCTAGGCTGGATATTATGTAGGTAGTTGGAATGGTTTCCAAATTTATGGCAACACCTAAAGAGACTCATGTTAAGGAAGTAAAGAGGCTATTCATGTATTTGAAGGCTACTAAAGAATTTGATCTTTGGTATCCAAAGAGTGAAAATTTCACTCTTACCGCATATACGAATGCAGATTGGGTAGGTTGTGTGGACAACCAAAAAAGCATAAGTGGCAGTACATTCTGCCTTGGAGACAATTTGGTGTCTTGGTTGAGTAAGAAGTGGGAATTGGTTTCTTTATCTATAGAAAAAGCGAAATACATTGTTGCAACGTCATGCCATACTCAGGTGCTTTGGATGAAGTAGAATTGGAAGGAAATGAAGGTAGAGTGTAAAGATCCTATCACTATTCTTTGTGATAACACAAGTGTAATAAACATTTCAAAGAATCTAGTGATGCACTCAAGAACAAAATACATTACAATCAAGTATCATTTCTTGAGAGAGAAGTCAAATTAGAATATGTGGATACAAAGAAGCAAGTTGCAGATATATTCATGAAGCCACTTCCTAAGGATATATTTGAGTTTCTCCAATAGAAGTTGGGAGTCGTTACTCCCTCTTGATTCAAGCGGAAAGTATAGGGTGAGGGGGAGATTGGTCTCCTACCACAAGAAGGGTTGGTGCTCTTACAAAATGTTTTTAGAAGTAGTTTTGTTTGGACTCAAGGGAAGTCTATCTAGGAAATACGTTTTTGGATGTTGTAGTACCAACTGAAGATGCTGATCCTTTACCATTGATGTTAAACAAGGGAGAGTGCTTAAAATATTGAATTGCTCAGAAACAATAACTATCTTGAACTAAGGAAATTCTAAGTTATGGAGAGAGTGCTCATAATGTTGAATTGCTTCTAAAGAATAACTATCTTTCTATATTTCAATATTATATCTTTGATAGGGGGGGGAATGTTACAACACAAGAAACATTCAGACTTATTCATCAGGAGTGTTTTGGTAGTCCCAAAATTTTGTTATTTTCCATCAATGACAAAGGGGGATATTGTTGAGAATAGGTTATCATTGATGTCAACAGGTCATTGTGATTGATAGTTGTTAGCAAAGGGTGTCAAGGCTATTAGATGTGGAGATTGTCAAAATGAAGAAGATTGTAGGAGTATAAGTATTATCAATTGTCTCAAGGTTTCAAAAGCATGTTGTGTAGGCTATCTAATCTATCATATCTTGTATCATGTCAGTAGTGGAGTGACTAGCTTCAGATAGTTAATGAATTTATTATACCATGTTGGGTATGTAGTAAGCATGTGTGTGGTGTTCAGGAGGATATCTTTTGGGCATAAATATTAATTAATATGGTTGGAATTTCTTTTATAAATATGATGTTACTCTGTGATTTGGAAGTAGAGTATGCCTACACTAGTTTTATCAATTTCCTAAGATTTTGGTGGTGTGGTTTAGTGTGCAAGGAGTTTGAAGTAATATGAAGTTCATCAAGCTATTCAAAGTTTGGGGCATGTATGGTAGCATCTACAAGCATGCATAATTCAATTAAAGCATGTGGAGTGAGTACATGACATGTTTAAGGTTCCCATGGTGGCACAAGGTGTCATGTTCTTTTGGTGGAAAGTTTGAACCGATGTATAAGCATTTCGTGTAATTTGAATTTAGGTCCACCTTATGTTGTTTAGGTTGGTGTGGATCCTTGGCCAACATAGAAAAGTGTTAATGCAATGCTATATATATTTCAAATGTTTAGATGTATTATAAACAAGTGTGTGTGTGTACCGAATGTATTGATGATTACAATGAAAGTATTGTAGTGGGATGTACAGTTGTGTCATAGTAGAAGCGTGAAGAAAGGAGTTAGTTCCGATATCAATGTGTCTGCTAGTGCATGTCAGTTAAATTTTAAATTTTCCATTATTTTTGTTTCAATAGGATTAGTGTTCTACCTGCTGTATTGTTTTGGTAGGGATTGGTGTCTTTGTTCCGATGGGGATTGTGTATTTTTTAGGTTGGTGTCTATTGAATCTTTTGGGGATTGGTGTCTTTGGTAGGTTGTTGCCTACATCTCACTATAAAATTCACTTATTATATTCCTACTTGTGAGAGTTTCTCACCGTGGTTTTCCCATCTTGGGTTTATATGTAAATCTGGTGTTGTGTTATCTTGTGTTATACTTTACTTACTAGCTTGTATGGTTTAATGTTGTTCATGTTGAAAATATATAAAGTAGTTGTGAAGGTTTCTGGAATTTTTGTAATTGTTTGGATCTATTGATTCACCCCCTCTCAATAGATTGTGTTCCCTTTAGATGTATATGTATACACACACACACACATATATATCAAACATACATGTATATACATACATGCATATATTCATATATATATATACATATGCAATTACATATAAGTATTTATAATTACATATAAGTATATAGAAATATATGTAATTACATATAAGTATATATAATTACATACATACATACATACATACATACATATATACATACATAAATATATGAATATACATGTAATGTACATGTTTGATGTCATACATACACATGTGTGTGTGTAGATGGATAGATATAATCCTTTAAGGTTCATGAAACTAATTTAGCTAATAGCTCATCCTCGTTGATAAGTTGACACATACAGTGGTAAAAGATCTCAAATTTATATTTAGGTCACTTTTTCCACTATATTTGAAAAAATGATATACCAAAATCCTATGGGAAGAGGATATGTAACAATCTCAAATTAAAATGATGCATGTCTCTCATCCTTAAATTACCCATGATATTGTCCATTTATCTTTCATCCACTCTTTTCTCTACTTGATCTATCTTTTGACTATACGTGTCTTGAGTAAACGAGGGAATGGTGACAAGAGAAGGTTGAGGGGCACTAAGGTGAGTGTAGATATGAATATGGTTAGTATGGTGAATGAAAGTGGTAATAGATTGGGAAAGAGGCACAAGGAGGAAGTATAATGAAGTGCACTTTGACATGGAGGGAGGATGGAGTGAGGGGTAGACATGGTAGAAGAGGGAGCGGTGGAAGTAGTAATCACACAAAATGAATGTAGGCAAGGTAGTACTATATGAAATAGAAATAGAGGAATAAAACATTGTGTAGGATGTGGGTATCTTGAGAGGCATATAATGAGGAGGAAAGATAGAGAAAGGTTGAAATCCATGTGATAGTGGAGGTTGGGGTAGCACTTGGGATGGAACAATGGTTGTTGAAATATAGTGGTAGAAGATGGGACAATGGTAGGAGGGGAAGTATATACACCCAAAAAAAGGTAGATGAAGCAATTTTAGCAACTATAGCTTGTGAGTTCTCTAGACCTCTATCTTGCTGGTAAATTATATAATAGGAATCTTGTCTATTAGTTGTGCATGATCCTTTACATGAGCTAAACTAGCAAGTTAATTGGAAAAATATTATTGGTCAATATTGGTGCCTTGGTCATAATCATTGATATTATTCTCAACATTAGCATTAGAATAGATTTAAATTTTATTTGAATGAGAAACCATATTAGGTTTAGGTGAGCACTCCTTGAAGGAATATTAGAATCACAAGTAGCTCGTAGTTGAAATAATGTAATATGGTTGATCTTTAAGGAGAGATCTAGAAGTGAAGAAATCATTTTTAATTGTTTAGTAGAGCTATAACAATGAATATAAAAAAATTTATGTGCTTGCTTTCTCAACAAGAATCCAAAACTATTAGGGTATGGGGGATTAGAAAGATTCAAAATGTTCTTTAAGAAGAAAAAGACGAGGAATGCCACAAACTAGATGAATCCCCTAATTGGATGGGATAAATTGAACTTTGATGGGGCTTCTAAAGGAAATCCTGGGATGCTAATTAGGGAGTGGTAATTAGAAATGACAAAGACAAATTAATTACAACCTATGTAGGATGTCTTAGTCTTAAAACCAATAATCAAGCAAAGGTGGTGATAGTTTGCTAGGGTCTTTGTCTCACTTCTTCAATTGACTTTAAGTAAAGTCATTCTCGAGTGATATTATATATTGATTATTGATATAATTAATAATAATTCTAAGCCTATATGGAAGATAATGAAATTTATTTTTTGACATTAGATAGTCATCTCAGAGAATTTACTCTTCTTTTTGTGTATGTTTATAGAGAGGGAAACAAAGTGGGTGATAAAATCACAATGAAGGAATACGACATGAGATCTAAAGGTGGTGGAGATTAATGGTCAACATTCCAAAAAGTGTGAATGAGCTATTTCTCAATGATTTGGAGATTTTATTTGAATTGGATGCTTGACCTGGTCCAAATTATGCCAATGCTCTTATGGTTGGCTAATGGTCTTTTCAACATTCCTAAGCACCTTGATCATTATTTTGTATCGATTCCTATAAATTCATATATTTGGATTAATTGGAAAGTCACTCCCTTACACATCAAAGCCATCATTACTCTAATAAAAAAGATTAGGATCTTTCTTTTTAAGAGGAATGTGAGACTACAATGGAGCAATTATACCACAATATACTTGAGATTTATGCTCCAAGGTGATAGTGGCTAACAAAAGATTATTTTTCTAATGATAAGACTATAGGAATGATGATCCAAGGTGGTGGTAGTATGTAGAAAACAGTTGTACTTTTTGAGAATATATTTGGGTTCATTATTTACCTATATGGTTTCCTCATTTTTCATATTAGTTCTTGGTTTATCTTGTTCATTAGAGTTGTTTTTGCTATTATTTCCATGATGGGAGGAGATAAGGTGAGGTTTGAAGCCTCCTCCTATGTGGACATCAAAACAATTCAAGAGGTTTGAGCCATTTTCAACAAGGAGGTGTCATGCCTTACTTCAAATCTATTAGAGGTCTTGACCAACCATTTCTATTCAATTTATGGAGACCTCAAACATGGTTAAGGTGGAAATTGACATTGTAAATCTTAAATTTGTTGAAGGGATAAATGGTGGTCCACTATGTGTTTGGATATTGACAACCTAAAAGTGAGACCAATGGGAAAAATAAAAGTGAAGGGTTTCATAAATTCCTTCCTCATTGGTAAAGAACAACTCGATAAACATCAAAACGAGTTCAAGAGAGAGGATCTCCCCCTATAATGAAGCGAGTCTTTACTTAATTAGGTATTTTACCTTGAAAGGGTATTTTTCAATGTATTTACACTTATCACTTCCCCTTGTTATGTGACCTTCATCGTAATATGTGCATTAGATTTTCATGATATCTTTTGAATTTTATTAAAACCTTTATTAATGAGGTTAGGTGAAATATGGTGAGTGTGCCTCTGCAAAGGGGCCTTATTTTTTTCCTCTACCAATTTTTCTTGAATAATTTCCTAGAGCTTGGCGTCAAGCACCTAGCTAACGAGAATTGACCTAACTCCATTGGGAAGGGTAGGAAAAATATTGTCCCTAAGAATGCTCCCAATCCTATGCTTGGGATTCCCCCTTTCTCTAATAACTCTCAGATTTAACCTAAGAATGATAAATGTAAAAGGATACCCTTAGGGTAGTTGAGAAGATGTTTAAGGCTATTAAGATAACTTATTCTAAAGTCATGTTTGAGAGCCAGGAGAATGACTTTGATACAAGACTTGGATTTCCCTCACACTTTGGATCATGGAGAAGGGTGACAATGATAAAAAAGGTAAACAAAAAAATAAGTTAGCTACTAGTAGTCCTATAAGTGATGACCATAAAAAGAAAACCAAGAAGAATATTATTGTGGGTAGAAAATCTTCTTGCCTTGCTCCTTGTCATCTTGAATCCAGGATTGATCCCCTTGTTGATGAGATCACTTCAGTGGATTCTATCGAGGGGGAAGATGATCTAAATGTGTCCATAGACCTTGAGAGAGTAGCCTTAGAAAGATGTAGAAGAAAGAGGAGAATAACACCCTTAGAAGTGGAAAGAAAATCAAACCAATATTGCTAATAGAGATAACATGAGGAATGAGTTCAAGAAGATCAACAATAGGTAGTATGCTTGCACTTCTTATTATTTTAACCACAAAATGATAATTTTTTTACAAAACAAAATAATCTCATTAAAAAGGAAAATTATAGAGATTTGGAGGGTGTAGTCACCAATATTTTGAATTTGAGTAAAAAATGCTAGGAATGTACAACCTCAAGCATGAAAAATCCTTGAGGAGTTAGTTAGGGCTAAAGCAAAGAAGAATATAATTGCTACTACTAGTGAGTCTATTGGTGATCCTGACTCCCTCAAGAATATTTTGTGTCATAATTTAGAAGAATGAGGAATAAAACTCATTCTTGAGGAATTGGGTTGTTATCCTTCTTGTTAGCTCATATTCATGGTGCCTTACAACTAACGTCAATCTTATGTGTTGCTAGTTTATTGTTGTTAGTCTATTAGGTGTTTTGATTGATATTAGTCCAACTTTTGGTCATTTTGTGTGGTCTCTTTGTTGGGACCTATTTTTCTTTAGCCTTTTGGCTTTTGTAAGGGTAGGAAATGTTGTTATCCCTTTTGATTAATTAAAAAAAAAGCAGTATGGCTTATGCAACAATAAAATAAAGTACAATACACCACTTTCAAATTTTGAAATAAAAATAACAGTAATGTATCATATTTGATAAAAAATCCCTCATAAGGTATCAAATGGTCGATAGAGTGTGCAAAAATAAAGTTCACAAAGGTACGAAAATTAAAAGGAGATATGTAACAATGAAATAATAAATTATGAAATAACACAAACCTTATTGAGATTTGAAAAATGATAATGTAATAAAAAATTACAAATCTTATACCTTAAAAACAATGAAGGTATGACCTCTAAGATAAAGCCCTTGGTGGGTAAGATCAAATGGGTTTACAAAAAGCCTAAAGGTAAATGATATTTTCTAAGGGTAAATCTTGAAATATTAAAAAAATAAACACAATCAAACACTACTTATCCTAGATTAATGTAATGATAGTTGGGAATGATATAACATGTAAATCAATGTTAAAGTAGGAAAACAATGTGAAGTGATAGGTGCACTCAACTCTTGGGGATGTGATGAAGATAAAACCTAATGCAACACATAACTTGATCTTCTAGGTATGGAACACAAATACCCCAACTGTGCTCATTGCTTGGAATTCAATGCAGACTTGTGTTCCTATATGGTTGATTTCATAGCTTTGGATTAATCTTATGTACATTCAATTTCTAACATATAGTCCTAATCTAAGTAGTACATACTTGTGCTATCTAATTAGCTATAACATCTATTCATTATTGATTGTTAAGAATTCATTATATTTAAAAGCATCTTGCAAGATCACTAGATACTAAGGGCCAAGTTCTCCTAACCCAACCCCCTTGATTAGATCAACTTTACAATCATGATAAAGATTGACAAACAATATTTAAGCACGCAAATAATATAAATGCTAATTTTAATGCGTGTATTGTTTCTTTTATAACTCCAAATCAAAAGGTTTTTATTGAACGATTCTTGTATTTCTTATAATTTCAAGATGATCTTTTAATGTTCAAATACGTTTTTAAATATTAAAACATAATGAATCGTTGCTCAAGTGTGTTTTGACTTGAATCCCAGTGACTAGAAGAAAATGATAAGATTAATCATTTGAAATTTACAAAATAATTTTCTAACTAGATTCACACCATATAAATTTACTTCCATGTACCATGAAAATAACACAAAATATGTAATCTTAAAATTAAAAATAAATATATAAAATTATAACTAATAAATAATGTGAATATATAAAATATAATAAAAATAAAGATAAATAAAAATAATCAAATATTAAAAAAATAAAACTTAATACAAAATAGACTAGGCATTCTCTCAAAATACACATAAAACTAAATAGAAATTAGAATGGATATACAAATTTTACCAATTTTTTCTTATTTGTATGTGGGACAACCTTCAATATTTTGGCGGGAGAGCAGACTGAAAAAGCGAGGAGGATTATTTCTGCCGTGGCAATAATGGGAAAGAGTAAGGGAGCAGGGGACGAGAATGATGGACTGGAGATTACTGCAATCGGCTTTGTGTACAAGGGTCCATGGGAAAAGAAATACTGGAGCTGTTCCAGGGTAACTTTTATTCATCTTCACTTTTTTCTGTTAAGGCGTCTAAATAACAATTTCTAAGCATTCTTAAAATTCTGTTATTTTCTAAATTTTTCTTTTAAGGTTCTACTGTCTTGCAGGGTCGTGCAAAATGTGCCAGAGAATAGGCTTTAATTTGAGTAAACCCAGCTTAAATTTGTATGTTCCAAAATTAATTTTAATGTCAAAGAAAACATACATTCAGGAAAAAAGCTTCTAGAGTAAATTGTCTATTCAAAATTTGCATAATTTTTGGATCCCGCGCGCAATCCAGCACGAGGATTGCCAGAATAGATCAATAAGTACCCCTTGCCATCCTAATGGAGCGGAAGCCAAGAAAATTAGTTAGAATCTAAAAATATTAGAAAGCAACGAAGTAGCGAAAGTTAAAATAGGTTAAAATAAAATTGATGTGGCGGGACAAGGATATAACGGTGAGACTAATTAGAGTAAATAATGAGAAAATCAACTTAGATTGGTTAAATGGTAGAAGCACATAAAAGGAGGTGAAAGTATATGAAGGGTACCAAGAAAACAGCAATGGGTGAGAATCGAGGAGGTTAGGAGAGCAGCGGGCTAAAAAGACTACGAAACATAAGGTTCTATTGGTGTTTGAATGTTTTTATGATAGATTTTTATAAGAAGCTTTAGTCACACACTTCATCTATATCGAAGTTATGTAGGTGTCTATTTCTTAATCTGTCCGAGTGCTTGAAAGAGAGGAGATTACTCCATTTTTCTTTATTTCTGGTTAGCTTGGGTAGTTTTGTTTAGCTCCCTCCGCTTTCATCTAGAGCCTACATCTCTTACACAATTTGTTATAAGAACTTTTTTCTCGGTTGAAGACACATTGTGATTATTTATAACTAATTACCCTTTCCAGGTTTTTTTCTCTACTTGGAATATTGTTATATTTACTTAAAATATCTCAGATGCAATTGTGTGTGGCCTTATAAGGTATTAGATGGAACAATTTTTTTGGTAATCTAGAAGCATGACTTTGGGGTGAAAGTATTACTAATTATTTTTATAGGAGAAGCCACCTACGGAAATAAACTAATACCCTAAAACATACACGTATTACAATGAGAAAGGCCATTACTCATGACTGTATTCTACAAAACACTTTTCTTTTTGTTGGAGAAGGCAAATCATCCCTCAAGATTTTGAGCCTAATAAACAACCCTACCTCCTTTAGATGAGTTACTAGGGTGTATGGTACCTCTTTCACCAAAACATGGTGTCATCACTTAATCCATTATAGTATATCTTCAATGCATTCATGAGGAATAGAACTTTGGTGCAGTATATAACAACCATGTACGCTCACCAACCTCATGACAACAATAGAAAGAGAATCCAAGACACTAATATCACATAGTTTTTGGAAAAGAGCATGTCTCTAGAGAGAGTCAATTGCCTTTCTACCAAGCAATACAACTAATGTAGGAGCACTTGGGTGAATGCGCAATCAGCATCACACAAAAAAAAATTGTTTCGGGAGATTGGCGAGGTTTCATAGAAAATCTTCTTACTGGTAGAATTTTGACTCCATCTTGGATTTGATGGCGAAAGTTTCAAAGTCATACAATTAACCATTTTGGAGATTTAATCATTTCATGACTTCGGTTGGTGATTTGGAAAAGTTTTAAAATTTCAAAATCCATGAGGTTTGAGGTAGAGTGGCTTGGTGGAAAGTTGGATAATGTTGATACGCTCATCTCTGCAATTTTCTAGAAGAATTCGAGCTCCTAGTAAGAAATTACATCAAAATTCACTTTTGCTCCATGCATTCATTTCATTGGCGACAGGATGATGTTATTGGTTACGTTGGCATTGGCAATGTTCTTAAGGTATAGATAATATGCTTTGATGAGTTCTTTGCATATTATTTTGACTCCCTCCAAGTTGAAGTGATAGAGACTTCGTCTTACATTATCGTGTTTACTTCATGATCACCGAAAGATAATAATGGTTTTATAGAAAACAAGAGATAAAATAAATGGTTCTGGCTTTGGAAAATAATGCAAAGGGAAATAAACAGTTGGACATGAGAAGTTAAAAGGACAAGAAGAATATGAATTATAAAGTAGAGTCAATAAAATAAGAAATTAAGTGCCACGAATGATAGGAGAGGGGGTGTGGTTGAAGGAGACAAGGAGCTGCGAGGTAAAGCAAGAATATGCAAGAACTTCCTAATTAGCCACGCTAGAAGATGTGTTAGATGCACAAGACAACTAAGAGGGGGGTGGGCGGAGGGGTGGGGGGGTGAATCAGTTGTACTTTAAAACATTAAAACCCTCATTAACATTTAGGTCTTTATAAGCCCTTAAACCCTTAATCAAATTTAGAATGAAAGTAAACAAAGCAGCAACACATCAAAACACCATACACAATAGAACACCAGTACGTGGAAAATCCAAGAAGTGAAAAACCACAGTGAGGATTAGCTTACAATATAGAGTAATAGCAACACCGAATACAATAGGCTCACTACCGGTGGGTTCACTTCCCAAAAGAAAGAAGGGCTCATTGCCAAAGGAATCACTATCCAGAAGAAAGAAGATAGAAGATAGAAGAGGGGGTGGCTCACTGCCAATTTGAACTGCTAATAGTGCATCTCTTGTATGCTGAAGGTACAGTTCCACTGAAGCACAAACAACTCATTCGATAGACTAAAATGTAGACACCTTCTGCTCACAGCATTTGGGAGTCATAGGCATTAAAGCTCGTACTTAGATCACCACACTTGATCACTTTAGCATCTTTTGCATCACACACCTTCTCTGCTTAATCCACACAACAACTCGCCTTGTATTTATACCAACTGTGACCTAAAACAATCTTAATTAGGTCGGCCTTAAGGAAACATATGCACCTCAACCGTGCAACATTTGTTAGGTCGGCACCAAACACTTCCACCGTGTAAAGAAGTGAAGGCAAATCATGCCACAACTTAGTTGGGACCCAAATCTACACCGAAACGCTTCTCAACACTTTCACAAACAACAATCATCCTCCACAATTAACCCTAGCACGCTAGGTCAGCCAAACCTACACTAACACTAACAAGCGACCACAAGTATGCCTCTCCAGGTTCGAAAACATCTCACGGACTACACAACAACATTCCAAAACATCTCAAAATATTCCACATCATCGAAATGTTTGCCACTACTATTGCAACCACCTGAAACTTAAGAACACCTTTATTTTGTGCAACTAGACACATTGGCACAAACATTCAACACATCAAACAACTTTGCGGAACACCACAACACCTGAAACTTCAAGGGAAGGTAGATACAAAATATATAAGCATGTTCCTAGATCCACAAGACAAGAACCTTCATTGTGGAGAAATTCAAAGCAATCTCATTTCTCCCAGACACCCTGTTTCACCAGACAGGCATACTGTCAAACACATCTTCCACTGCAGAACGATCCAAAACCTGAAACTCTGGTTATAGAAGTTCTGAACACCTCTCATCATCATATCCAAACCACACAAGCATATCTTCAACCATGAAGAAATGCAGAGCAGAACATTGAACACCACTTTGTCACATTGAACTCTCTTTTATTCAAATTTTCTCAAAAGCACTTGGAAACCAAGTGAACCAATTGCATCAGCAGCACTACTAACATCTCTACAACACATCTGCAACATCCACAAAGCCTCTCATCAACTATTGCACATCCAACTATCTCTCCAAACACAACTTCTGCAACTATACTAAAGTAAGACATCAATGACAACACCAACATTGTGTCAACACCAATACCAACAACTCCAATGCTAGGGGTTGACATCATCAACACCAACAACATTCCAACATTCTCTTCATACAAAGGGTTGACATCAATCACAACACCCAAACAACTCACAAATAACTCAAGCTTCCAACAAGATGAATGTTGGAGCATTAGAGAGGAGTTACATGAGGTAAGAGGCGCCTGTTAACAGAGTTTTAAAATTGCAAACCAAAGTGGAGGAAGTTCACGCCTCAGTGGAAGGAGAGGCTGTAGGTAATAGGGGGCAACAACTATAGTTTATAAAAACTAGTGCCAAAGGAAGGAGAGCTTGCGTGGGAAGGGGCAGTGAATGGGAAGAAATGTCCACGTAGCAAGAGAAGACTCATAGGCCACACAGCATATGAACTTACATATATCCTGTATATTGAATGACATATGGGGCAGCTGTGTATAAGATAGGAAGGAGGAAGGTAGGGGGCGTGGCTCTGAGGGATAAGCTAGTGCAGTTTTCTTGAAATGTGTGAAGAGCAAACCGAAGAGTATGGAAAGAGAGGTTGCACCATTTAGTAAAAGACGATTAATGGTGATAAGGTAGCAAGGAGATGGTAAGAGAGAAACAAAGGTAATAGATGGGAGAATACAAAGAGATGATGGAGTTGTTTGAGGCTCTGCTAAAGTAGAAATTGTAAATATATGTTTCATGAAATTTGAATGAATAAATATATTTCAATTTGTTTTCAAATTTGAATGTAAGTTGAAGCCGTAGTAAAATAATGTTGTGCAATCTAGAATCAATTGAAATTGACAAATGAAATTGTCTATTTAAATGTTAATTGTTTGCGGAGTCATTTGTAATCTGTGATTTTGTGAGAGTTAGGCTGAGACAGTGGAATTGTGTTTTCCGTCTTCATCAACAACTTTTGAAGGCCATAAGCAAGTCTCATCAATAGCTAGGAGCTAAACCTTGCTTGAATGTTGCTTTATGATTACCACTCTCCAAGTACTCAAGAAGTTTCATGCCCAACACAATGGCATAAAGTTTGGCAAATGTATGCTTAGTCATAATAGTCATTTAGTTTTATGGGTTTGAGCTATCTTTAGATTTGTGAATGCGGGTGAATAATATGCTACACTGAAGATGGGGGAACACATGTAGTGTCCCCTTTTCTAGCTTGCATGGTATGATGTCGTTAGCCTATTTCTCCTTGGTTCCGTAGGCTAACCAGGGCTTTTAAGGAATCTTGAGGTTTTTTGGCCTAGGCAATTTTTGTTTCAAGTCAATCCAGGGCATCAGGAGGCAGTTTTGGTATACTTGCTATTTTTAGTAAGTCGTTAATGCTATTAATAGTAATTCATCAAGTGGACTGTGATCTCCAGTGACAATGCCTTTTCAATGGAAAGTTGGTTATTATCGTCAGATGATTTCAGTTCCATTGGTTTAATTCGTCTCTGCATTAATAAAGTTTAAATTATAAAGTTAAATCCAATTATTTGACTTTACTAATGTGAGTCTAAAGTTAAGTGGGAAAATGAATAGTAAAAGGGGCCCCTTATTTTAAAACACATGAGACATCAAAAAGGCAAAAAAGAAAGTTTATGTTTTATCCCACATTGGTCAAAAGTGTGAATGAACTCTTATGAGAAGCTTATAAAAGTGTTGCAAGGGCTCACTTTCAACACATTTTGGTATATGCTTGATTTATTATTCTCTTGGAGAATTCTAAGAAGCTTTGACTTTTAACAGGTTTGAGGACGGAAACCCTCGAGCTTGGAGGCGGTGGATGGAAACCCATTGTCTATTGGAGATATTACTCAAGTGTCTCACTTTGTGCTTCAAATTCATACTTCTGGTTTTCCAATCTGATTGTAAGTTTTGTGGCTACTATTGGATATTTCTGTTGTTATTCTATTGAATATTTTAGGACAATATTCATATTTAATTTCAAATCTCTATTTCAGTCTGATCTTTTATGATTTTTAGTATAATCAGTTGGATAAATAAAAATCAGTTTGCATGCAAATTGTTTGTTAAATTTTTTGTGGAACATTTGGAAAAAAATTGGGACAAATATCCATAGGGGATGTTTTAGTGGTATCAGAGTTGAAAATCCTGCCCAACTTGTGAGGTTTTTATGAGCGACAGAGACAGTTTTGCAGAAATTTGGAATACATAAGAAGTTTAATTTATTGGGAATTTATGAGGGTGCATATTAAACATTAAAATATTGACCTAGTTGCCTGCTTGCTTGGTCAAATATTTCTGAAGATTATGCTTAGTTTGGAAGCATACGATTTTTGTAGCCTGGAATTCATTTTCAGTTCTTTGGCAGAAATCGATTTGAAAATAAAGGATATTTTGGATAGTCGGGTTGAGCTAAACAGGCAGGCAAGGAGCTCTCTAAAGGTCAAATTGTGGCAACTAGAAGACATATCTGGATATAAGACAAATAACAACAGCTTTGGAGAGAGTCCGACTTTATATTTTTGAAGGATGTTTTCATTTGATTTGGAATAAGTCAAATTACTTTTGGGTGCAGCTTGTGAATCACCAACTCGATTTTGACAAATAATCGCACCATAGGACAAAACCAAGGCAAGAGTCGATAGTATTGGTGGAAGAAGACAAGTCCACATCATCGATTGAAGATAGAAATAGTTCTGAAGACTCTTATTGAAGATTCAAGCTGCTGCTAAAGACAAAAGTCAACAAAAATAATAATCATCGGGTCTTCATTGATAAGTTGGAAGCTTGGTTAAGCAATACGAACGGGGATGGTATTCAGTTGGTAGGCTATGTGGTGAAACTTCTATTATATGTTGATGATCTTATCCTAATTTCTAAAATAGCCCATGGGTTAAGAGAACACTTGAAAGCTCTAGAACTCTTTTGTCAGGAGGTTGGGATGCAAATGAATAGCATCAAGACCAAAATCATGATTTTCTCATTGAACAAAAAGGATAAACAAAATACCTTTCTTTTTGAAGGTAGCCCGCTTGAAATTGTGAAAGAATACAAGTATCTTGGGATAGACTTTCATTATAAGCTTAGTTGGGAGACTTGTCGTACGAAAAGGATGCTAGGAGGTTGGAAAGCCTCATACCTTCTGCAGAACAGGTGTAGAAAAGCCGAGCTTTGGGATTGGAAAACCAAGAAAACCTTTTTTGGTTTGCTTGTTGTGCCGGTTGTTCTTTATGGGTGTGAAGTGTGGGGAAGCAGTATGTCAAAGTGCAGTTGGAGGCAGCTAGAAAGAATTCAGAAACATCTAATAACAAGCAGTCTCAAAGATAAAACCACAGTCCCATATGAAATTCTTTTAGTTGAAGCAGGGACTTTTCCTTTGGAAGCATCAGCGTTAACTTGGTTGATAAGCTATTTAAAAAAGGTTGAAAACATGGATGACCACCGTTGGCCTAAAATGGTTATGAAGGAGACGCTAGATCGTAGGGAAAAAACTTGGATGAAGCAGAACAACAAGTGGATGAACAAGTGGGACATCAATTTGCAAGAGTGTCCTAGCACCAATAGTGAAATAAAAAGCTACATGAATGAAAAATTTAGAACTGCCATGTGGTCAAATCAGATTGGGCGTAAAAAAACTTACTACATCAAAGAGTTTAACCCAAAAAAGGATCTTGGTGAAAAAACTTATTTAGGTGCAGCTATTAAAGGGAAAGCAAGGCTGTTAGTTGCACAATTGAGGACGGGATCGCATCACCTTAGGTGTGAGACCGGTAGGTGGAAGATGCCCAAAGAAACTTGGGAAGAAAGAACTTGTATTTTCTGCAATAAGGGGACTGTGGAAACGGAATGGCACTTCATCATGGAATGCACCGCTTACAAGGATATCCGTACTCAACACGAAAATGGTTTGAAAGTTGATAATATGCAACAGCTCTTTGGGGAAGATAAGATTAATCAGACGGCTAGCCTTCTAGTCAAAATTAATAGTAGGAGACTCGACTTGGAAAAGAGCATGAAGATTGATTAGGCCTGGTTTTGTCTTGGTCCCTTAGACTATTTAGTCTCGTGGACGTCATTAAAATCTTTCATTCATTCATTCAATAAGGTTTGACGCCTCTTCACAACTTGCTGCGGGCTTTTTGAATGCTAAGGTGGAAGGCACTTGTCGTGTTTGGGAGAACAAGACAAGAATAGAAAAAGGACGAAAGAAAGAGGAGCTGATTTGGAGTTTATCAAATGCTAAGGGAAATCAATGCTAGGTGGTTGAGGTCATAGAGGTTCGATAAAGACAAATTAGAGAGGCGCTAGGTGAGCAGCTAGCTACAGACAAAAAGATTAAAGTAATTCGATTTTGGCTCCTATCGGGTCTTGCTTGAAGTCTAAAGGCTTTGTATCTAGTGATAAAAACTGATGCATAGCTGGGAACATCGTATTTAATGATAAAGACATTGATATTTGAAACGTGACAGAATGCGTCAGGGATTCAAAATTATTTGGAGAGTCGGGAGGTGCTGGAAATTAGTCAAGGCCAATAAAGACAAAGGAGGAAAGTGGCACAGTTATCTCCACATTATATTTGGATCAGACAAGATATGTCAGATTTGAAGGAGTTGAGTCATTCAAAGCACAGGAGTTTTATTGTTGAGGACATTGACTTCAGTTGTGCCGCTCAAGACAAAATAGTGACCTTTAGGCTAGGTAGTGACAGGTTTGAAAAGAGGAAATTATGGCGTAGCTTTTTGAGTGGTAAAGAGGGACGAATTGGAAGAAATTGTTGAAGTCTCCTTTGCTGGAAATCATCGAATCAAGTCAAATATACAGGTTCAATACAAAATTTACATTCCTCTTTGTCTCTGGTTTCAGTCAATAAAATCACTGTCATAGACAGTAGTTTGCAGGAGCATAATGACTTGTAATGTAGAATTGATTGCATAATAATCCACCATAGAAAAGGACGGTCATATTAATGTACCCAACATTGTAATGACATTATAGAATTAACATTTGGAGCGCATTTGGATATCTTGCATCGCTGTCCTGTTAGCTACCTCATAGCTTGCATTCTGTATTCAAGTCTGCACTTTCAAGGCATTGTACTGTAGCTGGACTTGCATCTGTAATGATAAGTATTGTAATCTTCAAGTACAAGCTACAATAGAAAGGATTTGGAGTTTGCTCTCTAATTGTTTGACACAATGTCTCTTGCTGTAGCTGAGTGTCTACAATTAGTTTAGTCATCTCATTGCATTGAAAAGGCAGATATATATTTGCATTGTCTTGTAGTACATTGATAAATCATTAGACAACATCAATTGCATATTGTACATCATTCAAAATCAGAAAACACAAACAGAAAATCAGATACCAGCAAATACACAGTTGCAGCTCAAGTGTTTGACGATATTCCTTGAAGTTTAAATCAGCAAAACAGGGTCAGATTTATCGGGGGATACTATAGGCTGAAATATATACAGCGGAAAAGGTCATCATGGCAAAGTTGTTTAGCAATAAACAGGCATGGAAAGAAATTGAACAAACACAATACAAGGTCATACATAGTTGGTAGCGTTTAGATGATTCACTTTCAAAGTTTGGACTTTCCAAAGGATCATCTTCACGTTCTTCTGGAAAAGGTCCAGAACCACGAGACAAAGAAGCGGTGGTGATTAGCATGTTTGAGGAGTATAATATTCTTCCTCAATATGCTAAGAATAATCTTCCTTTCAAGGACTACATGAACATACACCCGAAACTTTGCCACAAGACTGAGCATGCAAGGAAGGAATATCACACTATAGCTCAAGAATTGTTCGTACATGGAATGGATAGAGTATCTTCACATATGGTTGTTACAACTCTTCATGAGAATGATTTGGTGTGTTCAAGTTTAGATGAGGTATGCAAAAATTTATATGATGAATTTGATAGACATGCTGATTTGACTCAAGGAGACATTAGGACAGCCTTGGGAAATGATTTGTCTACATCATCCTTGCAAGAGGTTTCTCAAGAGGCTTCTACTTTAGAGGCTAGCATAGATCGTATTAGTGTTTTGGATAGCAAAGGTGTGGATTCTTTGGGTGATCATAAGGTAGATACTCAAGGTTTGAGTATTAATGATGCATTGTGTGAGAAGGATTTGTGCCACCACAAGTTAGGTTCTTCAAATCAGACCATAGAAACCAATTAGAAAATTTATTTAATGGCAATGAATCCTAGGATCGTGATTTGGATGGACATGAAATTGCTTTGGTAGCGGAAGTGTGTGAAGATATCATCAAAACAACAACTTCTACCCTGCCAGTTGAGCCATCCTTTGAGGTACATAGCAGCAGTACCGTTGATGATATTGCGAGTGAAGTTGATAGCACTCATGATGTTTCTTATCGGTTAGTGAGCAAGGATGATTCAACCTCATATCATAGTGCAAACTCTAAATCAAAAAACTTGTATGGGGGTGATAAGTTCCAAGGTCCTCATCATTTGGTAGGGCAACTAAAGGCGAACAAAGATGTTGGCCCTTCATAGTTGGAGTACTCTCATAACAAAAGAGCACAGAGAGAATGGTCTTTCCCTTGCAGAGTTTCATGCACTTCGAGAAGCAATTGGAATAATGAAGCAAAATTACCTACAACTACTTGCGGACAAAGATTTTCTTCTCGTGTGGGATTGCATCTGTCATACGACATTGAAGGGAAAGGAAGAGGAGGTTGATGAGCTCACTCATGAGCTTGAGGTGACTATGGACTCGTTGAAGAGCGCCCAGTTAGCCCTTCAAGAGTCACAGTCACGGATAGAGGAGCTTACTGTGGAGTTGAGTTTGGCACAGTCTTCACCATCTTCAAATATAGTTTAGGTTTCCATGGCAGTAGTTGGTGAGGAGCATGTATCCACGGATTTTGGTTGTGAGCAGGTTGAGGATGTGGTTACATCCATCACGATTAAAGGTGCAGTCGATATAGATGGGATGAGTGCATTGGTTGAGAGTTGCAGGAACCACATGTTGCACTAGGTTCTCCTGAGGTTAGTCCCATGATAGGTGATGCAGGGCAGATTATTGATAGCTCTTGTGACATTGTAGTCGATTCACCAGAGAGTTGTGTGACAACTCACGACACTACTCCATCTTCTTCACAGGAGATATGCAGAGTATCATCTAGTTGGGAGATTGATCCTTATGTTGATTTGTTTCCCTCCCCTGGAAGCAAATCAGTCATTTCATCCCATGCAGTTGATTATGATTGGTAGTTTGTTGAGCCAATTCAAGAGTACAATTCGATTTATTGTTCCAGGGATTCAGAGATGGATGATTCAGATCAGGATGGAGTGATTGTGCAGTTTGTGAATAATCCATTATTTGAGTTTGATGGTGGATTGATCTATGATAATCTACTCTTCGAGTTGGAAGCTGATCACACTCCTGATACTAGTTCAGGGTTGAGCGACAATCGCAGTGTTTGGGATTGTTCCAATGCATCGGGATTCCAAACAAGGCTCACGGAGGAGTTTTACAGTGTGTACACGGTGAGGAGTACTTACAGTTTTTCCTTTGATCCACCTGTGCATGATTTGTATTCGATGCAAAATTCTTGTACACATGATGATTCTCTTTGCGCGGTTGAGGGAAGCCAATCATTTTTGTGCTCAGTGTTACCATCTTCAGAAGATGAAACTAGAGGTTGCAAGTATTCAACTCAGTTGTTTGCAGGGGATTACTTGTAAGATTAGAGGATGTACTACCATCATGCTGGTGAGTACTTGACAGGGTTTGCCACTTGTGGGTTTCAATGGGATACAGGGCTTCTAGGAGGTTGTAGTGGCAGTGGGCATGATGGCTTGGTTAGTTATCACATCCATGGGAGTTTAGCAGGAGTTGCAGAGAGATATTGTGTTACAGACACTTTCAAATGTTCTTTTCTTCGCATGACAGATGGATGTGAGGTTCAGTATTTTTGGGATCCAAGCGGCAACAGGTTTGGCACTGTGTATTGGATGGGTCCCATTGGGTTGCTTCACTATCTGCAGCATGGTGAAGTGGAGATTAGATTTGAGCAGTGGAAGTCTGAGGGTGTTTTTCATAGCAAACTTCTATTCTGGATTTGGGATCTAGGTATTTTTATGTTGGACACTTTCCAATATGTTGAGAGATCCTTTGTGTGCATCAGGGTTCCGGTTTGGGTTCACTGGGGAGTATTGCTGCATGTGGATGATGTTGCTTCACAGTTTGTGGTGTATGGTGTTTTTATTAGGGTGGAGCAACGGGGTGGTTGATGTTTGCTTGAGGGCAAGCAATCTCGGGAAGGGAGGACTATAATGTCCCCTTTTCTAGCTCGCATGGTATGATGTTGTCGTTAGCCTATTTCTCCTTGGTTCCGTAGGCTAACCAGGGCTTTTAAGGAATCTTGAGGAATTTTGGCCTAGGCAATTTTCATTGCAGGTCAATCCGAGGCGTTTGCAGGTAGTGTTGGTATACTTACTATTTTTAGTAAGTCATTAATGCTATTAATAGTAATTCATCAAGTGGGCCGTGATCTCCAGTGACAATGCTTTTTTAATGGAAAGTTGGTTATTATCGTCAGATGATTTCATTTCCATTGGTTTAATTCGTCTCCATATTAATAAAGTTTAAATTATAAAGTTAAATCCAATTATTTGACTTTACTAATGTGAGTCTAAAGTTAAGTGGGAAAATGAATAGTAAAAGAGGCCCCTTATTTTAAAATACACGAGACATCAAAAAGGCAAAAAAGAAAGTTTATGTTTTATCCCACATTGGTCAAAAGTGTGAATGAGCTCTTATGAGAAGCTTATAAAAGTGTTTCAAGGGCTCACTTTCAACATGTTTTGGTATATGCTTGATTTATTATTCTCTTGGAGAATTCTGGGAAGTTTTGGCTTTCAGCAGGTTTGAGGATGGAAACCCTCGAGCTTGGAGGCAGTGGATGGAAACCTATTGTCTGTTGGAGATATTACTCAGGTGTCTCACTTTGTGCTTCAAATTCATACTTCTGCTTTTCCAATCCGACTGTAAGTTCTATGGATACTTTTGGATATTTCTGTTGTTATTCTACTGAACATTTTAAGGCAATATTCATATTTAATTTTAGATCTCTATTTCAGTTTGATATTTTATGATTTTTAGTATAATCAGTTGGATAAATAAAAATCAGTTTGCATGCAAATTGTTTGTTAAATTTTTTGTGGAATATTTGGAAAAAAATTGGGGCAAATATCCATAGGGGATGTTTCACAACATGAGCAAATGATCTCAGTTATAGGCTCTACCCTAAGGAAGGTAAGTGAATCCACAACATATTTTAGGAGTTTGTTTTTAAATCCTTAATATTTTGTTGCATTAAAAGTCTAGAGCTTCTAGATTGATCAAGCGGGAGTGGGAGAGGCAACTCTTAGTCATAGTCTAGTCTAGAATATCATAAAGACAAGTTATATAAGAGATTTGAGCCTTGGGGTCAATATCTGGGTGTCTTCTTTGAGAGAAGGGTGTGACAATTTTTAAGGAATGATAGAGGGCATCAACTCACCATAATGCAAGGCTCAAGGAGATGATGATGGTATCATTGAGAATTGTGAGCTAGGACAAAATGGAGCCTTTGATAAATAGATTTGCTACCATCACTTACCATTGGTTCGTTGGTTAGGAACCAAAACGACAAGGTGGATTAGATTGGTGAACCATATGGGGAAATATCAAGGACCGTCTCTCAAACAACACAAGATAATAAATTGTACTTGGCTATAGTGGTGGGGGTGGCTGGTGATCAATGTATAATTTACATCAAAGTGGATCATGGTTTAGTGACTATTGCATGAGTGTATGGGGAAGGGTGCAAAAAGAGTTGAGATTTGCACTAAGAGTGGAAGGCAAGACAACATGATCAATCAGAGAGAGCTGATAAGAGATAAGAAGAACATGAATGCTTAGAATTAGAGACTTGCTTCCAAGAAGATTATTCAACCACACATGCCCCTACTATGTGTAAAATAAGTTAATTTGTTGGAATCAGGGAAATAAGGTCTTCATTAAGAATGTGAAGACTCTGTGACTTGCTAGTTGGTAAAGATGTCTCCCACAAGTTGTGATAACACCTAGGAATGCATTTAATTGCTTCTTGGCTTATTGCAATTCCATTTGATTTAGGTAAGGAAAATGCATTTAGGTGATATTGGTTTGGAACTGCAATTTAGCACATTTGGTGTTGTTTCATGTTCTTATAACATTGTGGTTTGAAAACAATTTTTTTTTTAGGCGAGGATTGGAAAGTAGAACAAAATGAAATATTTTGTTATTTCCAAATGAAGATTTGCATTCTTATTTATAAGTTAGTGAAAAATCATTTGACTTCCATGAATAAACTGAAAAATGAAAACTATCAAAATTGAATGCTATGTTACTCCATAGGATTAACTCAATTACAATTCACATTCTCCTCCTTAATTTGAAGGGGTTATAGTTAAACTAAGCATTTTTTGTCTTCTCAAACTTCTCTTGTCCAAGCACTTGGTGAGAATATATGTTGGCTGGTTTATAGTTGGAAAATACTTTAGTTGTATGCGGCCATCTTTCATAAGACGTTGAATCAAATGAAACTTTGTGTTGATGTTTCTGGTTTGATCGTGAAAGGTTGAATTTTTTGCTCTTTTGATTGCGAATGTATTGTTGACTAGGATAGCTATTGATGAAACTTGTTGTTTCTGAAAATCTTCAAGAATTTTTTTGAGCCATAATAATTCCCTAGTTGCCTTGGAAGATTCCTTATATTTTTCTTTTGTTGAGGAGAGCTAGCATTGGTTACTACTTAGATTTCCAAGAGATGATTGTTGACCCTAGACGCCTTAGGAAACTTGAAGTTGATTTCCCATCTTCCAAATCACTACATGGTCAGAATTTGAATAACCAACTCATGTGAAATTCACTGCCTTGGAATATTTGAGCCCTTAGGTCTAAGTTCATTTTAGATACCAAAGAACTCCAATTGTTGCCACCCATGATTTTCTATAGTTGTTGCACAAATCTAGAGAGGACATCAACAACAAAAGAAACAACTGGTCTTCTTGTTGGTTGTACTTAGTTGCATCGACAAACTCTACAATATGATCTGATGTTAGTTTCAAATTTTATTCCATAGGAGTTATTGAGTGGTTTGTGTTTTGATTTTTGAAATTTGCTTAGAATTTTGTTGGTATATGTTTGCTGGGCAACGAAGATATGGTTGGGTTTTTGAATTACCGTAGTACTCAAATAGTTATGAAGGTGTCCCAAGTTAGTTATTCAAACCTTTTCTTCAATTCTTGTTTCCCAATTGTAATGTATTGTTAATTATTACTAGTTATGAATATGCCATCCCCATAAACCAGGTATGCAACCATATTGTCAACTTTTTTGACAAAAATAGTTGCATCATCAAATTCAAAGTGCTTGAAATTAATCTTCAAGAGTTGTTTGGTGAATTTTTCATACCATACTAATGGGAATTGCATCAACAATACAATGATTTATAGCTTGCACACTTGTTGTCCTTGAAATTTGATTGCATATCCTTTTGGTTGAGTTATATGCATTGTATCCTTGAGATCACCTTCAAGAATACAATTTTCATGTCCACTTGATGCACTTTCCATCCATTTTGTGGTGTCAAGGCCAACAATGCATGAATTGTAGTCCACTTAGCTATAGGTGCAAAGGTTTGTTCATAGTCTATGCCTTCTTTTTGAGCATATCCCTTTAGGACAAGGCTTGCTTTATGTTTGCCAAGTGAGTCATCTGATTTTACTTGTTTCAAAAGACCCAATCGCAACCAATAGTTTTACAGCCTAGTGGAGGATCAACCAACTCTCAAGTTCCATTTTTCAAAAGAGCATCTCAATTTGCCTAACCTTCCCCCACATTTCAATATTTTCAAATTATTTAAGGGAAGTTGATTCTTAGTCTATTGTTATATTGATTTCATCAATATAATCTAGGTTAACTTCTTTAAGATTTTTCAAGTTAACTTCTTCATTGGATTGACCTTGTTGTCTTGCCTTGGATCAACTTCTTGTTCATGTCTTGCCAATTTCATCAGGTCTCAAATCTACAAGAGTTTATTGGACTTATTTTGCTCATTTTTTGAAGGTTTAGGTTGAATTATTGGTGCTTCTATTTCTTGCTCAAGATCTCCATCATGTTCCAACTATTCGTGTGTAGTTTTCTAAATCCCTTTTTTGTCTAATGAAGTTTGAGATTCTTCATGAGAGAGGATTGCTTGTTTGACATCTTGAGGCAAAGAGTCCAAATGTGGTTCCAAATTACTAATCCCCTACTCAAAGTGAGGAATCTTGCAAGGATGTTCTTTCCAAGGGACAAACTTGGCAAAAATTTCAAGCTGTCGTAATTGGCATTCAACATTGACATTATTACAAAATACATCACAAACAATAAGAATTTTCTTATTTGCTTCATCATACGACCAATATGCTTTTTTGGAATCATAATATCCTTGAAAGAGACATATTTGACCTTGGGGGTCCTGCTTACTTCTCTCCTCCTTGGGAATCAAAGAATAATAGGTGGAACCAAAAATATTGAGATGTTGAATAGATGGAGGATGACCAAACCAAAATTCGTAAGGATTTGCTTGGTGAAGAGTAGATGAAGGGGAGCAATTACGTACATAAACAACTGTTTTTGCTGGTTTTGCCTAAAAATGCAACTTTATTCCTTTTAAATATAACATTTCCCTAACCATATTAATGATAGTTATATTCATTTTTTCAACTACACCATTTTATTGGGGAGTACTTGGATGATGAGATTATGCTTAATCTCATTTTGACTAAGGTAATCCTTGAAAAACTTTTGATGTAATCTATTTAGTCTCCACCATTGTCTCTTCAAAGAGTGCCAATTGCAATTTGAGTTTCATTTTCAATCATAATGCAAAATTTCTTACAAGATTCAAACACTTCAAATTTCTTCTATAAGAAATGTTAGTGTTTTATAGTTGCGGGAGGTATTCCCTAAGCTAAAGCAAGTCGGCTTTCATGTTTTATAAACAAAATATAATAATTACTAGGTCGGCTCTAGAGTGAGCTCACCTAGTCTTCTATAAATATGTGAAGGTGTCTCCTCATTTTGGCATCAATCAATTAATTCCATTTAAAAAAAAAATCGATTTCCTTCAGCAGCAGATTCACATTCAAGAGGAGAAGATTTGCTTAAAGGAGAAGAGTTGATATTTTGTGTATCTAAGGAATTCACACTATCTTCAAGTGCTGATCTATTGTATGAGATTCAGCCTTTCTAGGGCTTGATTCTGAGTGCTATTTCTGCACTTCTATTTCTAATTCATAAGAGAATAATTTGCTGCTGGGTTTTTCCCTTGTGTGGAAGGGTTTTCCTAGGATAAATTGCTGTGTTGTCTTCTCTGTGTTGTATTTTCTGATTAATTGCATTTTTGATCTGAAAATTAACATGGTATCAGAGCCAAGTTCAGGAATATCTGATTAGATTTGACTAAGCTTTTTTCATTGAATATCATTCCCATTCAGAGCAGATCTGAAGCAGACTTTAGATGCAGATCTAAAGTGAATGTTTGAGCAAATTGAAGGCAAATTATTGCAGACCTAAGGGCAGACATTGAAGGCGAATTATTGCAGACCCAAGGGCAGAACTTGAATGCGAATTATTGCAGACCTAACGGCAAACTTTAAAAGTCAACTTGTAAAGATCTTTGGAGGAGCAAATCTACAACAGAAACCTAGGGTACTCAGAAAAAGAAGATGGTGATCGGTGTCAAGGTAGAAGATAGGCTTGATGGAGCTTCAAACTTCAACTCTTGGAAACCTAGGGTACTCATTGCCTTAGAGGAGAATGATCTTCTATAATTCATAGAAAATGACATGCCTGAGCCGTTTGAAGACACAGAGAAAATCCAGTGGAAGAAAAATGGTACGAAGGTTAGAAAGATCATGATAGACTCCGTGATGGATCACCTAGTACCGATCATCTCCAAGATGAAGATAGTGTAATGTCCCCATTTTAGCTATACATCCTTTGGTGACTGATAGCCTATTTCTGGAAGCCCGTAGGCTTGTCAGAGGTAAAATTAGGGTTTCCTATTTTATAGGGGTTCTGAAGCATTTTTGAAGGTTTGCATGTATGAGTTTTTGATGCATGTCTGGTGGAATTTTTTGGGTTTTTGGAGAGCTTCGAAATGGTGTGACATGCATCTCCATCTGGCAACCTTTTCCGGAACTTGCTATTTTTAGCCAGCACATTGGAGTTTTGAGATTTGGATTGCGGATTCTTTCTGGGTTTTTAGAAAGCTTCGCAATAGTATGACATGCAAAAGCATTGGGCAACTTTTCAGAATTTACTATTTTTAGTAAGTTCTATTTCTGGTAGTGCCATCTTGGGCAGTAGCATCAGTAGTTAGCTCCGTTTCCATTTCGGGCAATACAGTTTGGAGCATAATTGGCTTTCAGCATTTTGAGGCTCATTTTGGTGAAATGATTTATTTTAAGTCATTAATGTTTTAAAATTCATTTTGGGCCCCATCGCCTAGATTAATGACTTAATGTTGTTTTAAAAGGGGGCAATTAAGGGAGGACGCCTCATGAAGGAATTAAACAAATTAAACATTTAAATGTTTAATATTTCCCTAAGGAAACTTGGACGCCAAAATGAAGAGAAAAAAGGTGAATTAAATGTTTAAAAAATTAAATTATTGCAAAAGTAAAATGGGCGTCCCTTTTGGAGGAAGATGGAAAGCCAACAGTCATCTTCGATTCTATAAAAGAAGGCCTTTGCTCTCTCATTTCTCATCTTTGGAAAATTACATCGAAATGCTACTGGATTGAATTTAGAACCCGGTCAAGGGGAAACTTAGCAATTCTACTCCATTTTTCGTGCCTGAAACTATGGTTCGCTAAATGGTGGATTGCGAGTGTGCTTCATTCAGAAGTGCATATTGAGCATCAACGTTGGAGATTTTGGTGTTTTTTTATCAGTTTTGTGTTTGCTGGTCTTATCATGGCTGAAGGAGATTTTTATATACAACTTTTTGTATGATTTTAATCTGCTTATGGGTATTGGTTCCATTGATTCTTATGCTAGTGGCACCCCTAATTGTAGAATTTCAGAATTTAATTTGGAGTCCTCAATTTCCTAGAGAGGTCGCCCTTCATCTAGGGTCATACCATCTCTCTCTTGCTGGTCATTGGAGTTTGTGCTTTCAATTTCTTGTTTGCTTTGCATTGTATAACTCATGTGAGCTGGTCGCCATGCTCTAGCATGTGTTCACTTTCAATTTGGAGTGCAACTTTGGAGTTTTGAGAGAGAAATAAGTATTTTTGATGTGTTGTATTGATGCTGGTCTGCATTTTAAATTATTGGCATTTTATATCAGACTTAGTTCTTTTCAAGCTATGCGATATTTCGTGGGAATCTATGCTGCTAGTTTATGTGCAGTCCATTTGGAGAAGACAGGAGCTTTTGGGGTGAAGATATGAACAATTTATTGATGGCTTATTGCTGGTAAGAAATCTCAGTTTGCTGGTTTTATATCAGATTCGTCAGTAGATCAAATTTTTGCCTTGTTCTTCAGTAGTTGAGAAGATTTGGAGTTGATAAATTATCTTCCTTCATTTGGCTTTGTTATTGATTGTAAAAGCACTTGTAATTTGCAGTTATTTATCATTGTAAGGCTGTAAACAGTAGTACTGTTCCAGTCATTTAATTTGCTGCATTACTTGTGTTTAATTTCACACATTGTAACCCCTGGTCGGTTTACTGCCAGTGTGGAGGAAAGAACAAACTAATCTCTCATTTATCACCCACTGAAAAGTGGCAAATTCCCACTATTGAATGGATGCCTGCCGCAACGGATGAATTAGTTTTGAATTGTAATGTTTTTCCCCCCCACTAATTAAGTGGTAGCATGGAAATCTCTCATGACTGGTTCACCGCCTCTTTGCATTCATTTGTAATTTACTTTTAGTTATAATTCAGTTTTCTCTGCCATATGTTAGCACCTCACCCACATCGGGTCTTGTGTGCACATTCTTGGCGTAGAGTGCATTTCATATGATTATCTTTTTGGAAGCTAACGCTAATCAATTGGCTTAGTGCTAGTTTGTGTTGTGTTAATTCATAAAAAAAAAATTGGTTGGCACATTCCAGACAACTAAAGAAATGTTTGATACTCTAAAAGGATTGTATGAGATCAACAATACCAACAAAGCCCTTGCTTTGAGACAACAACTTCATCATGTAAAATTGTCTAAAGAAGATTTGGTCATTTCGTTTTTTATGAAGATTTCAAATTTGAGAGATTAGTTGAGCACTATTGGGGATATAATTGCAGATAGAGATCTTGTTATGTTGGCACTAAATGGTCTTCCCCAATCTTGGGAACCTTTTATTCAGAGCATCAGTGGGAGATCCAAGTTGCCCAAGTTTGATCGCCTTCGATCTGACTGTATTCAAGAGGAAACTAGATTGGCAGCAAGAGGAAATGGGCAAAACACTCATAATGAAGAAAATCAAGTTCTTGCTGCACATGCTACTAGAGGCAAAGGAAGAGAAGGAAAAAGAGGCACCTTCAATAGGAATAGAGATAGAAATTCAGATTATGTTCCAGAACCGAAGAAGAAGGATCCCTCTCACATTCAATGTTACAGGTGTGACAAGTATGGACACTTTGCTCAAGATTGCAAATTAAAGTTAATGCAACATGTTTCTACTATAGAAATTGACATAGAGTCACAGAAGGAGTCAAGTCATTCTAAAGTCGATTCGGAAGGTTTCCTATTCATCTCTGCTCTTTCTAGTAGTATACAATCTGACAGTGATACTTGGTTGATAGATAGTGGTGCTTCACGTCACATCACAGGCTATAGAGAACATCTTACAGACTTAGTAGAGAAAGGGTCTAACTTTCAAGTGATAATTGGAGATGATACTAGTTCTGCCGTAAAGGGAGCTAGGGCCACTTCCTTCCAGCTAGATTCAAGTATCCCTCTTCATTTGAGTGATGAATTGTTCGTACCTGGGATCAAAAGGAACCTTGTCTCCATTTCAGCCTTGGAGGACAAAGGGTACAAGGTTGCCTTCTTTGAAGGAAAGGTTCTTGCATGGTCGAAGAACTCCAGCATAAATTCAGCTCGTGTGATTGGCATTCGTCAGGAGAACCTATACAAATTGTCATTGCGATCAGTTACTTTGAAGAGGAGGAAATGACATTCAGAGGGAGTCTGAAAAACCAACAGAGGCAATCGGGAGGTTGATGCAGGTACTTGGAGCTCTAGAGGGAGTCTCAACATCATGAAGATTTGTTGTAATGTATATTTCTCTGAGATGGAGAAATATGAGGTGAAAGCCCTTGTAGTGTATATTTTTTTGAGACGGATAAATATGAGGTGAAAGCCTTTGTAGTGTATATTTCTTTGAGATGGAGAAATATGAGGTGAAAGCCCTTGTAGTGTATATTTCTCTGAGACTGAGAAATATGAGGTGCAAGCCCTTGTACATCTCTGAGATTGAGATGTGTTTTTCCACAAATGGGTGTAGCCATTGTGGACGTCATGTTGAGAGACTCCATGACGAACCCTTGTACATTTTTGAGATTGAGATATGTTTTTCCACAAATGGGTGTAGCCATTGTGGATGTCATGTTGAGAGACTCCATGACGAGGATATTTGAGAATACCTCCCTAGCTAAGAGGGAGTGTTAGTTTTTTATAGCTACGGGAGGTATTCTCTAAGCTAAAGCAGGTTGGCTTTCATGTTTTATAAACAAAATATCATAATTACTAGGTCGGTGCTAGAGTGAGCTCGCCTAGTCTTGTATAAATATGTGAAGGTGTCTCCTCATTTTGACATCAATCAATTCCATTTCAAAAAAATAAATCGATTTCCTTCAGCAGCAGATTCGCATTCAAGAGGAGAAGATTTGCTTCAAGGAGAAGAGTTGATATTTTGTGTATCTAAGGAATTCACACTATCTTCAAGTGCTGATCTATTGTATGAGATTCGGCCTTTCTAGGGCCTGATTTTGAGTGCTATTTCTGCACTTCTATTTCTAATTTATAAGAGAATAATTTGGTGCTAGGTTTTTCCCTTGTGTAGAAGGGTTTTCCTAGGATAAATTGTTGTGTTGTATTTTTTGATTAATTGCATTTCAGATCTGAAAATTAACAAGAAATAAATCCAAGTAATTCTTCTATGATCATCAATGAACAACATGAAATATTGACATCCTTCAATAGAGGTTATTGGTAAGGGACCGCACAACTTGAATGAGCTATAAATTTCTTTGCACTTGCCAAATTGAACTAGGGAAGGGTCTCTGTGTTGTTTTGCTAAAATGCTTTGCATTTTTCAATTGTCTTGGTTCAAATGGGAAAGCCTACAACACCATTCTTTTGCAGGATTCGAATTTTGTCATAATTAACATGCCCAAATCTTGTGTGCCACAAAAGATTAGGAGAAATATTACCTTCTTCATTGAGGTAAGCAAAAATTCTTGAAATAATTGAACCTTCTTTGACTTTTAATAACTTTTGATCTTCCCAATTAGTAAAAGAGACTTGATTATTGGACTTCTTTTTGACTACCACTTGTCCATTTTCCAATAAAACAGAGTGGTCTTGTTGCCAAATCAGCACTAGTGACAAGGAGTCACATCGTAGTTGACAAAGATATGATACATTGTGAATTACAAAATTTGGAAGTCTTGGCAACTTGAGCTAGAAGGTTCCTTTTTTAATAGACTTGAGGCTTGTTTTACTTGTATCTACCAAATAGATAGGACCACAAGTAGCTTCTTGAAATTCTTCAAAATAGTCATGCTATAATGTCATATGTTGTGTGGTTCTTGTATCTAATATCCAAACCATAGTTTGCAAACTCGAATTTGGAGAGTACTCGGCAAGCCAAATTTTTTTTGAGTTAGAGAGTACTTGGGAAAAATTTGACAAAACTCAAATCCTCAAAAAACACTTAAATTTTTTGAAAAAACATATTTTTTTGAAAAAAATATAAATTTTATGCAAAATATAGCCACAAAATATATCAAGTGAGTTTGGTGGGGGTCTAGGGGCAATGCCTCTAGTGGGGTTGAGGGTTAGTGCCCCCAATGAGGTTGAGGGGTAGCATCCGTCATGGGGGTTTAGGGGTAGCACCCCCAGTGGGGTCAAGGGGTAGTGCCCCTTGTGGGATTTGGGGGCAGCGTCTGTGATGTGTTCGCAATACAAGGCAAGGTCAAGGGCTGGAGCTCTTGCCACCAAGTCCAAATGTAGACCTTCAAAACCACACAAACCTTCATGGTGCACACCATAGTTCACAAACTCAATCTCAGAGAGTACTTGGCAAAAACTCGACAAAACTTAGAACCTTAAAAAACACTTCTTTTTTGAAAAGAACTGAATTTTATTCAAAATATAGCTACAAAATTATCAAATGATGGGGGGGTCTAGGGGTAATGCCCCTAGTAGGGTCAAGGGGCAGCACTCCTTGCGGGGATTGGTGGAAACACCCTTGGTGGGTTCCTTGTCATGATAGAAGGCGAGGTCTAGGGGCAGAGCCCATGGCACCAAACCCAAATGAAGACCTTTAAAACCAAATAAACCTTCATGGTGCACACCATTTTCATAAAATTTTAAAAGACAAAAAAAATGCTTATAAAGCCAAAAAGATAAAGAGTTTTTGCAATGTCTAACCCACACTTTTTCCCCTAAATTTTGACATGTTGGCGCCGTGAATCAATTGGAAAAACTCATTGGTTTTTTGGTGAGTCCAGTGAGTTTTTGTTAAAAAATCGGCTCTGCAATTCAACGAGTTTTTAAAAAAAACTCATGCAGCTAAAAAACCCATGAGTATTCGCTAGGATTGCGAACTATGGCACACAACATTTTCATAATTTTGTGAAAGGATTTTTCTTTTATAAAGCCAAAAAACAGAGTTTTTGCAATGTCTAACCCATGTTTTTTTCCTCAATTTTGACATTTAGCTGGTGTTGCAAGTTGAATGGAAAAACATTGAAAAAAAACTTGGTAAGTAAACCCTGCCAAAACTAGCAGAACAAAAAAAAGGTGAGTACTCTGACTTGTCAAGTATAATCTATTATCCAAAGACCAATCCATGATTCATTCATTGAAGTATAGTAGGCAGAATTTGATATAGAAGTACAAATTCATCAGGATCACTACCACATGCAAGTTGGGCTGCTCTTAATGCTTTATCATCATAGTTGGTTGTTTCTTTTTGTTTGAAATAATTTTCTATCTGATCCCATAATATTTAGCATTCATGGGCTTCATGACTACCTTTTTGACCACATCATTTGCAACACAAGTTCTGTCTATCATTTTGGTTGTCACGTTGAAATTGTCTTCTGCTAGTTTCACTTCCTCTTCCTCTATTCTTTCATTAGCCTTTGCCTCTTCTTCAGTTACTTTGACACCTTTAGAAGAAAATTTCTTTTTAGAAGGCTTGCTTTTTTTATTGGGAAAGACAGATATTTTCAGTAGTGCCATTGATCTTTCTACCAAAATCTTTTTCTCGTTCAGCCAACTTATCAACCAATTGATCAAAAGTTATCATCTTCAATTGATTACTTGCTTGCAGAGACTACAAATTGGTTGAATGAGTTGGAAGGAGTGCCTTTATGAAGTCTGTAAGATAGTATCAACTTGTCCACCAGCAACATCAACATCTTGTTTTATGGCTCAATTCTCAGAAGCTAGGCTCATGACTTCACCATTTTTTAATTCAAGTTTGAACAACTTCAATTGCAATTGAATAAGTTCCAATTTTGAATAGGAATCATACAAATCTCATATCTTTTGAAGTGTGTTCCAAGGTATAATTTATACCCTTGTATGTCTCAAAACACATCTCCATTAATTTGAGCTCTTATCAAAGCCAAGGCTTTAGAATTATTAGATTTACATACATCCTTTTTTTAATAGCTGTTGGTTCTGTAAGTTGGGTGTCTCCATCGCATTTATTAATTACAACACAAATTATTGAAAATGAGAGTATTTTCAATTTTTTTTTACCATGCTATCCATGTGTCTTTTCTAGTGAAGGTCTTATTGACCGTTATGATTTTGACTCTTTGTGCAATTCTTCTATACAAGTTTATGCTTAAGTTTGAATCTTTGATTTTTCTTGCTTTAATTTAAATGATTAAAGCAAAGAAGGTAAAAAAATATCTCTTTTACTGTTTGTTCTTTGTGGAATAAAAAAAGTTAAAAAAGTAGCCACTTAAGCATAAAATCCAACTCCAATTCACTACTTTATCCGTTTAGTGCACTTCTTTATCATTGAGTTCAAAAATTAACCACAATCTTTGTGGAAGACTTTTTTTGTTGTAACTTTGGGAATTTTTTATTTGCCAATCTCCAAAATGGAATTCATCTTTTTCTTCACGGTATATTAAATCTCCTTCTACATTAGAGTAGTGAGACTAATAAATACACACCTTAGAATTTCTGCTATTTTTGGGCCAAATTTCACACCACTAATTTCTATTGCTTTGCATCAAATTTTTCTTTCATTTTCTATTGCCCTTTTTTGAGCCATTAACCTTTTTATATCACATTTCTTGGGCTGGTGTTAGATTAGTAGTTGTATGCTTTCTGCATCTTACACTAAAATTAGATTAAAAAAGGAGCTGACAAGATGATTGTTGGCTCAAGGGTTGCCATTGTTGACGTTTACCAGAATCAACAATAGTAGGCACAATTATTTGGTGGGTCTAGTGAATGGCGTTCTGGACTAGTTTTTGTTGTGTGGGGTATTTTAAACCTTCCAACTCTATCTGTAGGGCAAGCAGATTCTTACATCTCTCCCAAGAGGTCTCTTCTTCCCCCTTCTAGATTGTTGCCTTGTCCTCCCCACAAATGGACTCGCTTTCGCCATAGGAAGGACCCAAGTGGGTATGTTCTCTCAAGAATTGAAAAGTTTTTGGCATGTTTGGTGGGACTTGACTCAATCTTCCTATTGGTTCTTTGTTGTTTAAATGTAGTGCTAAATAGTTTCACCTCTAGAACTGAATACTACATGGTTTCATGTGTTATGCAAGAACTGAATGAGCTTCATTGGAAAGTTGCCAAACGCATCTTGCACTATATATAAGGTACACACAGATATGAAATTCACTATTTAATAGGCATAGGATTAAACTTGGTTGGATATACATATTTTAATTGGGTTGGTGATCTTAATGATTGTAAGTCCACATCTAGCTTCAACTTTCACTTTGGTTTACCTCCCATTTGCTGGAAGAGAAAGAAACATGCTATTGCTCTTTCTTCAATTGAGGTTGAGTATCGGGGGGTTGTTAATGCCACCATTTAGGCTCTTTGGTTTAATAATATTCTCATTGAGTTTGGTTAATAATATTCCTTTTTAGAGGCTATGATTCATTTTCAATGACAATTGGAGTGCCATTTGGATCTCGAAGAAACCAATTCGTCATTAGTAGACCAAACATATCGAGATCCATATGCACTACATTAGGGAGTTATACGGGAGTAGGTCACTGATTTGTAGTGTTGTCCTATAGTAGAGTAGGTGGCAGACATCTTCACCAAACCCTTCATTGAGAGCAAGTTCTATCATTTGTGAGCTCTCTTGAAGATGTGAGATACTATTTTTTTAAGGGGTGGGGGTACATACACCCTTCTCTCTTCATCCTCGCATGGGGGTGAGTTTTTCCTATGGGTTTTCTCCTCTTTATTTTTGGGAGGATTATTTTGTACATGGGTACCTAACATGGCTTTCCATGTATGAAGACCCATTTATTCATCTCTAGATATCCACCTAAGTTGTGCTTATGGAACATGTTTATTTTTTATTTTTGCATTTAGTTTATTTAGTTTATTGCATTATTTGCACCTAGGATAGGATATGTTTATTTAGATAGATATCTACTTGGGTAGGTTGTACTTGCATCATGTGACTTGTGCTTTCCTAGTTTGATGGAGATGTGTTCACATGTGACTACATCTCTTTTATCCCACATTGGTTGTCAATTCACATCTCTTGGTGGTGTAGATTATATATACCCACATTTTGCTTTCGTATGAGCAATCTCTTGTAATTCATTCTATTGTATCATTGATTAGAATAAAATTTAGTTTATCATATCGATCTTCTAAATTCTTTGTGCTTTCCATTGAGAGTTTTCTTCATCTTGGGTGGCTATCTCTATAGCCAAATCTTATAGAGGCAACATTAGCTATCTTATGTGATACTCAAAATCTTCACAAGAATACGTTATATGATTTTGTAGAGTGTATTGCAATAGAGCACCATTTTGATTATTGCAATTTCACAATGAACAATTTAATGTGCCAGCTATTAGTGTTTCTTAGATCAGATTGAATAATGAAAGCACTTAAAAGAATTGCAACACATAAGACAATGAACACACAAAGATACCCTGGGAAAACCCTCCTCTTGAGGGAGAAAAACCCAGCAATGAATCTCTTCTATAATATAGAACAATGGCAGAAATTTGCTTACAACTCAGGCCCAGCAATGGCCAGCAATGGATACAACAAAGTCACACCTCTCCTAGATGCACTAGATACAAATGAATATGTTTCTCCTTGTAACCGATCTGCTGCTACATCTGATGATCTGCTGATACAGGAGATGATCTCAGCCTTCAAAGAACAACAATCTGCTCTTCTACAGAAATCGCTATCTCTCCTCAATATTGATCTGCTGAGATAGAGCGAACTCCTTATACAGAAAAATGCGAACTTGATAACTTGCTTGATTCGGCCTGCTGCTACAAAATGATGGTCTGCTGCTAAAGTGCCAATTGTCTTGATGAACTTGAATGAATAAATGACAAGGTAAGACCTTGTATTTATACAAGATAAAGTGACACCTTGATTAGGTCGGCCATCTCCAAGAATAATTAATTTGCAAGATAGCAATGTAGGTCGGCCCTAATTAGGTTATTAATAATAATCTCAAATACATATATAAATTAAATAGCCGCTTAGGCTAATCATTTAATTTGTGAGTCTTCTTGAAGTGGGTGCGTTGGAAGAAGCAAACCTAAGCTGCTTATAACATCAACACTCCCTCTCAGCTAGGGATGATACTTCCACCTGCACAAAACACATCATCTCAATGTGAAAACAAAATAAGATATCACCTCATTGTGATACCAACCAATATGGCTACCTCCATAGATGGTATGAACAAGTGCTCATCACTTAATGTGATGTTGTCACCTCAACGTGACTTTTACCATGGCTCTCCTAGAGAGTGATTCATAAGCACAAATAAATCATCACGGATTCCCTCACGTGATTTTGTCATGGAGTCACACACATGACATCCACCATGGCTCTCCCAGAGGGTGGAAACAAGGGCTTTCACCTCAACTCTCTCTCAACAGAGAATTGCATTATCAAGGGCTTGCACCTCAACTCTCTCTCAACAGAGAATTGCATTATCAAGGGCTTGCACCTCAACTCTCTCTCAACAGAGAATTGCATTATCAAGGCTTGCAACTCGAACTTCTCTCAGAGAAGAACTCATTAAACAAAGGAGCACTCATACTGAGACTCCTTCTCGATCTTGGCTTCAGAGATTGCAAAGAAGACTTCTGGAGATGTACTCCCTCTAGCCATCAACTCAGTCCCTCTAGTGTTTACTCCCTCTTGATCATTTCTTTGGTTGACATGACTTCTTCACAAGATACTTCAAGCTTTTCATCACGAAGTAATCTCTTATCATCTTCTTCCCCCTAAACCTGTCCAGGAAGCATTTTAGATAGAGATTAGTAATAGTCCATAATTATCCAAAGAAATATCAAGATTAGAATCGAACAAGTTATATCATGAATGAAATTTTTCTAAAGATCTTATGCTGGTGAACACAACACAATTCAAGAGAATCTACTATCTCTCTTAATTACAAGATCCAAAGAATAAATAAATGATATAATTCAGCAACCAATGAATACTTATCTTTTTAACCATTCTGATAGGTCCAAATGCTGGACATAGTGTCATACGTTGTACTTGAGCTCAGATCAATCCGTACCCTTCACAGTTTGAACACAATGACGACCTGAAAGGGCAAGCTATGACTCCAAGCTTGATCATTTCTTCATTCGGTAAGACTTCGATATCCAATCTTTCCAGATGCAGATTGCTAGATGCTCAGGATATCTCAATGTAAGAGCCTCTTAATAATTAAAAATAATTCATGAACATTATTCAACTATGCAATACTTATCTCATGGATTTCAAAATCTCCTGAGTAATAGATAATTAATTCATTAATCATGACATGTCTTTCTTTCAATTTTCACAGAAGAGCTAATCTCAGCAAAACCAAAAGACAATTAACATGATCCTACTTGCAATGAAAAGAATCTTATTACAATGATTGCTATTTACTGGTCACACATAATCCTAAGTAAATAATGTCAGAATTGCATAACTCAACAAATTGAATTTTAACCTAGATTAGTAAATACAATAAAAAACAAAGAGTACTTATCTCTTAAATATTCTGAAGGGTGGGCACCGTATGATATGTTGCTCTTGCGCTTAGTACACAATTTGAACATAGGCCCATGACTTAGAGTAGAAATTCACTAGAATCATTTTGGGGAGAGATCTCAATCACATCCGCAAATGAAGCATGTTGATTAGGCCTGGTAGGACAATCCCTCGCATAGTGACCAAATTTGTCACATTTAAAGCATTGAACACGAGAGAGGTCCCACTTCTTCTTGAATGCAGGAGCACCATCTGACCCATTATCTCGATTCCTTTTAAAGAATCCTTTCTTCCAAACTTTTCCTTTCTTCGATGAATGAGAGGCGAGAACATGTAGATCTTCATTCTTTGAATTTTGACCAATGCCCCTTGCAGTTAGTCTCGACTCCTCTTGAATGCAGTCAATCCTCAATCGATCAAACTTGGGAAGTTTAGATCTTGCACTGATTCCTTGAATAAACGACTCCCATGAAAGCGGAAGACCATTGAGAGCAATCATGGTCAAATCCTTGTCATCAACAATATGACCAATGGTAGAGAGTTGATCTCTCAATTCGGAAATCTTCATGAAGTAGGTGATGACAAACTCTTCTTCCGCCATCTTAATGTGAAGTAGTTGTTGCTTCAAGGTTAGGGCACGACTGGTGTTGTTGATTTCGTTCATCTCTTCCAATGTTTTGAACATCTCCCTTGCAGTATCCAACTTGAAGACAATCGGAACAATATGATCTTTGACGGAATCAACCAACACTTTCTTTGCCCTAGTATCTTTCTTCCTCCACTGCAACTTCTCTTCTTCCTCCTCAGGTTCAAGAACTTTTGTTTTCACGAACTCAGCTAAATCATTCTCTTCCAAAGTGAGCATGATTCTGAACCTCCATGATGTGTAGTTTGAAATCCCTTCGAGTCTATCATCGATTTTCAGACCGTTCACCATCTTGAGAAATTTAGAAGATAGACTGAAAAAGGATAAAGTGAGTGTTGCAAACTAAATCTGATCACGATCTTTTTCACACCCGCTCTGATACCATGTTAGTGTTTCTTAGATCAGATTGAATAATGAAAGCACTTCAAAGAATTGCAACACATAAGACAATGAACACACAAAGATACCCTAGGAAAACCCTCCTCTTGAGGGAGAAAAACCCAGCAATGAATCTCTTCTATAATATAGAACAATGGCAGGAATTTGCTTACAACTCAGGCCCAACAATGGCCAGCAATGGATACAACAAAGTCGCACCTCTCCTAGATGCACTAGATACAAATGAATATGTTTCTCCTTGTAACCGATCTGCTGCTACATCTGATGATCTGCTGATACAGGAGATGATCTCAGCCTTCAAAGAACAACAATCTGCTCTTCTACAGAAATCGCTATCTCTCCTCAATATTGATCTGCTGAGATAGAGCGAACTCCTTATACAGAAAAATGCGAACTTGAGAACTTGCTTGATTCGGCCTGCTGCTACAAAATGATGGTCTGCTGCTAAAGTGTGAATTGTCTTGATGAACTTGAATGAATAAATGACAAGGTAAGACCTTGTATTTATACAAGATAAAGTGACACCTTGATTAGGTTGGCCATCTCCAAGAATAATTAATTTACAAGATAGCAATGTAGGTCGGCCCTAATTAGGTTATTAATAATAATCTCAAATACATATATAAATTAAATAGCCGCTTAGGCTAATCATTTAATTTGTGAGTCTTCTTGAAGTGGGTGCGTTGTAAGAAGCAGACCTAAGCTGCTTATAACATCAACACCAGCTAGCTTCTATAACAATTGTTTTTACTCTTTTCCCCAACAATTAGAAATATACGTTTTGACAAACAATTGATGAATAATATGATTTATTTAACTACTGCTGAAATAGTTTGTCAATCACGAAGTGTAATTGCTTAACACGTTATTCAATAACATATAGTTTCAGTTCAAATCATTCTTCAAGCATTCTTATTAGATAATGTTCAGTAAAAATCAGATAACATGTAATGTCCCTTTCCAATTAACTCTCTGGATATTTTAGTGGCTTATTTTATTCCCATAAGCCATTAAATAAATCAAGAGAATTAATTATTAATTAATTAATATTATTTTCTGAAAAAGCAAATATTTTGAATAATATTAATTAATTACTATAAAGTATAAGTGGGACCTAAATATTATTTCCCTCCTAAAGTTCAATAATTCAAATATTCAAATATTTTGGAGCAGTCACTTCACGAGAGGCTACAAAAAGGTATTCTGGGAATGCATTGATCATCATTGGAGTTTATTTTCATTAATTTCTCTGAGAGCTTTCGGGCTTAAGGATTCAAGGGTTTCGGTGGTGAAACGAATCCACCCTAGCCATTGGCGTTTTGTGCAAATTCGTGAGTCTCCTTCAGAGACGAATTTGCAAGTGTTAGATAATTAACTAGTTTGATAATATTGCACAATCTTGCTCCTAGATGCTGGATGATTCTTCACATTTGTACAGACAAAGGTAATCATTATTGCTGTTCTAGGCGATACACATTGAGTTTCAATATTTAATTAAGAGGTCATGATTGACTACATTATTGTATTCAATTTGGGCGAATATGAGCGATTATATTGTGAGTAGCGATGATATCTCTTTGGCTAGTCGTTTTCTATGCTAGCGTCACTATATCAATCTTCTGAGTTGTATATCAAAAGGCAATTATTGGCATATCGATTAAATCTTATTAAGAGGTGATGATTTAATGTGATTCAAGTGTCCAAGGGCCGTTGTGTGGGGCGATATCGGGACTATAAGCAGCAGCCAAATCTGATTTGTCTCATTCGCAATTATTCTATGTTAATATACTCTCTCATGGAATCTGCCGTTGAAGACACTCATGTGGTTCTTTCCTGGTCGAAGTATATTCATTGAGCCGCTAGTTTAAATTGACATCTGCCGATAATCATCATCCATTGCTATAACAACAGGAGCCATTTTGTCCCATCTGGGAATTTATTAGCAGCGTCATATATATATAAGGAGATTGGTGAGTGTAAGAAGATTCAACGCCAACACAAGGGTCAAAGCTTTCATCAAAAATTTATACAGTACTCCTTTCTTGTATGAATTTCTTGAGATGAATAAATATATATATATATAGTCCAATATTCAAAATTTTGAGTTGCTAATGTATATTGAAATGGTTAATATCAATTTCTAGAATTGTATATCAGATATATGATTATCATTGTTGTCTATATGGAAATGAATATTGTTTGCTCAGTCCCCATTCTACTATTATGAATCTCTATGTTGTAATAGAACATTGTAATTGTTAATATTAAGTGGAATATTTATATGGACAATTAGTGCATACAAAACTTATATGAAATTCAATTGGAACATATCATATTAGTTTGTAAGGAAACTGTTAAACAAAATGCTTGCATTTGTCAAACTATAAAAAATTGTAAAAATCCAATCAATTTTGGCAAGGGTTTTTACATAACAGTTTGCTGCACTTAAATGCTATTAATTTCAAGTGCTTCATATCATGCCTAGTCGCCTCAATAATGAGTTCCCCTACCATGCGAGTCTCCTTCAGTGCTGAGTTGGTGTTCTATACTGAAGTCACTGAACATGCTAAAGGAAACTCTCCCTTATAAATCCACATGGCTCCTTTTATATTAAAGTATTATTGTAATATTTAATGGTCATCTTAGCTTTTTGTTAGTCTGTAGTTTACTTTCAGTTAATTACTTTAGTTAATGATTGTTTCCTTTTAGAAACATCTTCCTGTATTGTATTATTTAAGGAGTTTTCCTCTCTTTTGTAAATAACAAATATCGAATATCAATTATCATTTCATGGTATCAGAGCTTATGCTCAAACCTCTTTTGATGGATTTTTTTGGTGAAGTTTTTTAGCAGATTTTTTCATAGATAAAAATTGAAGAATTTTGTGAAGAGTTTTTTTGAACTAATTTTTTAGAAATTGAAGGGTTTTTTAAGCTGATTTTTGAAGGGTTTATTGTAGAAGATTTTGTGAAGATTTTCAAGCAGATTTGAGGGCTTCGTTTGCTAGAAATCGCTAGTTGTTTTTCTTTTGACTAGAAATTGCGCGACTTCTGAAGGTTTTTAGTGGTGGTTTGCAAATTGTGATTTTCAGGCATCTGTATTTCTTTTTCCCATGCGTGACTTGTTCTAATAGCAACGGGATTCGAAGTTGCGATTGAAAAAAAAAGGGATTTTCGACAGATTCTATTAAATATTCCTCACGCGGGTTCCTGGGCTTACTAGGTTCCTACACGTGAGTTTTCTAAAATTGTGGGCGATTTTCTATCCGAGTGTGTTTTCTTCTGTATGTTTTTGGCGCATGCTTTTTTGTTCGTGGATGCATATTTTTTCACCTACAAATTTGTATTTCATGGAGGAATTTTTGTGTTTGTGGCATGTTTTATTTTGGGCGACGGATCTGAGAATCGCATCGGCTTTTCTTTTTGCTATTTTTCTAGAAAATATTTGCGGGCTTTATAGATCATGATTGGCATCTTCATGTGTTTTTTGGCGGAGTTGTGCCAACTAATTGTCCAAGGCTTCATGCCAGTTGATCACAGACTTTATCTTGTTTTTCGTGCTTTTGAAAAACGGGAGGGATGGCATGTATGCAGTTTGAACAAGAGTCTACCTCTTATGCATTGATGCCAAATGACCAGTAGTTTGTATCAAACCATCTGCATGGTACATTGATTCTGAAGCCTCTCGACATTTTACCAACAAGAGAGATTGGTTCACGGAGTATATGGCTTGCTTTGATTCTGTCATCTTTGGTGGTGGCGAAGAGTATGTAGTTGTTGGCAAGGGCAACATTCATATCACATCTAGTAGGAGGAATTTAATATTCCTCAATGTATGCTATATCCTAGGCATGGAGCTCAATATGCTCTTCGTGAGTTAGATTATGCAACAATTCGAAATCGGACATCATTTTCAGTTCACACAAGTGCCAAATTGTTGATAAGGAGTCCAAGAAACTTGTGGTAGTTGGGCTCGAGGATCATGGTTTGTATCGATTGCTTGATATTGGAGATCCTTTGGAGCATGTGTTGGTTGCAAGGAGTTCATCTATCAACACTCTTTGGCATCGGCGGTATGGACATCTTAACATTACCTACCTCTCTTAGCTGGCTTGAGAGAATTTGGTAGAAGGTTTACTTGAGATTCAGCCTCAGGCACATGGTGTTTGCGGATCTTGCCAAGTAGGGAAGCAACATTGTACTCCATTTTTAGATGGAAACTCTTGGAGAGCCTCCAAGGTTCTATAGTTGGTTCATGTAGATGTTTGTGGACCAATGAATACTGCATCAATCATTGGTGCCAGGTACTTCCTCTTGTTTGTTGTTGATTTTAGCAAGAAAATGTGGGTGTATTTTCTTAAGGCAAAGTCACAAGTGTTTAAATGAATTTCAGAAGTTTAAGGCATTAGTTGAAAAAGAGTTTGGATGTCAAATCATAACTCTTAGGTCAGTTAATGGGGGTGAGTTTTGTTCCAACCAATTCACTGACTTCTGTGCTAAACACGGTATTAAGTGTCAACTTACCACACCCTATACCCTCAGCAGAATGGTGTTGTTGAGCGGAGGAACCGTACCATCATAGAAATAGCCCGTTGTATGTTGGAGAACAAAAATGTTCCCTAGAAGTATCGGGTTGAGGCAGTGTATATTGCAGTATACCTTCTTAACCGGTCTCCCACACAGGGTGTCAAGAAGATGACCCTAGAGGAAGCATGGTCTGGGAGGAAACCAAGAATCACTCATCTCAGAGTGTTTGGTTCAATTGTATATGTTTGGATTCCAAATGCCAAGAGAATGAAGTTGGAATCCAAGAGCTAGAAGTTGATGCTAATAGGGTACAGTGACAATCATAAGGCATATTAGTTGATTGATGTGGCCACTGATCGTTTGACATTTAGTAGGGATGTTGTGTTTGATGAGAAAAGTGGTTCTTTTCTACTCTCTTCTCCTATCAAGTGCCTTTCCGATCAGCCTCTGAAGACTAAGGATTTGGGAGCTAAGATTTCAATAGCTCCACATGAAGGGAGGGATTTTGATAATTCTGACATTGTAGAATCTCCTAGGCAAGATCTTGTATCGGCAGGGAGGGATTATGATGATTTTGACGTTGTGGAATCTCTTAGGCAAGATTTGTACCAACAAATTTTCCTTAGGATAACCTGGATCAGCATCCAGATGGTATTATTCCAGACATCCCAAGTCATGATGATGCTCATCCTGATTTGGAAGGAGTTGTATCTCTTCCTCGCCCTTAGTGGTGGGCGAAGCTCATTGGTGATGTTCATGATGATGAGCTTGTTGAGGGAAGACCATCTAGAGGCAAGAGCAAGAAGAACATAGTAAACTTTGCTCTTATGGCCAACATTCAGAATGTTTATGAGCCCCAAGATTATTCGGAAGCAAAGGGTAAACCTGAATGGGAAAAGTCTATGGATTTTGAGCATCATAGTCTTTTAAAGAACATTTGGGTTCTATTAGATCTTCCACCAGGGAAGAAACCCATTGGCTGCAAATGGGTCTACAAGGTGAAATTCAAGGCTGATGGAACACTGGATAAATACAAGGCTCGGTTGGTGGCTAAGGGGTTCTCACAAAGAGAAGGTATTGATTATGAGGAAACCTTTGCTCCCACAACAAAGATGAGCACTATCTGACTTGTCCTAGCCATGGCAACACAGTTTGGCTGGAAGGTCCACTAGATGAACATGAAGAATTCCTTCCTAAATGGAGATTTGGAGGAAGAGGTATACATGACACAACCCCCTGGTTTTAAGGTTGTAGGAAAAGAGCATAAGGTATGTAGATTGCTGAAGGCTCTTTATGGTCTAAAGCAGGCACCCAGGGCATGGTACTTGAAGTTTGAGAAGTACTTGGTTGCATAGGGGTTTTAGAGGAGTCCCTCAGATGCAAATTTGTATGTCCAAAACACTGGCAATGATATCAGCCTTCTTGTCATCAATGTGGATGATATCATCATTACTAGTAGTAGGTTACATTTGATTGAACGAATCGAGTCGAATTTGTGTTAGGCATTTGAGATGTTGGACTTGGGTCTCCTACACTATTGTCTGGGTGTAGAAGTTTGGCAGACAGGTGGCAGTATCTTCATTTCTTAGTCAACGTATGCCAAGAATTTGTTGGAGAAATTTAGTATGGAAGATTGCAAAATCTCATCCACTCCCATGGAGAAGGGGCTGAAACTTTCAGCCAAATCAGACTCACCAGTGGTGAATGAGTCTGCATTCAAGCAACTAGTGGGCAACCTCATCTATCTTATTGCCACTAGGCCTGATCTTAGTTTTGCTATGAGCTACATTTCTTGTTTCATGTCTGCCCCTAAAGCGAAACACTGGGTTGTAGTGAAGCTAGTGTTGAGATATGTGAAAAGGGGACCTGACTTTGGCATCCTGTACAACAAATGCGAAGATCCTAGGCTGGTTGGTTTTATAGATTTAGATTGGGTAGGTTTAGTTGATGACAAGAAGTCCACTTCTGGGTACATTTTCAGCCTTGGTAAGGGTGCACTCACATGGACAAGCAAGAAGTAGCAAGCAGTCGCTCTTTCCTTGATGGAAGCAGAGTATCGGGGAATAGTCAAGGCAACATGTGAGGTAGTATGGCTTCGAAGGATATTAGCTGACATGTAGATGTCTCAAGCAGGACCCTCACCCTTGTTTTGTGACAATCAAGGGGTGCTAAAGCTTGCTAAGAATCCAGTCTTCCACGAGCGAACCAAGCACATTGAGCTTCATTGTCACTTCATCAGACAACTTGTTGAAGATGGATTTGTGATGTTATAGTATGTTCCAACTGAGGATCAAACTACAAACATTCTCACCAAGTCTCTCAATTTGGATAAATTTGTAAAATTTCGGGATAAGTTTGGTGTAGTTAGTAGGATGACCATTAAGGGAGGGTATTAAAGTATTATTGTAATATTTAATGGTCATCTTAACTTTTTGTTAGTTTGTAGTTTACTTTCAATTAATTACTTTAGTTAATGATTGTTTCCTTTTAGAAACATCGTCCTGTATTGTATTGTTTAAGGAGTTTTCCTCTCCTTTGTAAATAACGAATATCGAATATCGAATAACAATTATCATTTCATTTTAAAGCTCTGTCTACCTTTCACTCGCCTAGCCACTCTTCCGACCTACTGTATAAAGGTGCGGACATTCACAACTCACAATTTGTTCATCCTTCACACATAGTGATAGACTTAATCACGCCCAACAACCCAACAATTACACAACAACAAGGAATAGTATTGACTCCAACAAATAACTTGTTAGTCTTCATATTGTGCCCTCTAAAGTTGATTAAGTTTGGCTTCTCATAGGTATTCGCTTGAAATATACTCCCTCAATTTTTTTGATTTTTCAGTAACAATTACAATGTAACCAAGCACCTGTTAAGGTTAGCTTAAACCAAAACGTTGCATAAAAGAACTCTAACCAAGAATGCGCCCTAAAACTACTTAAGGAGGAGGGGCGGGCATATGGTCAGAGGATCCCTAGGATCTATTGAAACAATAGTTACAAAGATTACAATTGAAAGAGAGAGTCTAAACTCAACACTAAGAATGTGCACTCAAGATCCCTTAAAAGGCGAGGTGCTAACATATGGTGGAGTATTAATAACAGAATTGAAAATACTTAGGCGGATAACAAGCAATGAAAGAATTTCCACACTACCACCAAACAGTGGGGGGGAAAGAGTACAATTAAAACACTTCGTCTGCTGCGGCAATCATCCACTCATGAGTGGGAATTCACCACTTTTCCAGTGGGTACAATGAGAGAATTAGCAAGTTCTTTTTTCCACATTGGCGGTAAACCATCCAGGGGTTACAATGTGATAATTAAACACAAATAAGCAGCAATTAAACAGACTGAAACAATACTACTGTTATCAGCTTTACAAAATGAGGAAGAGCTGCAAATTACATGAGAATTACAATAGTTTTGAAGCACCAAGAAATAGAAGATCTCCCACTCTAGATTTCTCTAAATTATTGAAGGAATAAACTGAAATAATTTTGATATAAAATCAGCAAACTGAAAGTTTGAATTAGCAAACATCAACTCACCAAAAAATGTCAAATCTCTTACCACACTCCACGGACTTGAACCAAACTGAAAGTGTCTCTCTTCTATAGCTAGGCGACCAAGAAACCACCACTTTCCAACCTTCAAACTCAGCAAAGACAATCAACACACATTCCAAAGTAATAAATGAATGGTACGACCCCAAGAGAGGGTCGACCTCACTTATAAAATCAACCACTTCATATTAAATTTTGTCCTTGCACCAAAAAGGGCACCTCTAGCATATAGATTGATAGAAACAATACCCATAAGCAAACAAAATTCATACCAAAAGCTGTATATGAAAATCTCCTTCAGCCAAACAATAACCAGGAACATGAAAACTGAAAATATCTCACCAAAACTCCACAATAATGCTCAATATGTACTTCTGGATTAAGTACACTCTCAGATCACCATCTAGGGAACCATAGTTGCAGGCCCAAAGAATGGAGTAAACTTGCTAAGCTTTCTCTTAGACGGATTCTGGATTTCAAATCAGCAGCATAACTTTACAATATTTTCCAAAAGATCCATAAGTTGGAGCAAGACTTCTCTTTTATAGAAAAAGAGGTGACTTTACAAATTCCCAAAACTCCTCCAAGAATGGGATGCCAAAAGTTCCTTTTTTGAAATATTTTATAATTCACAAATATTTAATCCCTCTTAGAATGGCGTCCACTTCAAGGCATAAATAAACTTTATTAAATGTTTAATATTTCCTTCATGAAGGCGTCCCCTTTCATGGCCACCTTTTAACACAACTTAAAGTTAATGAGCTAGGCCAAGGGGTCAACTTGAAATTAAAACATTAATGCCTTGAAATATATTATTTCACCAAAATGGCCTCAAAATGCTGAAAGCCAATTATGCTCCAAACTGCACTGTCCGAAATGGAAACTGAACTGACTGCTGATGCTACTACCCAAGATGGCACTGCCAGAAATAGAACTTACTAAAAATAGTAAATTCTGAAAAGATGCCCAATGCCTTTGCAGGTCATACCACTGCGAAGCTCTCTAAAAACCTAGAAAGAATCTGCAATCCTTATTCATGCAAACCTTCTTTAGAACCCCTATAAAATAGGAAACCCTAATTTGCATATCTGAGTAGCCTACGAATTTTTGGAAATAGGCTAAATCCAAATGAAGAGTGTAGGGCGAAATTGGGGACATTACATCGCTCATCAAGTCGAGTTCACGCCCAAGCATAATTTATTCCCCTAATTTGCTATGTAAATTATGAAACTTCCACAATGTTTAATCTACTATGTAAATTATGATTCCTCCACAATGTTTAGTTCTGAAGGTGTATGATTTAAGGAGATAACGCCCAACTTTAAAGTCTCACGCTTAAAATAAATCATCAAGAACGAATACCAATCGACCATACAATACAAGTAATTTCAATACTCAACAATGTATTTCCCCTCTTCATATGGCACCATTATTATTGCATTCGACATCTCATGCCCAAAAATGGTCTTTAACAATTTTTCGTAAATATTCTTCTGTAATGGCCTCTTTTTCCAAGTGATCATTTGGCAGAGTCCACTAGCTTATTTTATCCCTTAAGCTAAGGTGGAAAAAATTAAGGGAATAATTTAATTAATTATGTGTTAAATTGTCCTAAGTCACTTTTGGGACATTTATATTTAATTAATTGGTTTTACTTTATTAAAGTGACTCATAATAGCTTATTGATAAATAATTAAATAAGTCACTTTGGAGAAGGCAAAATATAATTAAAATAAAGGGTGGTGAAGGAAGATTATTATCATCTTTTTGGAAATAATTTCATCGGGAGAATTTGGCGAGCTTGTTTTACAGGTTCAACAAGCCTGAGGATGGAAACCCTTGAGTTTCTAGGTGGATTGGACGAAAACCCAATAGCATCTAATGGTAGTTTCAGTTCAGAATTCACATTGAGCTTCATTGATTAGTTTGGAAGATTACTGAAATTTGTGAAGTCTTTAACAAAGACAAATTTTCGAGTTTGCAATTTTGAAGGTTATTCAAGGAAAGAGTTGGGCACCATGGTTGAAAGTTGATTTCTTATTTGCTGAATACAATATCTAGTTGTACTATTGCAGATATAAGTGCCGTACTACTAAGAACTGATTGCAGATTGAAAATATTACTTTGGTTGAGCGATATCATTTGTTTAAATAAGGGATACAAAATGGAGATTATTAAATATTATTAATGTTTCTTGATTCATTTGTACCGCACTGCCTATGAGGAATTGATTTAATACTAGTGTATAATATAGAGGGGTCAATGGAATCATTTTTGAGTTTATCCGCCTCCCAAGCCTCATTGAATATTTCATGGACCCGATTTATTGTGATTTAAGGGGTTGCCAAGTTAGGAAGCGACTTCCTTAGGCGTCACCCTTGTTCCTATTCATGGCTCGTCACCCTTGCATTTCTGTTGGAACTAGGCTATTAGGGAAATAGGGGACAAATTAGGCGCCCTGAACTTTATACTGTCAGCGTAAGTCATCTTATGGAGGTGGAGTAAGGAAATAATGCTAGCCATTTAACATCAAACTCAGTGATTGTTGGAGGAAAGCTTATTCCAGACGATAGGACGATTTTGCATCCTATGTGGCCTTGGTCAATGCAACTTTTAGACAAGGAAGTTGACTCATTCATATTTTCAATTGCAGTCATTAGCAAAGGAAGCCATACATCAGATTGGGTGCCGTATGACCTAAGGGAAAGGTGATTCGTAGGAGTTGGAGTAGGATAAAAGGTGCTGCACCCTAAAGTTTGAGATTGCTTTCAAAAACAAAAGGTCAGCAATTACTAAGCTATGTGAGCTTTTGTACTCCTGTAATATTATTTAAAATTCTATCACCTTTCAGCAGATGTAATGTTTGTTTTTAGAATGAATGAATGAGTGTAAATATTACCAAATTACTAAATTTGTTGTATATTGAGTTAAATATTACCTGAGAATTACGTTGGAGAAATTATATGCATTTTCCAAATGATTCTAAACACAAACACAAAATAGTCGATTACATACAAATTATTTGACAATATGCTTGCCAAGTAAACAATGTGGATTTGCAATTTTTTTGGGGTGGTATCTTACAATGGTATTAGAGCCTAAGTCTTGCCAGCCTAGAGGGTTATGTACAGTAGTGACAGGGCCAAACGGGAACAAACAAGGAAACAATTCCAATTAGCTGAAGTTGAACCATATCCAGAAGAGGATATTTTTATAGCAGCATTACTAACAAGGCAGCCGCATATAATTACAAAAGGAATGGAATCAATGGCGGGTTCAGGTAATGAGAGTCCTTGAGATAGGACTGGGAGGAGATTTGATCAGCCTAGTGTGGGAAACATATTGAATGATCTAGCACAGGGACAACAACAAATGATGCAACAATTTATGCAGCCACAACAAAGTTGATTACAACCATTGGGCAGTCACAAAATATGAATTCCCTCAGGGTGAATCAGAATACTATAGGGGAAGGTAATAATGCAGGTAATAACATTCCAAGGGGAGCTAGTACAGGTGGTTCAGGTAGACCTTTCCAGCCTACATTCACACCAAGGGAGGAAGAGGAAGCATCACAAACTGAAGAAGAGAAGCCATTGGTTGATGAGGTAATAGTAGTATATGATGAGTACCAACACTTCCTCATGAAATTAGAAATGAGATAACATTAAACCAATGGAAAGATAGGAAAAAGACACAATAGGAAAAAAGACCACGGGGCCCACATAGGGAGTATCAACATGCCTTGAGCAAATGAATTCTTCCTAATTTTGGTGGTAGTGGGAAAAGGCACAACACGTGCTTGGATACACAAGCTTGATACATTTTTTTGGAGTTTCCTAGGAATGCAGTTGTAGATGATGATGACTTTGACTTTAGCTTTTTGTTCAAACAAAACAGCTACAAATTTTGTTTTTGGCAATTTAATTTTGTCGTTTTGATGGTTGTCACTTGTATGCTGGGACTCTAGTTGGTATTTTGAACTTTCAGCTCATAAGTTATAACTTATTTGAATATTGAATTTGAAATGGATTATGATTTTTAGCTACTATGATGATTCATGAATGATCATTGATATTCAAATTATTACATTTTGCCATTTTGATTGATGAATTATCAATTATGATTCAACAATTTGAATTGGGCCTTGCCATTGTTTAGTTTAAGTTAATTTTATTTACAACTTATATATATTTTAATCAAAATATATTATTATATAGTCATCCCCTCATTGTCCCCAAAATTTTGGAACTATCATTTTTTTTGCCATTCTTGGACTTCTGTCCCCACATCCCCTATCTTGGAAACTTAGAGAAACATTGTGTAAAAACACAAAATGTGTCTACATGCACCACAAACCTTGGCTATGACAATCCTAGATTATATCTTGTACTCTAGGTTAGATGCACTTTGAATGCTCTCTTCTATGCCCATAGCCCACCAAACCACCTTCTTCCTTGAGTGAACTCCATAAAAACATGTAATAACACCACACCAAATTTTTTGATTTTTCAATATAGAAAATGCAAATTCAAGTCCATGCACTTTTTGATCACCAAGTTCCTAGTGTGGGCAAGGTGAGAGTGTATGGTGTTTTGGACAACACACACTCTATTTATATGAATGCGTTGCTAAAATGTAAAGGTGGCAAGCTGACCAAAGCATTCAAGCAGCAAAGTTGACCCAAATCAACACCTTTTCAGCTGATGTGTAGAGAATGTAGAGCCACTAGTAGATTGCAATGGAACCCGATCAAGCCAAAAATGACTAATTACATGTGGATCCGATCAATATGCCAAAATGGGCTTGAAATGCAAAAGGGTCTAGTACCAAAATATTCTATGATAAATGCTTATGGACTGGCAGTAAACCATCCAATTTTAACAAAGTGAAATGCATATGAATTGGCAGTAAACCAGCCAGTTTTACAAGATAAAATACATACAAATATAAACCTTTGGTGGTACTACCATCTGGGGTTTACAAGACAAGCATGGATGCACTACAAAATAGCATAAATGATTGATATATTGCTGGAACAAGTCTGATATAATATTCCGATTTCAAAATCATACTGATGCAATAACATAAATTAGTCCAAAATGGTCAAAATGGGCATGGAATATCATACCCAACATTTATGTTCATCAACCCAGCTAAAGTATGTATTGAAAGTTGAAGCGAGATGTTGATATAGTGTTAATACAACTCTGTACTACTGTCACACTATCAAAGTCAGAACTAATGCATACTGAAAATACTTTGAAATCACTTTCAAATGCTGAAACAACGCCCCATTGTGAAAGAAAGCAAGCCTAACCACTGAACAACAACTGAAATTGCATCCCATACACACCAAGATCTTACTACCAAATCATCTGAAAATTCAAGTAAATATTACTAGGAAAAATGAACAACAATCCCCTATTAAAACACATCAAAAATCTCCATCTTTAGCACCAACTAGAACAAACATCACTTGTAGCACAAATGCGATTTCAAGGTGAAATCACCATATCCAGCTAAGAGGGTTTTTGTCCCAGAAATTGTATTCCAAGGGGTTTTTTGTTCTTAAGAAATAAAAAGAACTCATGTTTTTGTTTAGAGCATATGAAAATGAAAAATAACTCAATAACCCTTTTTCTCAAGACCCAACATCCTTTTTTAACCTTTTTAGAGCTATTTTAGGAAAAAACATTTTTTAATTTTTCACTACTTTTTCGAAAAAGTGCTTATTTGCTTTTTCATTGCTTTTTAGAAAAAAATGTTTTTTTTGACCCTAGCGACACTTTATCTGCATAATTAAAACACCTTTTTAAATAATTAAATATAAGTTGTCATTTAATTTTATTTTTTCAATAACTTTAATAGTCAACCATTTAATAATTTAATTATTTTCTGCACAACTACCAAAGTTACAAAAAATAATAAAATAGCCCAAAATTTGAATTTCGCCCATGCCACCAATACTTTCAATTTCATAGGATATTAGTCTATATGAAAGTTGATACTCTCCCAAGATGACATACTTCTCCAAAAAGTGTGGAGTGCTTCCAATATGTTGGATTTGTATATGAAAAGTACAATTGAACTCATCTTGGCTCCAAGAAACTGTTGTCAGAATTTCTTTTGGAGAAAGCTAACGCTCTCCAAGAAAGTTGGAATAGATCAAAAAAGGGGACATTACAAAACACCCTCACATCCTTTTTTGTAACAGAATTTTCCATATTCTGGGTTTTAATCTGCTATTTCAGACCTTGAATTACAAAATAGACAGGTTAGCATAGAAAGTGGCTAGTAACAAATTTAAAATTTTTGGGTTGTTTCTATGCAGAGGGTTTAGCTTGTTTTTGTAATTTTGTTCTTTAGAGCTTCTTTAATTGTTTTGTGGGACCTATAGGAAGACCCTCCTTTGCTCGTCAGAGCCAAAAGTGTAAAAGAGTTAACCACTCTTGTCAGTTGGCCCAAGTATCCTTCAGTTTGATTATGATTTTTGCCTAAATGTTTAGCTTAGGTGACTCTTCTAAAGTTGCAGGGTGGGGCTCAAAGCACCTGCAAAATCTTCATGGCCATGGCTAAAATTTGACACGTTACTACCAATCATCATTGATGGGACATGTTATCTATGTTATTGGACTAAGTGTGTTGTCTGGGATAACCTATCAAAATTTTGAATAAAATTAAAGATTTTCTTCCTTGAGGCACGTTTTATGAGGTGCAAAGGTTGGAAGTTTTTGGTTTCGAATCAATGATCTCCTAAGATATCCTTTTTCATTCACACTTGTTCATTTTCATAAGTTTTTGAGTCATTTTTCTTATGCTTTGGGTCAATTTCGGGTTTTTGAAGCATTACTGCAAGTTGTAGGGGTTTTAGTTCTTCATTACAAGTGGGTTATAGGAACTTTTTGAATAACTTATAGGTTGTAGGAACTTTTTGAATAACTTGCAAGTTGTAGGAGCTTTTTGATGAAATTGCAAGTTATGAGAAAAGTGAACTTGTAATGTATTCTAAAAAACCCGATTTCTTTAAAGATTTAAAAATAACTTGTAAAAGGCTTAAAAAGTCTGATTTTGGTCATTTTGTTTTATTTACACTTGCAAATGAAGTTTAAAAGTCCGATTTGTGGGAGAGTCAACCCATTTCACTTGTTTTGGAGCTTGAAAAACCCGTCACCATAAATGCTGAGAGCAGTTTGTGTTTGGATTGATTTGTCCTCTTTTTATGGAGATTTCATAAATTTTTGAACAGCAAACTCGGATTCTCAGCTTAAATAATCAAGTCTTCATCTTTTGTTGAGATTGTGCAAGGTGCTTAGGGTTTTTCTTCTTCATTTTGGCTATCTGTATTTCATTTTCAGGTATGTTTTTCTTTCTTGTTTTCTTTTCTTATTTCCTTTTGATATGTTCTCATGTCAAAATCGTGTTTTGGTAAAAACATTATATCTCTTGTGCTTAATCGCGTTTTGTAAAAATATCATTGTTTCATTAGAAATGACGCATCTGCCAAAACATCATTTTCTCATAATAAAAACGTCATTCATGGAGGTCAAATGTGTTTTGTAGAAACAACATTTTCTCATGCATTTGTAAAAACATTATGCCAAATCGCATCCGCCAAAATGTCATGCCAAATCGCGTTTTTTTACCAAGGACGTCATTTCTCCAAACAACGTCATCATCATTTCTCATGTCGAGGACATCATGCCAAGTTAAATGTGTCTCAAAATGCATTTGTTTTGAATGCCCTTGTGAATTCGGGTTTTGTTCCTTCTGCTGCAAGTATAAAGCATTCTGGTTTTTCATTTGCTGATTGCAAGTGTTATTTAAAAATACTTGTAATCGGGTTTTTGTGATTCAATTACAAGTGGGATTTTTTCGCTAAAATTGCAAGTTGAAGTTTCAAAGTTGAAACTTGTAATAACCTTCCATTTTCCCTACCCAGAAAAGTGAACTTGCAATATTCCTCAAAAAGTCTGAAAACCCACTTTACCTGCAGTTTGAATCCAAAAATCCGAATTGCTTTAAAAATGCTCAATGTCGGACTTTTTAGACTTGTTTGCAAGTGCAAGTTAAAGGTTATATTTTGTAGTTTTCTAAGGTGTAACCAAACTCTTCCATTTTTCCCTGAAAAGCATATGTTGCTTTCACTTGCAGTCAACCCTCCAAGATCCGAAATTGTTCATATACCACATTTATATGCCCTTGAAGTCATTTCATTCATCTTCCATTTTCATACAGCAAGTGGTCATATTAAACTGAATCTAAATTTTGTTCTCTTCATGCTAATGGATGCCATGTCGTCACCTGTTGATGATGATGATGTTTTAATACTATGGAGTTTTCATCACAGGCTACAACCTTGCAGTTTCTTGTTCAATGATAGAGGAACCAACTTCTCCGTCAAACAAAAAGATGAAATATAAGTATGACAAGTATCAGAATGAGATTTCTCCATCTCACGTAGTTTCAAATATTGAAGAAATCAGAGATACTGAGATTGGGCATGTTGATATGTCCGAGTTTCTTCAAAGAGTTGAGAATTTGACTTCACATGATATGCAATTGTTGCTGAGAAGTCATATCCATATGGTTTCCACTTTTCCTGTTGCTGCCCTAGAGCCAAAATTTGTTCTTGCATGTGCGGCTCATTTTGATAAAGAATCCAAAACTATCAGAGATGATGATGGTAACATGGTTATTAGACTTGATTCAAAAACCATTAATAAGATTTTTAGGGTTCCTGATGCTCCTGTATATTCAGACATTTCAATGAAGAGTGCTCATGATCATTATGAACAAAAGAAGAGTGATTGTGTCAAACACATCAATTCTAAATGGCTTTTAAAATCACAATCTTGTTTATCCCAGATGCCCACGCTATACCGATCAGATTTTAAGGAGGAGATTAATGATTTGATCACACTTTTGAGCAGAGTGATGGGTTTGAAGTATTCCAATGTTTTTGAAACATGGATGTATAAATACACAGTGATCATAAGGAAGGCACAATATCCAATTTTCTGGGGAGAAGTGATTAGTGATAACTTGTGTGACCAGCTTGCGCAAGTTCCTACCACTCTCACATTCTACATGAATTCTTATTTGGTCTACATAGCAGCATCGCTAAGGCAGTTTCCAAGCCTTTCTACCAAAGATGATAGATCGCTAATAACAGTGTGGGAGTATTATGATCAGCTGACTTTGAAACCAAGCCAAATTCATTACAGAAGGGTTCAAGATGCTTTCTTTGTTCATTTCATGTGCCTGTTTGACAAAACATTGAAAAACAACAGAGTGTCTGAAGCTGCCTGGAGGAAGGTGAACGAATATGGATGTCTTTTTCTTCAGTTTCCCACTTTCACTTACATGAGAGTTGGCTGTTTTGAAGATCAACCTTACATGCTCCCAAGATATCCAATGGATAAAATGATTTTGATGGAGCTAGCAAGGCACTTAATGGTGGTGCATGTGTGACAAGCTACATAACATAAAATTGGTGTCAATATTTCATCTCATAATCCATTGCAAATCGGGAGGTATTCTTTGACAACTTCTTCAAAAGCTAAGGCAATGGAAGCTGAACTTCAGGAGATCAAATTGAAAAAGTTTAAGGCAAGAAAGGATTTTGATTACAGAAGAATGAAGGATAAGATAAAAAAGAGCTTTCACACATATGCATCAGATAGAAGACATTTGGGTGGATCTTCGGATTGAGAAGGATATTCGTAGGATGGATTATTGCAGGCTCACGATAGAACAAATTGTTGATCTTAATCTAATCCTAATCCTAGAAGGAGTAATTGATGATGGACAGATTCTAGATCCAGAATATGAAGAACAAGGGGTTGCTAATATTCCTATTCCAGCAATAGAGTGGTCTCAAAAGGAGTCCACTTCTATTTTTGATAGATTTCAGTCAATTTTAGCAAATACTAATACTTGGCTTAAGAGTAGAGGTATTAAGGCCACTAAAATCAGAGTTGGAGCTGAAGATGACTCAGTTGGACCTGTTGGACTGAAATTAGAAGTGAGAGACCAAACTCAAGAAGGAGCCTCTTCCTCAAGAACCAAAATCAAGCTAAAGGTTAGTCAAGCTGTGGAGAAACCTTTGGAGAAAACGATATTGAAAGGGAAAGAAGTTGAAGAAACACAGATTCAAGTCGTTGATCAGCAGGAGGAAAATGTTCTTGAATCTCCTACTATCCTAAGAGTGGAGTCTTCTCACGTAGACGTTCTACCAATATCTGCATCATCCCCTATATCTCCGGTAGACAGTGATGTTGATTCTTTCTCAACGATGTTTGTTCCTCCTATCGCGCTCACGGAGAATGTTTATAATACTACAGCTGCATCAACATTGAACACATCTATGGATAGCTTGCATAACAATTTGGAGAATGTCTTTGACTCTAATCTAGCGTATTCTATACTGTCAGAAATGACACTTCCAGAGATAGACACTTCATCAATAAGTTTTGATAAATTCATGACTAATGTTGATCACAATTTGTCATCAGAACAGGTCCTTGTTGCTGTTCAAACATTGTCTTCTCCTAGAATGACAATTGTGGTACAAAAAGAATCTGTTTCCACACAAACCACAGTTGCTGTTTCAGATGCAAGTACAATGGATTTACCTCCATGGCTGAGTTCAATCACTCTGAAAAGGAAGAAGCAAGAGATCTCTCCTGACGTGTTTGATTTTCAGCAGCTAAGAAAATCTAAGCCAAAGGTTGCCATAAAGCTAAAACAGTCTCACGGGTGATTGTGGACAGTAACAAAATGAAATATGCTGAGGTAGCAGAACCTCTTACAGACAAGCCACAAGAAGAGATGGAGGTGTCTGATTACAGGTTCATTAGAGTGGAATTGGGAAAATAGACACATCAGTATGATGCAAGATGCACAAAATTCTATGACAATGTTAACACAAAGTTATAATGAACTCTTGGCCAAAAAAGAAAAGCTTAAGGAGGAGAATGCACATATTATTGCAGTCATTCAGAAGATTACAAAATCTTCAGAAATGGTTGATTCATTATCTTCTTCTATCTCTGGAGAGTCCATAAAACAAATTGAGAAAGCAGGACAAAAGCCAAAAGCATTAGACTCTTGGGTTGATCAACTGATAAATCAAAGTGCTCAAGTGGTGAAAAAGGCTCTTGATGTGTTGGTTAATGTAAAGATAGCAAAGCTAAAATTGCGCCAGGCTTCTGACACTTTCAAACAAAGCTTAGAATCTATGGAAGCTAATTTGAAAAGTTGGTATGATTTGAATAAAGTGCAGCTAGAAATCTTATGTGCGAATGCAGTGATACCAAACAAAGAGATGTACATTGAAACTGAAGAGCTCTTGCTAAACAAAACATTGGTATTCAAAGAGCTTATTTTAGATATACAAGTTGCTCAAGAGATGGTGGTTGAAGTGGAGCAAAATATCTTTTCAAGTTTTGAAAAGGAATCTTGCAAGATAGAAGACCAAAATGGTGAAATACTCCCTGAGGATGATATACTTTTAGCATTAACAACAAAGTTTCATCAAGAGCTGGAAGTTGAAACTTTCACAGTGACATCCATCAGCAAATTTGTAAATCATCACTCATTCCTTGATAAGATGCAGATTGCTCTAGAAGAACATAGATTATCAGTGATAAGATGTTGTGACACTATCATCAAAACAGTTGTTGTTGCTAAGAACACTCAAGGGCCAAATCCCGATGAACTTCAAGAGTCCATTCAGAGGTTCCAACATTTCATGGACAACAATGCAAGCGGTTGAAAATGCTATTAATTTCTTAGTTTTCTTTCCTTTTTGACAAATTGCATGTAATGTCAAAAAATGTAATTGCAAGTAATCATATTACTTGGTATTATTGAAGATTGTAATTACATGTAATCAAATTACAATTCAAAATAAATTAGGACTGTAATTTGGAATAAGTCAATTGCAAGTAGTTAGTTGTGGAAAAGGTCTTACTTAGTTGAACTTCTCCCACATTTTGCTCTTAGCACCTCTCCTATAAATACATGGGGGTGCTCTTTGTATTTTTTCATCTTTTTGGCTATAGAGAAAACTTTGCAGAAATTTACAGCAAAGAGACTTTGTGCTTTGTGTGTGTAAACTTGATTTCCAAGCAATATAAGGAAGGCATATGAGATTTCAGACTTTGTGTTGAGTCTTGTTGCATGTTATTACTGTGTTCTTATGTCATAGTAGTGCATTTTTCTGAATTCTTCTTGTGAAATTGTGGAGCTATTGTGAAAAGACTTTGGTCTGATTTCTTGTAGACTTTGTGTTGCAAGATTGAAGGATTGAATTAGAGATAGGTGAATTCATGCCAAGAAACATAATAAGAGACTTTGTGCTTACATTATCTTTTTTGTCTACAGAAGTGCATCTAGATAAAGGCTTTGTGCTTTATTTTGTTGCTCAACTTTATATTATTGGATTAACGGAAATCATATCTCAGAAGGTTGATAGGAAGGTATACTGTGAAGACTTTGTGCTCCAAGAGGTATCTCCCCATTCCGAGAAGCAATGGGAGACTTTGTGCTTTCAGGAAACTTTGCTTTTTTCAAAATCACATCAAATTTGCTCTCTATGTAACTATTGCAGAATAGTTAAATAGCAGAAATTTTCCCTTTACTATTCTGGATTTTCTTTCTTGAAAGGAGGAGAGATTAAACATCTATTCTGAAAAAAGAGAATAGGATGAGTAACACCATGAATTTTAGCATAGAATTAATATAGTCTACCATTTTCGCAGTAAATAGAATAGTAAACCTGAGGGGGAGTCTTCCCTCATATAAATAGGAGAGATTTATTCTCACACACTGTGGCTGAAACCACAATTTTGCTAAACCTCACAAGTTTACAAAATTTTCACCCAACAAAGTTTATGTAAGGTTATGGTATTATTACTTTGGCCTAGTCTTTAAAGTTATAATCTGTACTTTACATGTCTGTTTCCCATTGCCTCCCAGGTCTTATACTTTGCTTGTTTTTATCTTGGTTCCTTCGGTATAATCACGTATCTGAGGTTTTCATCTAGAAGTTCAAAATTGCTTCTGCTACATTATCTATAGTCAGTTTGATTTTCCTGGCTTTGGAATATTAAAAGGAAGTTTTTCTTGGGATTTGGCTTACATATATTTTACAATCTAGTGCAAACGAACTTTTTTCTTTGGCTTATAATGAAAAAGAAAAATTCAATAATCTTGGAAGAAATTATATTGATTAGTGTAGTATATGATTATTTACATGGTGCTGGAAACATTGTTGCTGATGTATAAACATTTTCCAATTGACTAGTGTGTGGCATATACTTTACTCTAAAGTAGCTACATTCTCTAAATTATGGTGGGATTTATGACTAGTGATTTTGGACATAGGAGCAAACTTCTCTTTTATTATTAAAATAAGGCACTTGATGTTTAAATGGTCCTTTTGAGCTTTATAATTGATTTTTATTTAACTACTCAAGATCTGCAGGGAAAATATCGACACCCCTATCCCATTGGATATCAGGCAATCCGTAATCATGCTGGACAAATGTATAAAATGGAAATACAGGAGGGTAACAAGGGACCTGTATTTGTGGTGAGTGTTTTTAAGAGTTCAGGTTCCTTGAAATAACTGTTAATTTTGGCAACTCAAGGTCTCTTTGCAGTCATTGCCAGGGATTATGGGTTCTTTTATGTTGAAATGGTTAAAAGTTGCTGTTTTAGCCAGAAAATATATTATACAAAAGAAAACATATTTGACAGTGAATTGTACTGTTGTGAAAAGGGAATCTTGTTTCTGATTAATGTCGGCTTTTAAAAAGTTCTTTTTAGGTATTCATTTTTTTTCTTATATTTGCAATCTAAGTTGAATATATATATCTTGGATGTAGGTTATTTCTGAGGAAGGGATTCCTTGTGTTGGGGACACTCCAACTATTGCCTGGGAAAAAGTCCAAATGAAAAAGTCTTTACGATTCCAAAAGCGGCATAGAAGTCAGTTCTCAAGAGTTGATGGTGCTGAGGTACAATTGGTACATTTTTTATGTTCATTGTGCATTGTTTAATTTATCTACTCAATATTGTTGATGTAGATGTAAAAGGTCTTTCTGGTTTATATTATTTCAGTTTTAAATTATTTCAAGTCATGGTATCCATGACATGTAAATAATTTTTTTTTTGAAGATATTCTCTAATTGGTGATGGTTTGAAAGGAAATTGTCTCTCTTTTCCGTCCAATCTATTGAATCTTTTTTGTATTGATTTATCACTAAAACATATAGGTATAGTTCAGAGTTCAGACATTTCCTGAGCAGTTTTCCTGATTACCTTCCATCACTTGTGCACTTCAAGAAAGCTACTTATATTTTCATTTTCTCTTGCCACTACACAACTTTTGGTTTGCTGTGTGTACTAATATGATCTTCCTCACTCTTTGTTAACATTCTTTGTAAAATGGTTTCCCTTTGGTACAACTCGTCTTCTATGCATGCAAAAAGAGCATTCATTTACTAGGCCATTACTCTGTAAGTTGCAAACTCGATTCTATAGCTGAAAATGCATAGTTTTCTCTAATGTATCTTCCTCCCTTATATATTTGATACATTTGCAAGACTGCATATTTCTGGGTCTTTATCTGTCAGGAAGTTGGCTCAGCACCTCTTTATGGTGATATTTTTTTGTACTTTTTCTGCATATTTCTGTTAAACTATTTGATGGATGATAAATGCTATTTTGATATTTTATATTTCACGATTGATATTCTTGTCCAGTGTATTTGGGATTCCTGTCTTCGTTAATTTTCTATCACTTATTTGGATCTCTAAGTTCTTGACCCCTTGTTAGGTTTTTTACTTTTATGATGGATTGTTGAGTAATAATTCATTTAGAAATATTCTAACATATTGTTAGAATATAGGATGCTTTGTTGGTCTCCATTAATGCAAAATTTTGAGTTCCATGGCTTACATTCATATTGAGTTTATAGATGACATATTTCTATGCCTGGCTTAGATTCCAACATAAATCTCTATCAAGATTGGCTGTGTTTATCTCCATCTCCTCCAGAGGTTGCTTTGTATGATGATCCTCCTTGGCAATGACTTACACATTTTCATTGCACATGTGATGCTTTATACTACATAAAGTAAGATAATTGGAGAGATCTTGATTGCTGAGAATCCTCTCGTATGCAGATTTGAAAGAGGCAGCCACAAAGGTTTTTCAGGTTAATAAAATTCAAAGGGGTTTTGAGAATGCACTTAGGAGCTAAGTCACAGGGATTGTGTTCTTGTTTTAGTTTGTCAAGGAAAATTTTGGAACAAGTTGCAATGAATATAGAATGAGAAAAAAATTCGTTATTAATTTCAATTTTTTTTATTTTAAATTTTTTCAACCTAAGAAATAAATCCACAAGATTGTGGAAATAGTCCGATGTTACTAATGAAATTTGAAAACTATGTAAAATGATGTTCAAGCTTATAAGCTGTGATAAGCTTATCAAAGTTAAAACATATAAAACATTTGAAATCACAATTTTAAAGATGTGTTTTTTGTCAAGAAGTGATGGTCAAGAGTTGAGACTTTGGGGCATCAAGAAAACCTAGGTCATCAAGAGTACTTGGTTGAATTGGCTCAATATCATCGGCACCAGATACACCACTGAGTTTATCACTAAGAAAGTTAGGAACTTTTGAATTGGCTGTCTTGTGGAATTTATTTGAGTTGTGAAGAAGAGGTGGAGTCATCTTTTGTTGCTTTATTCAGGCATGATTATAAATTATTGTAAACATAGACAAATTTCCCAACCTTCTAGACAATAACTTGTTTCTTTTTTAGAATGAATGTCATCAAAGCAGCTCTAATCCCTCTCATAGGTTGATGACTTTGCTCATTGGTGCAATATTTGAATAACAAATCGTTGTAGTTAATGAGTGTCTACTCCGTAGGAAGTCCATCTTGTGTACCCAGGAATGTCAACATGTGACATCATTATTGGCTGCTAGTATTCAACACCCCTTCCTCTGATCTATATTTCCAACATTGGTCCCTAATTTATATGCAATTGTTGGATCTAGTTCAATCCTTCCAATGGATTAATATAACCTATCCAATAACTTTGCTATTACGTTGTCTATCTCTATGAAACAATTTAGGCTCCGAATATCAAGGTGCTTAGGGGTGTGCATTGTTTTTCATATAGAATCATTTGTATACCATATCTGAATTTAGCTTGTGTTAGTGCTTTAATTTGTCACTTTCTTGACAGCACAAAATAGAACAGTGTGTACAGTTTAATTATTCTTCAAAGTATTAGGGGAAGCTCCTAGAGATCTAAGTAAACCTAAAATTAACAAAATTTACAAATATGCACATTGTACCAATTATCCCCTTGAGGTTGGCATTAAATACAGATATCTACCTCGATTATGTTTTTGACTCGAATGCAACACGGATTGTCAACAGTCAAGGCTTCAGTGAGATTTTTATTTTAAAGTAGACCAAAAAATTCAAGTACAAGCGAAGACAACTTTCTATTCACTTTCAAACAAAGATTAAATTGAAATACACCAATAGGTGTTGAATACTAGCTAAATTAGAGACCAATGAGTTAGCATCAACAAGAAATGATAAATGGACAAACATCACACAACACCAAAAGATAAATTTCTAAAGCAATATGCAAAGTTGTTACTTAATGAATGACAAGCATCAATGCAAAGCGTAACATAGTTCCTCAATTCAATTTAATTCTTGGAATTACAAACATATTTTTAACAATAATTGATTAACAATAATAGTTGGTTGGTTTCTATAGTGTAAGCCTTACATCCACTATCCTCCACCACCCATGAACTTAATGACTTGACTTCAAATTTTGAATGATGATTTCCACAACATTAGTCTAGCATTTTTTTATCCCCCTCCTATACATTGAGTTTGAAACAAATATTATAGGGTTTCAGCTGTAGCTTGTAGGACTGAAAAGAATAACAAAATATTGTCTTTAAAGCATTGCCTTGAAGTAATTCAATCTCATCCATTGAAAACCCTAAAAATAGAACCCTTTCTGCTTTAATTTTTCTTTTGATGATGATTTGTTGAGATTCATCACTGTATTGCTTTAAAATTCTTGACTTGGGTGCTAGGTATTTTGACTTTGGATGAATTTCTTTAAGATGGCAGAAATTTTTAGTTGGCATGCATTTGAAAAATCATAATCTCAAGTTGGATGTGATTTAATAACTTATCTGCCATATTTGGTATTGTTTTAGATTGGTCACGCCACTAGAATATGACAAAATTTATTGTGGTATGATTCAAGGAATTTTCACCTATTTGCTGTAGATTTTCAACTGGTTTGTGATAACTTAAACCACAATTTTCCCTTTGTCGCAATTTCTGAATGTCTTTGCCCTATTCGTTGTGGATTTCTAATGGTGAAGCCACTCCTAAAGTGTGATTCTGTTTTCATTTATCAGGCCAATTGCAATGTCCCAATTGATTCACCACTCCACTTATCATAGTTTCCATCTGGCTGAGCCACAAATAAATCTTTCCATTTACACTTTATTGAATGTATTTCTCCTTGTGTTTTACTTGTCTCCTTGCCACCAAGGTTGCACATTTGGACTAGTATAAATGCACAAAAAAGTGTTATTTTCTCTTAACTATTTTTGCTGGCATGTTGGTTGCAATTTCACATTACAAATGCCCTACTATTTGTTGTTTTATATGATAATTGCCTTGCTGGTTTTGAATTTGTATTGGCTTTGCCTTCTTCAAATGGAAAACCTTTGTTTGTTTTTCTTTTATCTCTTCCTTATTGCAGTTTTAACATCTCTTTGCCACTATTGTCACCATTTTGGACTAGTTGTGCCACTCAAAATGTGCAACACATTCATGTTTACAAGCTCTTTAAACTTGGCATGCTTTAGTGTTGGTAGAGACACCTGAAAAGTTCTATTTGTACTTGACAATTATTAATCATTTGAAATTTGTGTGCATTCTCCCAACGTTCAGCACTTTATACTCATGTCACTTCATTGGAGCACTGGAGAATCCATCCGCCGTTTGCAAACTTCGTTGGCATGTCCAAGTCATCCATTCCACGGTTGAGCTTTTAGCTTTTTAGGAACTTTATCATTTTTGTTCGCCACTCATTATTCATTATCAATTTGTAGACACTGTTAATAGACAAATTGAACCTATATCTAAGAAACTATGACAATTGGACAAGGCTAAAGGTTGTTAACACAATGAAATAAACTTGATCAACAATTCGTAGTGGTACCAATATTGGTACTAATAGTTTGTTTCTGTTACATCCCAAAAATGTGAGGTTACTATTTACTATTACTAGATGTGGTAAAAGTGAATGTGATGTGAATTCTCGAGATGAATTAATGATGCTTGTACCTTGTTATCAATATGAATGTTATATCACTTGATGTTGTTTCATTTGATGTTGTCTCAGTTGATGTTATTCATGGTGAAATACTGCATAAATGAGAATAGATGGTTAATGAATTATTGAATATTCTAACTTATGAGATGTTATGTATACTGCTTATGTTGTGAACATATGACTTCCGAAAGCGTGTGTCCTTGGATGTAGGTATGTGAACCATTCCTCCAAGCGGAGGGAAAGTATCACTCGGGAGAGGATCTTGGTCGGGTAATCGGTAAAGTAGACTATTTGAGCATACACACACTTCACCTTAGACTGAGTAAACCAAGTCAGTTTTGTATAAGTTTAAGGTAAGTCATCCATAGCTTGTATGTTTTGCAAGTAGAGGTCTTGACTGCTTCTCTGTGTTTTATATGAGGTCCATCCTTGTGCTTGTTTACGGTCATTGTGATGGTAACATGAATGGATGCATGTATCGGAAGTGAGTATATATACACATGTGTATAGTATAAACACGTATCCGTAGGTATAAGACATGTCGATACAAGCGTAAATTGGTTAATGGATATGCCATATGGATGTAGTGGTATACGTACGTATACGTGTACATAGGGGAATATACTGGAATATGTATGTATATATGCACGCGTCCTTTATTGTGTGGATATTAATATTATTGCCTGACAATTATATATATATATGTATGAATATACATACCAAGTATGTTGACTGGCTCACGATAATATTTATATTTGTGTAATTGTATATTAAAGGTTATATATATATATTATAGTAATATTAAGACATATAAATATATATTTATATTTATACTTAGGTATTTAAATATAAATATATAAATCCGTTTTAAATATTTAAAACTATAATTATACATATATATAATAAAATATATAATTAAACTATGGAAATCAATTTATTTCTAGATTAATAAAAGATTAATCTCTCACTTAGGAAATCGACTTATTTCTTATTCTCTCACTTAGGAAATCGACTTATTTCCTATTTCATTAAATATTTATATTGCAAACCATGGAAGTCGAATTATTTAAATATAATGGAAATCAATCTTTGGTTAATTATCATCACATATTTAGGAAATCGAACTATTTCCTAAGTATTATGGAATCAACCTTTTCTTATTTTCATCATGAATTAAATTGAATAGTATAAACTTGGCAAACGTATGAAGGAAATATTATGTTCATAAACATTAGACTTCATAAAGTCAAAATTTAAATATTTGCGAAAATTGTATTGAACTTTCCGTGAATATGAAAAATGGCGGAAGAGAAACTCGTGCGCTTGTTGAAGCGCTCAGCCCAAGGAAAAATGTAGATGCAGATTGCAGAGTGTCAATGGACGCTTGAATTTTGGGATTATGATGAGGAATTTGGGAAAGACTTTGTCATTCAAAATATCCCTCACTTGTTGAATCACGCCTTAGCTGAAGGTGTCGATTTCTCCTCTTTGAATGGAGTCAATTTGAATCTTCTTCACCTGCTGTCAAATTAATGGTCGAATCAGCTTCTCAATTCAATGAGTAAGGGATTTTCTACCGCCACATACTAGCTGAATCGGTCAATCGAAATACCTATCGATTGCCATGCCTTCCCGTGAGGAATGCGTTGCATATTGAGGCTCTATATAAAGCCTTCAAATTGCTGGGAAATATCATGCTTATTCTCTCATTCGCATTTTTATTCTCATTCATACTGTTTCACTCACTCATTTTCATTCATCAAAGTCATTCAGTCTGCAATCATAGCTGTTCTCATTGCCAGCTTGAGCTTGTGTATTTGCAAGAATATGCTATCAATTTCTGGAAGTGTGAATTATTCGCAATTCTGAGTATCATATCTTCATACTACTGGAAGTGTGAATCACCATAATTCTAAGTCATATTTAAGAAGCTGACCAGCTATGTATCAATCATTGAGAGAGTATTTTCTGAGAGGGAAACATTAGTTAGAACAGAAGAATTCTATAGTCTAGAAGTGCTGCAAGTACAAACCATTTCATCATCATCGGAGGAAAGCTTAAACTAGGCATGGTTAATTATTTCTCTATACATTTTTGGATCTGTGATTTATTATGGAGTCATGTTCAATATCTTTGTTTAGATAATGAGGTTATTGCTGCTGTATGATGTTTTCAATAGATTGTTCAATAGCTTGGATATAGTGAATATGTCATAGAAGATGCACAATTACTGAGAAGAGTATTTATTCGTTATAAAACGTTAAAAGATGCATACACATTGCAATAGTATAATAAGCATATACTTGTTGAGAAAGATGCATACTTGTGAGATTGCATTAAATAAATGATCTCCATAGTAAGAGAAAGCTGTTTGCACGAATCCTCTTTGTTGAGCTTGTTTGCTTTCAGATAAAAGACATTGAAACCTTTGAACTGCTATTATCATGTGTTTTAAGTACTCCATGTTAGGAGAAAGTACTTGATTGAGGAATTCAACTATATTACATAAAGTACAACATAAGTATTTAATTATACTAGCTATGTTGGGACATAGGATGTGTTATGTTTGTATTTACCGTTCAACAGACGAAGTGAATGGTTAAATTCTAGATGTACTCTGCATTAAATATATGATCTCCATATAAGGAGAGTATTGTTTTCATTAGCTACTATATACTAGGATTGAGATGAGGACAGGAGTCAAGTAAATTCTTCAGCTTTAGTTATTGGGTTAACTTAGGTAAGTTGAGTTACTCCTAGGATAAAGATTTCCAGTATAGAAGGGGAAATGTGAATTACTTGATTATGCTGATTCATTTCTAGTAGTATAGTATGATGTAGGATGTCTGAGGTACGGATTACCCATTAGAAGACAAAGACCTATGCATAGTATAAGATAGCCCTAAGTCAAATCGACCCTGAATAGTGTATGTGACAGTTGACCCTCAGTAGAAATATTGTATGAAACACTTTGATCAAAGTAGTGTAATGTACCTACATCCTCTTAGATCGGGTGATGATTACACTGTCAGTTCACCGTGATCCCGTATTACATGCTAGAGCGAGAGTATGCCGGATGCACAGGTTCTAGTTATGTAGGACACACCACTATGCTCAGTTGGTTAATAGTATCGGTTACTCTACCAATCTCTTAGTTGAAGGGAGGGCCATCTATTGAATGATAGATGTGCGGGGGACTGCATTATAAGTTCGTGGTTGGCGGAAAAGCGCCCGAGTGATGCTTCTCCTCCCTTGAAGGCTATTGAAGTACCTAGATTTGAAAGATGGATTCCTAGACCTTCTTACTACTATTTGTTCTAAAGCTCATTGGAGCTAAATTAGTTAAGGTACATTTTATCATTACTTGTACTTGTGAAGTTATTGTAATGACATGGAATCTTTGTTGTAATTTTATTATGATATCTTGTTCATATATTATCAATAAGGGAAAGAAAAATTATGTTGCAATAACTTGTTAGCATGTTTATTTACTCTTTTGATGTAAATTGGAATTTTTTTATTTTACCGAAGGATCGGGTCGTTACAGTTTCCATATTATGAACTGGTTTTTGAATGGATTTCTTTCAATGATCCACGCTTTCATAAAGCATGTTGAAACAAGGGGTGCTTCCATCAAGTATACAAAGCATTTTGTCTTATATTGCTAACCGTTTACAAATATTCTGCTCATACGATCATCAACATGAGACCAATACAAGTTCTTGTGCGCACAACCATGATACTAATATCATCTGACTTTTAAGCAATCATACTAGAAACTGCCTAGGAAGACTGAGAGTCACAAGTTAGAAATCCACTTATTTAGAAACCACCTCCACATTAGAGGCCAACTATGAAAGGCCAAGAGTCACAACTTAGAATTCCATATTAGATGTCCCATTGGGATTTGAACTTGGGTCTCCATATTGAGAACTCAAGCTCAACCCCTTGGACCATGCAAAGCATTTCAATAATTGGTCCTCACATAGTTAAAATCTTTATTACACTTTACAAGGAATTGCTGTTTATAATAAACTATTATATGTTCGTTCCTTTAGGTTTTTTAGAAGGAATAAAATTTTCCCACTTGGAAAATAAATGGTGTTGTTTTCTCTTTAACCACTCTTTTCCAATTGATATAAAATAAGACAATTCTTGTGTAATATAAGACCCCAAATATTTTTTTCTGATTTGTCTAACTGCAGTTTGGTAGTTTTCTGTGTTTGTTTGTGATGTTTTGCATTGAGTTTTTCATATGCCATACAACATTTGACATGCCAATAGATAGATAATAAAATGCAGAGGTAAAACCATATAAAATCTAACTTGAAAGACCAACTGTTTCAGACTTTATTGCCCAGATTATAATGTCAAAAAATTACAGTCATTCACATTCATTTCAAAACTCAGAATACCAACTTTCAGACCTGATTTCAAAGCTCCTAGCAGCAGATATGAGAAACCCTTCTAGCACGCCTTCACCAAAGATGAGAGCCCTCAAAACTCCAAGACAAAACGCCATAAACTCCTCTCTAACCAGCTACAGAAAATGACTTGCAGCACCCTACGTGGACGACCAGCAGTCAAAGAGATACCCAAGAAAGGGGCGCTAGCAGCTGGGGGTCGACCTAGCAAATAAAATCTAAATATGCCTCAAAAAATACAATATTATGCTTGATAGAATCGCCTTGAAGAGAACTTTCATTTAATCCAATACCCATTTGGAAAACCTAAACCATTTTGGAGGAAAGAGCTGATAACCTTCAGGTTCAAAATGAATGTGCCCAGAAATTGATAAAAATCACACCAAAACCACCAAGAAATCCATGCCAAACTGAGAGTGTGCAAACACAAGCCAAAACCAAGCTGTAACACATCAAAAATGTTGGAAGATCTTCATTTTCGAATGACTGAAATCTGTAACTTGAAGCACCAATGTGATTTCTGGATGAAATCACCCTTCTACCAGCTAGGGCAGGTCTTGCACTGCTGAAACCAGTCTTATATATCGAGGGTTTTCGTCCTCAACTTTGAGTATCGGACCTCCTAGCGAAAAACCAGCAGCATCTCCTTAAGCAGCCAAATCATCCATAACCAAATGAGAGCCAAAACTCAAATTTATAAAGTGAGGGAGGGATTAGGGCAACTTGCATTTGAGTTTGAATACATTTCTTTGTCATTTCACTTTATGAAATGTCATGAAATTACCCCAAGAGGGGCATCCAACTTTTTGACTCCAAAATTCCAATTTTGATTTTTAATTTAAAATTGACTTTTAGCCCAAACGTCCCATCTTATGAGGCATAACATTAGCCTTTAAAAATGATAAGTATACCTCTTTTCTAGGTATCCATTTGAAATACATGGCCCCCCTTTTAAACCAACGTTGTGCAACTAGGCCAAGGGGTCTACTCATAAGGAAATTATTTGCACCTTTGTAGCCTTCTAAAATGACTTAAAGTTATAACTCAGGCACCAAGGTACTTTTTTAATATCCCCCCCGACCCTCAACTTAAATTATAAAGTAACTTGATTTTAATTCATTTTCGAAGAGGAAAGCAAATATTTAAATATTCCAACTTTAGCAACCAAGAGCCTCAACTGAAATAATGCTACTAAAGAGTAGTCTGACTGGGTCTAGCTTTTGAAAATAGACTTACTATTTTTAGTAAGTACTAAAATAAGTAAAAGCATCAAAGATACAAGTTGGAAAAATAATTGATGCACCAATGAGCTCATTGAAGAGAGTAAGCCATGGGATTGGTCCCTCGCTAAAAATAGTAGGTGTGACTGTGTGTCAAAACTAAACTAATCCAAAAAGAGGACATCGAAAATGGGGACATTACATCTTGTTTCACAAAACCTCAACAACTCCCTAAATGCATGATGCTTGTAGATATTCAATAGGAGGTAGTGTTTCTTATGAAATTTGCAATTGCTCTCTCTTTGTGAACTATTTCATGCACCCAAGGGAATTTGGCCTAGTCATGAAGCAACAAATCTAGACAATGGGCTGCACATGGGCTCCCAATTTTTTTTTGGGTATTTTTCTGTAATTAGCTTCCCATCTCCCAAACAATTTGTGGTGCTAGCACTTTCTACTTGAACCACATTCTCTACACCCAATGCAAAAATTCAATATTTTGAGAATTTAAGAGGTTTTCTTGTGGTTCATGGTGTTAATCACCTTCAAGGACACTTCACTCTGAGGGAAAGCCTCCAAAACATTAATCAATGGTCTTTGACACATATCCAAACATCCATTGCTTAAGATGATGCAACCTTTTGCATTCCAAGATGCTTTGACTATTGCTAATTTCTAGTCATCCTATGTTCTGGTCTATTCAAAAGAGCTATTCTAAAAGCCATTGAAGTGGGAGGTGTACATCTTATCAAACTCAACAACTTTTTGAGTTGCATTTTAAAAATTTAGATTTGTGGCTACATTGAATGGAATGACACTTGAACAAATAAGCCAATGTTTCATCCACATTTATTTTTGTATTGGTTTATGTTGTTCAATATTCCACAGCCTTTTGATCAACTTCTTGTGGTCTTGGCCATGTTTGGAAGTGATGACATAAAAGCTGTTGTGAACCAAGACATATCCTCATGGATTTTCTATTTTTCATGCTGATCTCATCTTTCCTGCAGTTGAAGAGGGGTGGTCTTTCTATAGAGCAGTTTTGATCTTTATAGTCATGATATTGCATTGAATAACACCCCTTTCATGCTCACATGAAATGCTAAGGAGGTGGTCTATTGCCTTATTTCAACTTCTAGAAAAGGGATGACCATGCAAGCGACATTTTTTATTATAAGGATCACTTGTTACATGTTTTCATACCTTGACATTTGATTTTGGGGTTACCATTTAGATACAATCTGTATGTTTTAGAAGACAAATAATGACTTTGAATATTAAAAAAAGGAATTAAAATATTAACAATCACATAAAAATATGACAAATGATGATACTAATTTTAAGAACAATATTTAAAATATAGTTGATCACATTATCCAAATCATAATTCAAAAACTTCGATTTGAAAAAATCCTGGCAGACCCAAAATTTGACTTGGACTCAGGTCTTGGCAAAGTTTTTGAACATTAAAAAACACATAAATTGGTAAAATAATCTTCAAGAACATGCATAAAACTGAATTTGGAGAACTAATAAGTAGTTTTTCTTCATTTATAGATCAAAAAACAAGTTCAATACACATCATGGTGTCATATATCACAATCATCAATAAAAATTACAAATTTATATTTATAATCTACAAATTTGTTTTATTACTAAATCTTCTATGTTGCTGTATGGGTGCTTTTTGTTGTACCCCAAATTAAAATTTTTGCTGCACTTAGGCATTTTGAAGAAATGAGTTAAAGTCTTGTCAAAATCTGTCAAAAAGGTCAAAATTGGGGTTTGTATGTCTTGCATGCGGGTCAAAAACTTGAAATTTTCAAAATCTGACAATCTGGGTCAGTTCAGAACATCCAAATCAACAAAACCCAAATTTCAGTTTTTCAACCCTAAATTTTAGGAAAATTTCTATTTTTAGCAGTTTTCTAAAAATAGAAACTTTTTTTGGGTTTCTTTTGAAAAGGATACTGGCAAAATTTTCTAAACATAGAAATTTTAGAAAAATAGAAAGTTTGGCTTCTAGGGTTAAGATTGATTTTGATTGGCTCGAAATACTTCCTCATCAGGCTGGTGCAGTCAGAATCACAAAAAGATCAATTTTACCCTAGTGGGTCTATTCTACTTTTTTAGAAGCTTTTTCTGGAAATCTAAGGTCATCAATGGAGGTCAGTTAGCTGCCAGGTGCCAGAGTCAGATATGCAAACACTGAACAAAAGCTGTCAACGATGAACGCGCACGAGAAACGAAGAATGGAGAGAGGAAGTTGAAAAAGTTGAAAAATGAGAAATTTTGGAACATTAGAGACACCAGGTGCCCTCGCTCAGTTTGGGCGTCCAAACCTTCATGCCTAGAAAATTTTCTGTTTCCGACAGTCAGACTAAGGGAGACACGTCAAACGAGGAAGAATTATGAAAATTTCAAAAAAGTTTCTAACACTGCCAGCCATGGGCGCCCTTGGAGAAGAAGGGTGCCAAACTTTTCAGAGGATCTGATGATGGAATCAAAAGTTCACTCTCCTAGGCAGTGTTGTTTAGGATCTTCTCAGCTCCGCAGTAAGCCCGACATCGCAGTCATCTGTTCATTCAGCCATCCGTTCATTCAAGATCGAACGGAGGAGTTTCAACTGAAAGTCGGAATGCAAACCTTGAAAATTATTCTAACTCTAGTAAAGATGGGCGCCCTTGGAGGAGATGGGCGCCCAAGCTTTTGAAGCTCCAAATCAACTTTTCCGAAGATGCAGTATCCAAGGGACCCCCCCTTTGAAATCCTTCAAGCTATCTGACGAGTCTAGCCGTCAGTGTATCGGAGCTCCGGATCATCCGAAATGGCCAAATCATCTAAAAAAAAGGAGATAAGCTTGAAATTTGAAAAACGGGAAAAAATGGTTAAGTCTGGTGATCATGGGTGCCCCTGGAGAAGATAGGCGCCTAGGGTTTTAAGACCTTAGATGGCAGTTTTGGCAATTGAAGTCTCTAGAATCATCTCGTCAGATTCTGCCAAGCTACGCAACAGAGTAGTCGGTTAGTTCATCAGACCTCCTGAACTCCCGAATGTTGTAGATTCATCAGAAGATCAAGAAAACACAGAAAGTTGAAATTTGCGAAATAAAAACTAACACTGGTGATCATGGGCGCCCTTGCAAAAGATAGGCGCCCAACATTTCGAGGGGTCTGATGAATCTTTTATGAAAAGTTGCCTCCAAGACAACTTTGTCAAGTTTACTCCAGCTCCGCGATGAGATCCTTTGTTAGTTCTTAGGATCCTCTGAGCATCTAGAAATCAAAGTCAAACGGAAGGTCAAAATCAAGCAAGAAGTTGAAAATGTTGAAAATTTGGCTAAGTCTGCCAAGCAAAAGTGCCCCAGGCTAAGAAGGGCGCCCAAGGCTCAATGCCTTAGTCGTTTTTCCCAAAATTTTAAAGTTTTCATCTTTCAGCATTCAAACGACGTCTACATTCAACGAACCTGCCCGGGATTGGCTCCGAAGGATTTAAAGCAAATGAGAGAAGATTTTTCTCAACCATAACTTATTTAAAGGAGATTTTGTCTTTCATTATTCATTTTTGCGGGTTGGAGTCTAGAACAAGAAGATTGCCTCTTTTTCCTCAACGAAGATTTGAAGACCCAAACTACATGCTTTTTCGGTGTTCTTCGTGTTTCCGAGATTAGTGAGCAAAAAGGAACGCTTTTTCATGATCCAAACTTCTAGTGCATTGCTTTTTCGAAACAACCACTCAACTTTTTCCATTTCTGATCACATGGGTCTCTCTGCTTTTTCATCCTCTTGATTATTGAGAAATTTTTCCCTCTTCTAGAAATTGCTTTTTGGTTGCTTTTTTAGGATGGATTTAGTTTTTTCAGTTTCCAAGCATTTGGGTTTCTCCGGAATGTGATTTTCTACAAAACCCAGGTCACAACTTTTTCGAAGAAATTGCTTTTTCAAGACAGAGCAACATTCTATTTTCAGCACCATTCTTCACTCGAAAAACAAGAAATAAATCAGCTTTTTGGGCGGATGTGGTCGAGATTCAAAGTGACAATCTTCTTTCTTCTTTCTTTCTTCTTTCTTTCTATTTTCATCTCAATTCTTATCCATTCTTTGAAGAAGAGGGATATCATGATGTAATGAGTTGGCGTTTTCCTTGTTTTTAGGTTTTCATAGGTAGTTAGATGCTTATCTTCTTTAGGTTTAGAAATAAAGCTTGCGAGTTGGCGAGTATTAGTTGTAAAAGCAAGGAGATTTTAGGGTTCCCTACTCCTCTGCTTAGTTATAAATAAGAGCAGCCTTTGCTCATTTTTCTTTAACTGTGCTTATGAAAATAGAATTGCTGAGCTTATGCCTTCATGTTTGTTATCGATTAGTTTTAGTTCACTTTGTGTAAAGAGCAAGTTTGCATGCCTCCTTAGCTGCAAATCTTTGTTTAGTGCATGTGTTTTGTGTCAATTGTAATTTGGTTGATCGCATGTTGCAAGTATTTTGCTACAACTTGCTGTCCTGGAATTGTAATCTTTGTGCTCGAAGTGTGAGAAAATAAAGTCTTGAGCTTGCTTTGCTGCCCCGATATAGTCTCATATTTCCGTTTATTGTGTAATACTTATATGATCTCCTTTTCAGCTTGCATTGAAATTCAGTAGATGTATGTTGGGAATAGTTTATTTAAGTATCTGTGTCAGAAAATCACTCTCGTTTATTTCTAAACTCTCTTGCTCTATGTTTACTTGAGAGGATTGAAACGTCTTTAGCATAAGTTAGTTGTAGTTGTTAAGTTTCATTTAAGGGAAAACCTCAGCTGCAACATTTATAGTTCTATATCCTTTTGTTCTCGCAGCTGAATCAAAAAGATAGGAAAAATTAGTTTTAGTTTACTTTCTTTATGCAAACTCAGCAAAAGAGGGAGCTTCCCCCTCTAATTTGAAGAGCAGTTTACTGCACATAGCTGTTCGTTTTCAAAACGCATTCCAGAGGTGCAATTTGAAACGCCAACACTCTTGATCTAGATGGTAATGCTTCTTGTTGAGAAACAATATCGTCCTCAATAAGAGCCTTGGGCATTGTTGGTACCTCTATCTTTTATTAAGATAAAACAATAATTTTTTGTTGACCTGCTGTTGCAGCAGGAAACAAGGCTGACTGGATTTAATCTCAAGGAAAGACTTATATATACATGAGGTTAAAGCATTTGTTTTTCATATCAAGTCACATTAAAGGGCAGAAACAAACAACAACAGTCTTTTGTTGAGCAATGTAGACACATAATTGGCATGCTTTAAACAACAGTTGTCAAGTATGTCATAGAGCTCTACCTTGGGTTGTAAATGGAAGAGGACTTTTCTGAGTTGGGCACACATATCAGATGGCAAAGGCATCAAATTTCTCCTCTTAACACAGAAAATGATGGCAAAAGCATCTGGAAACTTTGCTTAAGTTCAAAGAGAAAACATCAAACATTTAGGGGACACAAACAAGAGGGTTTTGCTTTAACAAATCAGTGTCCAATAGTCTTAAAGGGTGGCAATTGTATAAATAAAACATGCTAGGACTCACGTGCACTTAGTCGGTAGTATTGATAGGTGATTTCAGTGTGCAATGTGGAAAAGGCATTAGTGATTGGTGCCCAACATGTGAATGGAAGACAATTAAGTTTTAGATATAATTTTGAGTGACAGTAGACACGTATAACTCTGCCTAGCTATTAAAAATGTGGTAAACATTTTAGTGAACTGTTCTCAGTATTAAAGCAGCAATTAAACACAAACATGGCACACTTTTTGGTGTTTTTTGCTAGGTAAGGCTTCTTGGATAAAGCGTCTGCTACCACATTATTTTTTTCTTTCACATATTCTATATCAAAATCAGGATCTTGAAGCTTACTAACCCACATTTTTTGCTTGTCATTTAAGTCCTTTTGGTTGAGAAGGAACCTCAAGATGGTGTGATCAATCTTGACCACAAATCTGCCACATACTAAGTATTGTTGGAATTTAGCTAATGCATGCATGATAACCAACATCTCTTTGTCATAAATGGAAAATCTGCACTATATCTTCTAATTTTCGACTCTAAAAGCAATGGGATGCCCCTTTTGCATTAAAACAACTCCTATTCCTTCCTCTGGTGTATCACATTTGAGTACAAACAGAATATAGAAATCTAGGACAACAAGCATTGGGCAAGAACTCATTACTTTTTTGAGTTTTTCAAATGTGGCTTGAGCTGTTTTGGACAATTTGAATGCACCTTTCTTTGTTAATATTGTCAATGAAGCAGCAAATTTTGAAAACCCTTTCACGAATCTCTTGTAATAACTGCAAAGTCCCAAGAAACCTCTCAACTGTGTCAAAGAAGTGGCTGGTGGCCAATTTCTTATTGCTTGAATATTCTCCCAATCCACCCATACTCCCTGTGCATTGATGATAGTCCTAAGTATAGAATTTCAGTCATACCAAACTCACACTTGGATTCTTGTGCAAAAAACATTTGCTGTTGAAGAATTCCAAGCATTGTATCCAAGTGTTTCAGGTGCTCTTCCCATGTTTTTCTATACACCAAAATGTCATCAAAGAACACTAAAACAAACTTCCTTAGTTGCTCCTTGAAAATATGATTCACACAAGACTAGAATGTAGCAGGAGCAGTAGTTAACCTGAAGGGCATAGCCAAGAATTCAAATTGTCCATAGTGGCATCTGAAAGTTGTTTTGTGTACATCTTCATCCCTTACCTTGATTTGGTGATAACCAGATCTCAAGTCAATTTTCAAAAAATAAATTGCTCCATGCATTTCATTAATCAACTCATCGAAATTTTGTATTGGGTACCTATTTTTAACGGTCTTCTTGTTTAGTGCACGGTAGTCTATACACATTCTCATAGTGCCATCCTTCTTTTTCACATGTACTATTGATGAGGCAAAGGGACTAGAACTAGGATGTATAAATCCCATCTCCGACAACTCCTTAATGGATTTCTCTATTTCCTCTTTCAAAGCTCTCGAGTGACGATATAGAGTAACCATGAAAAGCTTAGAACCTGTCTCAAGATCTATGATGTGCTCAAACCCTTTATCAAGAGGAAATTCATGAGGTAAATCATTGAATATTGTACCATGCCTATCCTATATACTCTGTATCTCAATAGGATAACATCTGTTACTATTGGGTGTGGACGTATCCTTCACAATGCACCCACTCTATGCTTCCTTTCAAAAGGCTCTCTCCATCCTCTTAGCTGAAATCTTTGTATGAGCACTATTGGCCATACCACAAAGTACAACCACTTTATTGTCATGGTGAAATTTCAGCTCCATGGTTCCCCTAACACCAAATTTGTCTCCCCTATACCATCTACCATAGTTTCAAGACTTGTTGAGTACTCAGCAAAACTCGCTGAACTTGTGAGACTCTCGACTGGCTAAGACGAGTCGACTAGACTTGGGAGTTGAGTCTCGGGTTTGGACTCCTGAGTCCCAAGTTGAGACTCTCGGTCTGTAGGGGTAATGCCCACGTTGCAATTTAAGATAAAAAACCATCTTTTTTTTTCATTTTTAGCTCTTATTCGCCCATTTCATCAAGCCAAACATTCACCTAGCAAGGAAATTAGTTGAGAAGACAAGATTTTAGGATCAAAAGTTGATCGAATCATCAAACAAGTAAGCAATTATTATTATTATTTTTTTTGTTTTTTGATTTGAAAATTAAAAAAACTTGAAAAATTAGGGGAAATGCTATCAAAATTTCTTCCATTTCCTCTCATCTCTTATTTCCTAACATTTTTAGCTTCTATTTGGATTCTATTTTGTTTAAAATAAATGCTTATCATTTTGCTTGCTGCTGATTTTTTCCAAAACCCTACTGATTTTTTTTTCCATGTTAAAACAAAAATGTCAACTTCAAGTTCAACACAAATGAGTGGTAAAAAAGATTCTGCATGGAAGTACGGGGTACCGGGAGCTACGAAGGGCCAAGTCACTCGTAATGAATGCAAGAAAAGTATGACAGGTGGAATTAATAGATTAAAATACCACCTTGCTAAAATACCTAGACAAAATGTGAAAGCATGCACTAAGGTGTCCAAAATGAATGCCCTACTTGTTGAGTATGAAATTAAAAAAGTGGAAAAACAAAAGACAAAGGAAGCATTCACAACAATCATGAATCAAAATGTATCTAGTTCTACGTCTATGGATTCTTTGTTGCCCCAACTCCAAGCTTTCGTCATCCACATTTATCTATTGATAAGAGTCCTAAGGGTTTGTTTTCTACTTCTAGCCAGTTTCCTTCATCATCACCAGATATCTTTGTTCCACACAATGTTCCAAGAGCACAACCCCCACTTGAAGGTACCTCTTGGAATAAAGAAAAATGCCATGAGGCTAGGATGGCAACAACAATTTTTTGGTTCTATAATAATTTACCCTTCAATGTGGCGAACAACTCATATTGGGAAGGGTTGCTAAATGCATTAGCAGTTGCGGGTAAGGGCTTTAAGACTCCAACAACAAGATAACTGAGTGGGCCATTGCTAGAGAAAGTTGTAAAAAATACACGGCTTGTGGTTGACGATCAAAAGAAAGTATGGCAAAAAAAAGATTGTAGCATCTTATCAGATGGATGGACAGATGGATGGAATAGGACACTTGTTAACTTTTTACTGCCTTCTAGTGGCACATTGGTGTTCTTGAAGTCTATAGATGCCTTGAATGAAGAAAAAAATGCTGAGACTTTATGCAATCTGTTGGATGGGGTGGTCTCAAAGGTTGGTGTTCAGAATGTTGTCCAACTTATTGCGAATGATGCAACAACATATGTAGCCATAGGGAAACTTATCATGGAGAGGCATCCTACTATTTCATAGACTTCTTGTGTTGCACATTGCTTGGATTTGTTGTTAGAGGACATTGGGAAGATTGGATGGGTCAAAAGTGTTGTTGAAGATGCTAATCAGGTTACCAAATTTATCTACAACCATACTTGGGTCGTTTCTTTGATGAGAAAACACACAAATGGAAAGGAGCTTGTGTGACCAGGAGTGACACGATTTACTAGCTACTTCCTCACTTTGCAAAGCTTTCTTGCTGCAAATCCTTATCTCAAGCAAATGTTTGTGTCTAATGCTTGGTTGGAGTCTCCATTTTCCAAAAAAATTGAAGGGGAGAGAATTGCAAGAACAATTTTTGATGACTTATTAATCAAAAATGGAGAGGAGTAAATTAGGTTAAGTAACAAGTACACACATAAACTTTATACAAAATAATCTATTTGCTGTTTTTTTTGAGGTTTTAATTTTGTAATAAATTCAAATTTGTTTTCAATTTTTTAGGTGACATAACCTTTGGTCAGGGTTCTTCATATGGTGGATGGAGATGGGATGTTGATGGGTTTTCTTTATGAGGCCATGTATAAGGCCAAAGAGGCCATTTTGCATTACTATGGTGGAAACAAAAAAAATGAAATCATTTGGTGCATCATTGATTGTGTCTTGCCCAAAAATTGCATGTAGGGCAAAAACACAATCAACAATTTTTTTAAAATAATTAACGTATAAACATTGTTCCCTACCAAACTATGTACGCACATAAAAATTAAACTATACGCATCAAACGATGTTGATTATACAACGTCATTACTGACACGTTGCCCTAAGAGCGTGGTGTGGGTATTACAAGGTCGGGTACACGAAACCCATTTCAAACATCCTAAAATGAATAATGAATTGGCTTGGTGAACTAAAGTTCATTGGACTGAAAAGTGCTAGTTTTGCCATTAACGTTAATAATCCACACTAGTAACAACATAAACACCATTAACCCTATGTCAATATCAATTATCCATAATTGTTAACCTAACTAGTAAGCATATTGATGTCAAAATCAATTTCCATGACTATAATCATAATTATTAGTAATCCTATTGTTTACAACATTATTAGGCCCATCCAACAAACACACAAAAAATTATTACTCTAGGGAAAGGAAGTGTGGGATGGAGCAAAGCGGACGAGCGGGAAGCAGAGTGTGGGAGGTTTTTTGAACTCTGTCGACAATGGCGATGATGATGGAGAGGATTCTGATGCGGATGCAGACGCTTTGGAGGGCCTGTTGGCATCTTTGGCTGCGAATCTGCTCTCTTTGCCTCCTTTGGAGATTTGGGATGTGAGTTTTTTTCTTTTTTCTGCTAGTGATTTTTCTCTGGCGAAGCCTTTGGAGGTGGGATTGTTGGTCAAACAGTTATCCTTGCCCTCTCTTTGCTGCGTGGGTTTCCATTTGGGTGATCTCTATGCTTTTTTCTCTTTGGATAGGCCTGCTGTTGCGGTGTGCGGGGCTCCTCAGGCTTATGGCCCTCTTTTGGGGCGTTTGGCGTCCGTGATGCTGGGAGTTGGAGGCTGCTGCGTTGCTCCCTTTCTTTTGGGAGCTTGTCGCCCTTTTTTGCTTGGCTGGGTTGATGCATTTTTGGTGCCTCCTGTTCTGGATTGGACTCTTTTTCGGAGTCTTTTCGGTCGTTTTGAGGCTTTGGTGTTGGCTGTGGTTGACAGTGATGTTGTGAGGATCACCAGTTTGCTCGTGAGTAGCTTGTAGTTTTCTGTGATGGATGTTTCCTTGCTCGAGCCTGGTGTGGCTATGAGGTTTTGGTGTGGCTCTTTGGGGGAGCTCTATTTGGCCTCTATTCTTGTGGGGATGTCTGCCTTTGTTGAGGCGTGGGGTGTGGTGGAAGTCTCCATTGCTTCCTCTCTTTGTTGTGTGTTGTATGCCCTTTGGTTGGTGGGGTTTCTCATAACTCAGGGGGAGTTTCTTCTCTGGCTTTCAGCTGGGCTTTTTCTCAAGTCCCAGTTGGTTTGCTGTTACTGGATTGGAGGCTCCGGGTTTTTTGTGTTGGTGGCTGAAGGTCACTTGTGGTCTGAGCTATTACTTTTTATTTTTTTGAAAGCTCAGAAGTTCTTGTGCTTTTTACTGATGGCCGACTGGTTACCAAAGGATTATACGGTCGCTATTTCGGATGCAGTGCTGGCTTTCTCCTTGGACCCTATGGAGGTGGGTTCTTTTCCTGTTGAGGTGGAAATGGAAGGTGAAGCTTTTTTGTCCCCTTAGTTGCTGATCCTATTGAGGTGGTCTCTTCTCCTATGGAGGTGGAGGTTGAGGGGGTTCGAGATTTCAGGTTGCGCCGACGTTGTGGATCGTGTTATCCTCTCCTATAGAGGGGAGCTGTCTCCTTTAGAGGTGGAGGTTGAGTTGGTTTCCTTGTTCTGGTCGAGCTTGGGTTTAAGGTCCATGCCTAAACCTGATTGTAAAGGGTTCATAGTCCCTTCAAAACCTATTATGGGGTCAAGGTCCTTGAAAAACCTGGTTAAGGGTTTAAGGTCCCTTCAAAACCTTTGGGTTTAAGGTCCCAATTTTAGCTGATTTGTGGGTTCAAGGTCCCTGTAAAACCTTTGTGCAACTTGTGCTTTCTAGTTCTTTTTCTTAGTGCTGTTGTTGATGGGCTGTTGATGGTATTTGGACTATCTTTGGTGCAACATGTCTTGCTTGGATAGGGTTGCTAGTCCCTTCAAAACTGGTCTGTAATGGGTTTCGGGTCCCATCAAAACTTGTTTTTCCCCTAATCAAAAACATTATTATTCATTCTTGATTTAATACTATTGTCACCAAAGTAAAATATAAAGTGAAGAGAAACAAAGATGATCATTGAGACAAGATTAATACAAATCTGGATAATTGCGTTCTTACCTCTAGATACCTTTATTAACCTTAAACACAATTACAACCACTAACACTTAATAGAAATGGCAGTTTTGTTAATGGCGATTAAAGGTTTCTTTTACTAGGTATACTAATATTTATTACATTTAATTTCCCTCAATATAAAATAATGTAATGACCCCCAAATCGGGTAAATAAAATTTTTCAAACATTTCATTTCAAACATATAAAAGTAACAATTAACAAAGACATTACAATAAAATTCTTCCTTTCTTTATTGATAAATACTTGCAAGCTTACAATATATATTTCCACATGAATTCCATTTTCATTGCAAATATAAATCAGAGTACAAAAGTAAAACAATTACATACATAGCTCGTAAGCTTTTGCACAAATAGTAGTAAGATGGTCCAGGTTCCCTTCCTTTCAAATCTTGGTGTATTTGTCGCCTGCTATGGAGGAGAAACATCACTCAGGCGCTTTTCCTCCAACCACGGACTGTTAATGCGGTCCCCCGCACATCTATCATTTGATAGATGGCCCTCCCTTCAAACGAAGAGATTGGTAAAGTAACCGGCTACGACAACCCAACTGAGCATAGTGTTGTGTCCTATACATCTAGAACTTGCTATTTCACAATCCCGAACTAGCATGACGGATCACAATGAACTGATAGTGTAGTCTTGACTATCTCACATCTAAGTGGATGTCGTACCTTCCACTACTTTGGCCAAAGTATTCACATTCAGTACTTCAAATGAAGGTCATCTATCATATATACTACTCAGGGCCGATTTGACTTAAGGCTATCTTACACTACGCATAGGTATCGTCCTTTACTTTTGGATAATCTTTTATCCCAGACTAACCTACAACATTTTTCTAAGAGATTTACACAAGATAGGTATATCCTGTTTCAGATTACCTACCTTTAGACATTCTACTTCAATAGCTACATAAGGGAGGTATATCCTGTTTCAGACAACCTACCTTCAAACAATCTACTTAATCGGGAAATGAAATGTAGTCAACAAGGGTCCCTCGGGTAACTCCTAACATGGAATTCTTTGTCCATGGAGTACATAGCTTTTCCTAGTTAACCTACTAACTTTAAAGCTTTAGACTACCTTGGTACTGGTTTCATCCTTGACCTAGTATTTAATAACTAGTTCCTCTTTTCCTTTATATAAGGAAATCAAACAGTATTCAAGTAAATACAATTCATCAAGTAGATTCTATTAAAAAGTATTCCAACATTTTCCTTTCATTTATTTGAACAAGCTATTCCTTTTCAACAAGCTTTTCCTATGAAATCAAGCTTTTCCATTTCAACAAGCTTTCCCTATGAAATTACAAGCTATTCCTTTTCAACAAGCTTTTCCTATGAAATCAAGCTTTTCCATTTCAACAAGCTTTCCCTATGAAATTAAGTTATTCTTTAATAATAAGCTATTCCTATGAAATCAAGCTATTCCTTTATATACAAGCTTTCCCTATGAAATTAAGTTATTCCTTAATAACAAGCTATTCCTATGAAATCAAGCTTTTCCTTTATAAATATAATTCCTTCTATGAAATCAAGCTAAAATAGGAAACAAGATTATTCTAATACTTTCCTACCCTACTTCATATCACAAAGCAAAGCAAAATTTAAGCAAGTAGATCAATTCAAATAACAAAAGTAATCAAAGACAATTCTCATGCCTGTTTCCTTGCTACAAATGAATTCAGTCTGCAACTTCTTTTTTTATTTTTGCTTCCCTACTGTCTTCTTCAGATTCTACTCACAGAATGGAGGGGGTATATTCCAGGTATTGCAGCAAATAAATTCCACAGTCCTCTCAATATGGCAATGATAATTGTGAATTGGTTCTCTCAATATGGCAGTTATAATTGTGAACTGGTTCTCTCTCATAACAAGATCGAAATGCAACAAAGACAAATGGTGGCTCTTAAAGGAAATTCGGATTTAAGCAAAAGCAGATAGGAATTCGTGAAAATGACAATGAGAGAAACTCTTATATATAGGTTTCGAATTCTCATACCTGCTACATTTTTGGCATGGGAATTCGACACCTTTCTCATTGAAAATGTCAAATCATGCAGTGGCAGTAATCTAGCAAGATACTCAGCAAATTGAGAGATGATTCGACTTGCAACCAGGAAGAACTTTTCCACTCACAAATGGTAAAATGCGAATGATAGACACCTACAGGTGTATTCATCAAAGGCGCCCAAAAATGGCAGATTTTATAACTGGTAAGAAAACGTCAATGGTGAAATGCACCCATCTGGCTTTCATTCAGCCCTTCTCACGCATTTCCGAATGGAGGATGGCATTTGCGAACTGCGACCTGGTCATGCGCGTGAGTTTGCAGCTGCGCGCGATTTTTGTTCATGTTTTTTGATTATTTTCCAAACACAAAACTTCGAACCTTTGGCGTATGAACATTTCGCATTTCACAAGGTTTATGAAATGTATTTGCTAAACCTTTTAATTTTATCCAAAGTAAAATACGTTTATTTCACCAAATAAACTTCATACGTTTTAAGCAAAAGACTATAAAAGTCATTTATTTATTTTACTCATAGTAAATACATATTATTTGCCAAATGACTATACAAGTCAAATTTATTTATTTTCCAAGATCTTATTTATTTAAAATATAAATAAGATGTTATATTTATATTTTATATTATATTAAATATATCTTATTATAGTTTTATTTACCATAATAAATATATATATATCTATATTTAAATGTTTTAATATTTAAATATTACCATATATCTATATATTTATTCCTGGTAGAACTTATAATAACGTATATATTAAATATTATATTTAATATATATACAAAAACATTCATATATCTACACTTAAATATATCTATACATATTTGTATTTAATCATCCAAATACGTGTATTGCGAGCTAGTCAGCATACCCTCAATACACTTGTTTGTGCAAACATGTATATATACGTTTAATTGTAAATTTAAGACATCAATATAATGTTATAACAAACATCATAGATAGTGTGCATATGTTTATAGGTGTGCCAGCCATGTGTATGTATCTGTATGTATGCCATGTCGACACATGTGTATGGCATAATAATTGCCCATCATACATCTATATCGACATGTCATACTTGTTGCTATGTACATATGAGTGGTACACATATATGCATATACATCCTATCTATACCATACTTATCAGTTCATATTTCACATTCAAGGCTCACAGAACAGTAAGTCAGATAACAAGTAACACCACTCATAAAGCATAAAGAAGTAATCCAAAACTCCTAAGCCTAAGGATGACTTATCAAGATAACTCAATCTGACTCAGTTCCCAAAACCCTTAGTGAAGTGTGTGTATGCTCAATTTGATTAACTTTATCGGTTACTTGACCAAGCCCCTCTCCCGAGTGATGTCTCCCCTCCGCCTGGAGGAATAGTTCCTGTTCCTGCATCCATTGGCACAAAATCACGACAGTTGCTTGCTCATAACATTTGCAGTATATAAACCAATTATAAAAACAAGACTAATTACTCTCTTTTATGCATTGCTTTATTCAAGAATAACATCAATCAAGAACACAGAATGAGCCAATCATAACATGTAAAAAGATTCTCAAATTGATAACAAGGTTCAACACATTTTATTCATTCAAATCCTTCCTTACAATCAGAATGCTCTAAGCATCACTAAAATAGTAACTATACAATTCCGAGGTGTAACAAATAACACTAATATTATTGTTATTAATGATAATAGTAATTTATATTATTAATTCTATTATTGTGAAAAATATTAATATTAACATTGTTTATAATGTTAATATTAATATTGATAGTAAGTTTAATATTAACTATTACTATTAGTAATAGCAATTTTTAATATCACTAATAATACTATTGATTGAGTGTTGGAGATGAGATTAGAGATAATATCAAGGAACAATATTATTATAAATAATAATTAGTAACATGGAATTTCTTTTAATACCCTTGTTACTCTTTATCAATATCAACCTTACCTATGATATTGATATTTTAATTATTAAAATATCTTAATATTAACGATATTATTGTTACCCATATTTATTAAACGATTATTACTAATGATCTTACACTAATATTACACTCTATTATTATAATTTCGTGTGTTATCAATATTACTGATTTTACTAATATCCATATGACCATTACTAATGCTACTATTAATATCGCATCATGCTGAGAATCTTGACATTATCATTATCAATTTCTCTTAGTATTGGAAACTGACGTTGCTAATTGTCAATCCTATAATGGTAATACTTTTGAAGTCTCCACTGATCTTAACATTATTTGTTTTTATGTTGAAGCTAACGTTGATATTCATATTAATACTAAAGTTTCTTAAAAGGTAAGTCCTTAATATGAGTTTTGTTTCTATCTCTACTGCCAATTATTCTCAGATCCTACATTATAACCGTAGGTAGCTATCATCCTATACTATAGAGTATTAATGGCTATGGTAGAATGTCATAATTTACAAAGAGATTTATGCCGATCATTATCCTTTTTGACAGTTCAACCATCGTCTCTCATTCACAGGCATAAATGCAACTTAACTTCTACACCATGTCAGTCAAGAGTAATGCATTAATTTGGCTGCTATTTAAACTAAGGTGCTCGTTTTTGCTTGAACACTCGAGCCGTAAATTTCTTCTTTCATTCTATTCCATTTTGTCTATCGTAGGTCTAGAAATGAAGCTGCTGTACAAAGCTCCAACATCTGGCTTCCAACTGGAGAGCTAGATCCAGGAAATCATGGCCGCGCACCCACTACCCCCCCACTCTAATACTGGAAATTTGTTTATTATTGTTTTCATTTTCTAAGAATGCAGCTCTAATTTATTTTTATTTTATTTCCTGTGTTAAACAGGGTTTTGTGGCCCTTATGAGGGGCATGCCTCACCAGGTTGAGCCTTATGGCTGCAGCCATTATGGGGCGCGACCATCCTAAAGAGGCTGCGCCTCTTGTGGGCAGGGAAGGAGCTCGTGCTCTTCCATTTTTCCCTACTTTTCATATATATATATATATATTTATTTTACTTATATTTATATTTTGCTAAACCTCTAATCTTCGAGCATGAGCATTGCATTTTTTTTATACTTACCATACTATTTCAGATACAACGTAAATTTTGTTAGGTATTCATCATAGGGAAAAAGATTGGAAAATAGCAGTGGTGGCCAAAATAAAGGAGAATAGTATTAGCAGCATCAAAAACATCATCCGTGTAGTAGAACCACAATGTTAGATTTGATACTCTTTTTAACTCAATCACTTACCCCTGTAATTTTAAGCTTTGTGAGGTTGATAATTTTTTTAATATTAAACATGACTTAATCTATAGGGTTTTCTAATGATCAATGAAAGTATTTGAAACATTCCTTCTAAATGTGAGCACTCTCTAAGCGTCTGAAGTGCTTTATAGGGTAGATTCTTTAACAATCGACAGAGTCCAGGTTTTCATATAATGATTCCAACTTATTTAAAAATTGCAATACATATTATATTTAAATCATTTTAATGAAAAAGATCTTTAACAAGATTACAAGAAAAAGATCAATAACAGAACATAACTATAGAATTGTTTTAATTTCCAAGAAAAAACATAATAACAAACTAATTTCATTATTCTACCAGTTTTAGTATTCATTAGCTAGATAAATTTTGAGCAAATCCAGTATTATCATGTAGCTGAGACAAGATATTAAACTCTACTACTCAGAAGAATTCTGTACTGCGTTCATACTATTTTGAAATAAAATAACAAAATTCATATGCTTTAAAAGAGAGATTTATTTTCATTCAATTCTGCTGACTTATATTGTGCCATAACATTGTTTTTTTTTGAAACAGTTTAGCTAGATTCATTTTCAGCAAATAAAATTGTAAACAAATTATTGTCATATAGCTGTTACAAGAGATTTAACTTATTACACTATTGTTTACAAATTCCTCCACACATTTTTTAACAAAACTTTTACAATTCACCCAACAGGGCAGTTCACATTGAAATGACAATGCTATTATTATTCACAAAGGAATATAGATACTCCCAAATCTGCAAGCTTCCTCAGATCTGCAAACCTACACAAGATACAAAATTTCTTCTAAAGGCCAATGGGGTGCTCACCACCCAACCATTGGCTGGAAAACTAGCCACCCCCAAGCTAGGAGGTCTCCATAGTGTTGAAATGATTAAATTCTTCTCTGTATAACTGTCAATCGTGACATGTAAACAATATCTATCCATTTCCAGATTTAAACTTGAATGTGCAGATTGCAGAACATTATGCGATTTCTATGTTTGCATATCGAAAGAGGAACCACCATAAGTAAGGAAGGAGACCATCCCTAAGAGGCGCGCCTCATGAGAGGACGTGTCTCCACGAGTGGAGGCACGTCCACTCATGGGACGCGTCCTTTAGGGTGCGGGTTTAACAACTCATTTGTTATGTATATACTCACACGTATAACCTTCTATATGATGGCGGATGACATAAGAGAATTCCGATTTCACATAAATGCAGAATATAATATCACGTGTTTTATATGTATGTTCAAAACTTTGATTTAAATGCTCTTTAGATTATTTGATTTATAAGTGATGATCTTTGATCACATCTGACCAAAGCTATCATCATTAACACATAGGAACTAGGCAACACTCAAACACATAACCACACATACAAACATTGGAATACACACACATATGAACACACACCCAAACCCAAGGAATGACTCACACACCATGAATCTTCACACGATTCATAAGGGGGAGATGAGGTGACATCTCAACCCCTCCTTTCACATATCTCATTTTTCATTGAATTTAAACTTCACATCCCAACACCATGCTCCAATAACAAAATAGGTACTCATACCCAAGCTCCAACTTCTCAAAGGATGGAGTCTTCCCCATGAGAGGTTCTCCCTCTCTCAACCCCACACTTGAGGAGCTCTCATGAAGTGAGAACAATCCCCTTAACAAACCATCCCAAATTTAAACAAAACAACAATAACAAGAAACATTCCAAGCAAACTTACAACAATCATTACAACATTTAACCAATTTCATACAAAAATACGCATAAAGAGCTTGAATCCTACCTTTCAAGCTTTCCAATGAAGAAATTTTGAAGAAGAGCTCCAAGTCTTCCAACTCTTTCCTAGATCCTTTGCACACAACTTCTTCAAGCAAATCCCCCAAAAGTGCAACCAAGAAAAGAACCCCTAAAATATCAAAAAGGAAAAGATAACTAGAGTCGCAATTGGGATCCTCACCAATGGGGAGGTGACACCTTCCCATCCCTCCAACACACCCCCTCTAAGTCTCCCTTATGCGGAAGACATTAAAGGGAAGGAGTCTCTTCCACTCCTTTTTAAAAGACTCAAACAAGCAATTAAGGAGGAAGAATCCACTTGAGAACTCCTTCCCCAAAAATCTCCATCCATTAAGGAATTTGGAGAAAAATGGGGATGTGATTGGAATAAGTCCATCCACTCCCCAAAACACTCCAAACTCGTCACCCCTCTTAATAGGCAATTAAGAGGGGTTCAATTAAGTACCCAACCTTTGGGTTAACACCCTGGGGTATAAAAATGATTAAATTACCCAAAATAAAACATTTTTCACCCCTTTAAAGACTCAAACAAATCTAAATCCGAAATTGCCCTCAAAGATACAATTCCAAAATTAAAATTCCAACTTAAGGACTTTAAGACCTCATAATCACATACATTCATGTCTCAAACCACATCACATAGATCACATTATGTTCAAGACTATAGTCCCTCCATATGGACCATAGTCGACATTACGAGGTTTGTCACATTGGGTTCCTTGAAGACCTCCGATTTCATTGGCCATGGAATAATATGCCTGCACACTTGATTTCACACATTAATACGTCCAATAAAATTGCATAGCCGAAGCAACCGAAATACACATATACATTCACATTATAATTTCTATAAGGCATTTTAAATCACACTAAAACAGGAAAATACTAATTCCCAATTATCATAGCCTCAAAGCTTCATAATCATTGAATTCACATAAGAGCAATCATTCAATTTTCGGAAGGTAAGCAATAACTTTCATTTCGTAATTTCATTTAAAACTTAATAATTTTACCCATCACAATATTGAAATTAACATTTGCATCACAATTATCAATTCACCATTGCACATAGAAGTTATCGAACTAATATTTGTTAATCCTACACATACATTTTTATCATCAACAAAAATCAAATAAAGAGTCATGTATCTCAGTTATCACAACACGAACAATATCATAAGTATTGGTCTAAATGAAAGCAAAATAGCATAATGTCTAGTAATCGACGAGTGGGCCTCATAGATTGTAGATGATGGACAAACCAACTCCACCAGTCGATAGATGCCTTGGCCTACTACCTGAACCCCAAAGTCTACTTGTTTGATTCATTCAAGGTTGATGAGGAGGTCATGGTAGGTGTCATTTCATGCATCGATAAGATGGTGCCAAATGATGAGATGAAAGATAGAGTTCTTGATGAGTGGGAGGTAAGACTTACTATATCTTATTTATGAATTTGGCAATGTCGACTCTCTAAAAACATCCATTTTACATACATAATAATCAACTTGCTATATTTCATTCATCTATTCAAGGTCTATAAGGGGGCGGAGAAGAGACTCTTTTCTCTAGCTCTAGCAATTCAAAGGAAAGAAAAACAACTAGGTAAAGGTTTTAGTTCAATACTACAAGCAGAAATTATAAACTTGATTCTTATATTTTTTGTAGATTTATGGTGTTGGCATGCCAAATCTTCAAAGGCTAGCTATCCATATTTTCTCCCAGCCCTGTAGTGCTTTTGGGTGTGAACACAATTGTAGCTTATTTGAGAGCATTCACACAAAGAAGAGAAATAGGTTGACCTAGGAGTACCTCAATGATCTTGTCTTCATTTGGTACAACCTTCACTTTTGAACTAGAAAGGTGGAGGGAATTTCACATGATTCCATCGTCTTGGATGAGATTGATCCTTATGGTAAATGGACTGTTGATGAATAGGATGATGTCCTCTGTACTGATGAAGATCTTGCAGAATAGGAGAGAGAAGCAGCATAATTGAATGCAATGGAGGAAAATGAAGACACTTTTGAAGAAACAATCCATCATCGTTTTGATATTATAGAACCTTTTAGTTTGAGGCCTGAAAAATTAAGTTACATTAGGAGGGTAAAGAGGAAGATGTAGATTGTATTTGTTTTTCTTTTTCATTTTGACATATCATTATATGTAAACAATTGTAAAGTTGTAATGCTGTTATACATTTGAAATTATGAAATTTCAAATTTTGAGAGTTTGAGGATCATATGACATGTGTAATGTTTGAATTATGACAAATTGATAGTCAACTTAGACTTTTATGTTGTCTAAATGCATTAACTTTTTTTTTGTGTAATTATAAATGTTTTTTTTTGTTGAGTCTGCATTGAGTCCCGAGTTCGAATCAAAATTTTGGGCTGCCGATTTGAGTCTGAGATCGAGTCCTAAAGCTATGCCATTTACATAGAAATCATCTATAATTTCGTGATTACCTAGTGTGATGTCTAGTCTTGTGACTGTCCCGGTGCATGGTATAGTGTATCCAATTGCCACAGTGACATTAAATCCTTAAAATTCTTTTGTGGGTAGCCTACTTTGTCTAACCAAATCTTCATCAATAAAGTTGTGGATTGGCCCTAGTGTCAATCAATATAGTCACCTTCTGTCCCTTCAATACTCTACAAGCTTTGGTTTGGTGATATTTGGGTGCACCTCAAAGTGCAACTAAAGTGCTACTAGTAGTCTTCTCCCCCTCAGGTATTTCTGCTTTTGTTTCTTCCTCCTTTGGCAATGCCTCCGATTCTTCAGCCTCCTCTTCATCCTCAAAAATTAACTCTATGCAATGAACTTGTCCTTTTGGGAGGCACCTATGTCCTGGTTCCCAATGCTCTTTGTATGAAAACAAAACTTCTTCCTTCAGAGTTTGTTTCTGGATTCCATTTCTTTAGTGGTTTTGGACAATTCTTTGTTTTGGTAACTTTGTTGGAATGGTTTCTTTTGCTGCCCAGAAGTGGAGGTTCTTGGTTGTTCATAAGGGGCTGATTTGGATTGTCCATGGGGTCCTCATCTCCATTGTTTCACAGGCTGAAATCTACCTCTATTGGCTGAAGTTTCAGGATCAAAGGCTTTCTTAATAGCCTCTTGTAAAGACGTAGGATTGAAAGTTTTTACTAAGCCTCTAAGAGTTTTTGTTAAGTCTTCAATAAATAATACCATCAACCTCCTCTTTGAAACATCAGGCACCATAATTGAAAGTCTTTGAAAATCAGCCACCTATGATTGATTTTGTGTTTCTGTCTGAGTTCAGCTGATTCACAAAAGTGAATTTCCGGATCAACTCTGTCAAATCTCTTAATCAACTTATCATTGAACTCAGCATAAGTATATATATGATTGTGCCTTTGAGTGATCAATGTGTGGTACCACCACTTGTGTGCTACACCCTCACGATGGAGGGTGGTGAATTTGATGGCCTTATCTTCCCTCATAGGTCTCATTGTTAAAAATGCATCTAATTTTTATATCCATGAACATGCGGTACACTTATTGGATCCATCAAATTTAGGAAGTGTCGATTTCCCCAATGCTTGTCAGAGATGTTGTGGATTTTTTTATTGCCTTGTCTTAGTTCTTTGACCACCCTTGTTTTTTGTCAATCCCATAAAATTTGTGAATGATATGGTTTCCTTAATTTCAGCTGGTAGGAGTCTATACTCCTCATAATTGGCTTCTATGTCATCTGCTATGGATGTCTGGATTTTTGGCTCAACAATTACTTCTTCCTTGCAAATAAAGTTAGGCTAGAAGGGCCTCGTAGTAGAACCAACAATTGTCCTTTAAGTGTTTTTGGTGAATGTTTGCCCTTGTTGAGCTGCCTTCACCATTGTGTGCCCTCAATATATTGTTATTTTGCATAGTAGAAAGCAATTGCACCATCATATCTAGTAACCATTCCTGACCCTATACAAGCCTTTCGAACCGAGCATTTTTTGCATCCCTATTATTGTGACCCATTACTTCTTTGTCTTTCTTGGGAATCTTCGTGTCTTGCTATTTTTGCAATAGTTTCTGGTTGATCTAGATCCTTTCTCTTTTCTCTCTAGAAATACCTAATTTCCTTGCCATTCTCTGCATGAAATTGGCTCTAAAATTTTTCACAATCTTTTTTTTTTCCCACAGTTGGCAAGATATCGGTTTGATACCATTGAAATATTCCTTTGTATTTTTTTTGATAATTTTTTGTTGGTAATGATATTCTCTTTGTTTTTGGACTTTCCCAACAAATCTACCCCTTCTTGTTTTTTTAAAAATTTGTTGCAATATTTAACAAATTTACAATTTATTAGATTTGTACTCAATAAGTAAAATCATCACAAATACTATTAAAGAGCTGCTTAAATATTAATACTGTTGCTCTTTGATAGAACTTAACTTGGAATTGCTGTTGCAATTCCTTTAAAGTCAGGTCATTTTTACTTGCTACTTCACCTTCCACATTACCTGAAATGTTCCTTTAACTGCAGTCAAAACTGATTGACTTTACCTCGACAATACTCTTCTACTTTTCCACTTGTGATCTCTTCATTTAACTGCCCCTTTTGAATTGTCAAAACCTGTGTTGGATCTTTGTTGAGATTATTGGGCACACATGGTAGTGCAGTTGACCAAAATCCCACAATATAATTTTTGTTGAAGCACCCCTCCAAAATCTGGGAATCCACTAGCTTTTGATTCCTTCTTTTTCTTTTTTGTCTTTTTCCAAAAGCTTATGTCAATAGCTCAATAAATTTTATCATTAACTTTTTTTTTGTCTTTTCTTGATATCCCAGGTTGCTATAGGCTTTTTTTTTTTTTCTCGAGGTCTCCCTCCACGTCACCAAATTTTGTTGGCAAATAGCAAGAAGACAAAGGAAATTCACTTTTGGGTTGTTGCTTGTTCATACTCCCCTGCTGGATTTCATAGAAGTGCATTGCATTTTAGGAAGTGCACATCAGCTAAAAGTAGGTGCAGTTGGATTGGTGATTCGCCTTGTTGAATTTTGCGCATCCCTTGATTCCCAATCTTTTATTGGTATGATCTACATTAAAAGTATACAAATTGCCTTTTATTTGATATAAAATTGAACTTTGCTTTAACATGGAATTACCATGCTTGTAGAGGTGAATAGAAATGGGTATATTGGATTTTCTTAACTGCAATACCTACAATTAGTTGTAAAGACCAAACTTGACCCTTGCATAAAGTCAATAGTAGGAACCAAAAGATTTTTGTCGAATTATTGAAGATTCGGGAGGGTTTCCATCCTCAAGGAAAGATGTTAAACTAGAGCTTTCAACAAGGGTTTTTGAAAATTGACTGTGATAGAATAAATTTGCTTTTTTCCAATGTATATTTTTAATAGTTTTTCCAACCAACCTTGAAAGTAATAAATTTTTTTATTTTGAATATTCATCCTTTTCCCTTTTTAATTATTAATTACCTTTTAGGTAATTAATATTCCTTTTATTTGAATATTCACCATTTTCACTTTATGATTTTTAATTTTTTTGGCACCATTTAATAATAATAAATTAGATGTCATTTTCCAAGGTTATAACTTAAGGTACTTTTTGGACAACTTAAATTATTATTATGTTAGTCTCCTGCAAATCTTCCTTTCAGCCTACGAGAAATTAAGTTAGGCTTCGAGTCCTTTGATTTGACTCAGTTTGGAAAAGGGTACATTATATGTTGATTCTTTGAGTGATTGCAGGGATGAAGCAAATGTTGAAGCCAATCCAAAGTCACTTCCAATCTACCTTGGAATAGTATCTATGAGTAGTCAAACAATTGTTGATCTTTCAGCTCCCTGTTGATAAAAGGGTGGTTGGCTAACAATTACATTTTAGATTTTGGAGCTTTGAATAGTGAAATCTTATGGTAAATCTTATGCAATGGATGCAATGAATTAGTTGGGTTTGAATAGTGAAATCTCTATGATCGATCTTATATTCTCCTACACAAGAAGATGTGAAATCCAACGTATCCCAATCATCACCAAGCATGGCCTTATCTTTTTGTGGGGGATTTTCCTCTTTGATTTTGTTATTCTTGTTTAGGCATTTCTTTTGTTGGTTTATTTTGTATAATAACAACTTTAGGCTCCTCAACCATATGACAATGACTAAGTGAATGCTCATCTATTTTTATCCTATATTTTTGATTCTTATGCTAGAGTTTTACAACCTTGTGTAGTGTGGATGGTACAAGACACATGGCATGAATCCAATGCCACCTTAATAGCATATTATATGTTAATCTCCCAAACATCACATGAAGAGTAGAATCAACATTAAGTGGTCCAGCTGTAATAGGAAGAATAATAATGCCCATAGGCTGTCTAGTATTATCAAATCCTTTTATAACATCTGATTTTTGGAACTTTGATGTATACAAATTCAATTTTTTCAAATAATCCTCACTACACATATTCAAATTAGATCCATTATCAACTAAGGCTTGTATTACTGTTAAATCCTTGTATGTACCAAAATATGCAAAGGGAATGCTCATTAATAACCAAATTAGATGGAATTACCTTAGGATCAACAAAATCTCATGTTTTTCTTAGTACCAATAGATTCTATCATGGAAATAACTGTTTGTGGTTGAACATTAGAACTTACATGAATCTTCTCTAAAGCTTTGTATACAAGTTCTCTATATGAAAGTGATGCATGCAATAAGTCCCAAAGAGATATCGTAGCTTGTGTCTTTTGAAGCTGATCAATAACATTATACTATTTATGTGCCCTGGTTGTTGATGTAGTTGTATGAGGAAGATTAATATTATTAGGCTGCAAAACTGTTTGTTCTCTAGCCATTCATTAATAGGTATAGCCCACTGCATGATAACTCTGTGAAGTAGGCGCCTCATGAAATACAAGCATAGGCCTAGGTGGAGGTGAATTGGGTATACCTTGAACAACAATTCTAGGTGTCATAGGTGGAGAAAAATAAACCATGTGAATGTCAGGGGAAGAGGGCGGACAAGCATCTAAAGATATATCAGGACAAGCCATAAATAAGTCTAAACTATCCTCCAGCCTCTAAGGCAAGAAAAATGTTTGATAAAATCATGTGCCAATACCATAAATGAATGATAAAATGTACAAAAGATAAATCAAGCCATTGCATTGCTCTATCAATTAAAGTAGTTCTAAATTCACTTATCAGTAAGATATCATCATCTGAGTACTCAACATTAGAAAGCAAGAATGACTTAAAATATGTAGAGATGCACCATTAGTACCATTAAAGTCATCCATTAATATCTCCAGATGAAAAGTGATAATATCATCATTTAAGATAGTATGAAACAAAGAATCATCAATAGTACCAACATGAAAAGCTACCGAACTATCATCAAAATGCATGCTATCATTAGAATGTCTCATAAAACAATAAATCATTATGAATATCTAAAAAAGCATCATGAGATACTAAAGCACTATCATAATCATTTATAAAAGAAGGTAGTTCACATAGATCATTATCCATAGACTCTTCACAAGATGCATCTTCAAAACAACAAGAATCTAAGGGTATACACATGTTGCAAATATTGTCATTGATGTCAAAGGAAATGTTTGAAGGTAATTGTGGAGCAATGGAGATATAATACATATATAAGGAGATCATCCAAGGTGATATATGTGGAATAGATACGTAAGAAAATGGCCAAAGGCCACTAATCAATCCTTTCCTAATCCTTACATGGTAGCACTTAAATCTTACTTTACATCCTTTACTATATGCTGGCCGACCTCACTTCATATTGGCATATAAGCAAGACATTTAAATCTTTATCATGCTGGCCGACTATGGAAGAGAAATAAAATGATATTATATAGGCCGACTTTATGAAGACGAAGGCAGTGATAAATTTTCTAAAGATGGTTGATAAATTAATGTTAATTTTGTTTAAATAAAAAAAATTCCGTTCACCTTTGGCGCCCAAGATATATTTCATTTAATTTGAAATTACACATATAAAAAACAAAGGCAGCAATCATATTTAGTATATGATGCGATTAGCTTATGAGTGTGAATACAATTAAGAATGCTGCGAAACTAATCAAAGAAGGCAACACTACATATCATTTATTAATTTGTAATGAAGGGTTGCAAATAAAAGTGAGTCGCCTCTCTTTGTAAAGTGGATGTGTTTCATAGGGTCACCACTCTTGATGAAAATATATATAGAGATTGTGAGAAGTGTTGAAAGTGTGTGTGTGAAAAACAAAATATATATCAGATATGCACCAGCAAGTTAATGTGAAGAAGAAAGTAAAGTATATTTGAAGCAGAAATTGTGAGGAATATTTGAGCAGATTTCAAGGGGAACATATGCAGATTAAATGAGGAGATTGTGAGAAATTTAATGGCAGATTCATAATAAGTTTTTATGAGGAGATTGTAACCAGTTTTATGGCAGATTTATGATCAGCATTATAGCAGATTGCAGAAGAAAATTATCTATATTGAGGTTGGTGCCTCATATTATAGGGGTTGGTGCCTTTAGTAGGTTGGTGCTTACAAATTGGAGAAATTGGAGTTTCTGAGGGGTTGGTGCTTACAAAATTTGTAGAAAGAAGATTAATAAAAGCAATATTTTTGCCATTGTTTTCTCTCGCAAGGGTTTCCACATAAATTGTGTTGTTATTGTGTTGCTATTATTGGATTTTACATATGTGCTAATTTTGATTAAATCTTGAAGTGATTAAATAAGTTTTAAAAAGTAAAAGACTATTGTTATATTGATTCAACACCCCCTCCCCACCCCCCCCCCATATAACCGTGTGCTCATCGACACATAAGATTATTGTGACATTTAAAAAAAATACCATCAGAAGGCTCACCAACCTCACAAATAGGTAAAGGTGTAATGTCATCACATAAAGCGTCATCCTAGATTGTATTGCTAAAAGGTAGGGCTACATCATTGTCATGCATCACACAAGGGGAATAGTTATCATGAATCAAGCATAGAAAAGAATTAAAGCCCTCTAAGATGGATGGAAAAGTACCAACAAGGTCCATAAAATAGAAGTGAGATAGGCATGAAACCAATTCATTGTTGGAACATGTGGCATCATCCATGTGGAAAAATGGGGCAATATTATCAAGGATCAAATGGTAGTAATCAGTGAAGTGTGAAAACACCTTAATAAAGGCTATTGCAAGGTAAGAACACAAGAATATGTAGCAAGTTATAACAATCAAAGAACAATGGATGAAGTTACATACCAAAGCCAAACCCTAGGTAAAACAAAATAAACAAGGGTGGGTGGATAAGAATCAAAGAAATTAAAAACAGTGAAAGCTAAATTCCTTACCAAATATGAAATGAAAGATGAACAATCAGAAGTATTAGATGCAAAAACCTTAATGTAGAAGGACAAAACTTGAGGACAAATCCTGGGGGTGTAAGATAAGTTGGGTTCACCAATTTATGAAAAAGCAAAATACACTTTACATTAATAACTAGGATTATAATTAAATGCAATAAGCAAATAATAAATAAATACATCTAGGTATCAGAGTTGGGACCAATAAGTAAACTGCCTTATAAATGTGTGTGGAAGTAAATAAATAAAATTATTCTTGAACTTGGTTTCTTCCCCTTTACAATTGTAAGTTTTATGGAAGATCTTGAACTTTAAGTGAGTATTGCATGCTAGGACCATGTGGAAGCTGAAATTTGAAGAAAACTCTGTCTCTGGTCCTCAAATTCAAAACTTTGTATTGTGATTTCTATATGTGTAATATAAGTTGTTTCTGGGAGGAGCCACATAGTGTCTTGCGATTCTTTATCAGACATTGGAATTAGACATGCCAGTATCTATGAAAAATGCAAATGATTTAACTTTATAACTATGTATTGAATCTTGTTTACATTCTTACATGTAGCTTTTTGGATTTACAAATCCATTGGTTCAGCGCTTGTTCCGTGAACTTCTGGCAAATGCAAATGAGACTGCTCAGCAGAGTGACACAGATATTCACCAGCACGAGGAAACTCCGGGCTCAGGTTTTGGGGTATGCCCTTCAAGTTTATTTGAATCTCTTTATATTACTTGTGCATTTATCATGTCATTTCTACCAAATCCTAGTTTGAAGCAGCATTAAAAGTATGGAAAGAACTCTTGGAATGTAATTATTTGCACTACTGGACCAATATGTGGGATATTTAGAAAGAGAGGCAAATCACCGGGTTGCTTTGAATGCTCAGCAGATGGAGAATTTATTCTTAGGGTGTGATTTTTAAATTAGATTATTCAGTTTAGGGTGAAAAAATAGTTTCATCTTCTCCAGAATAAAACAAAGATAATGTTCTCAATGAAAAGAATTATTGTTTTCTTTCAGTTAAAAATGAAGTGATTGTGCAAATACGACACCAAATTGTAAGCAGTCCTAGAGATATTTAACTTATTTAAGAAGAAATGTCAAAAGAATTGTCAAACAGAATTCTAGTGAAAGAATTGGAGTTTGTGCTGAGAATGGAATTGCTACAACAGAATCTGTCTCTTAAACATTAAAACAATGGAATTCTGATCGAACATATCAGTGGACATTCATTATAGGAAGTGCTTGGAGATTACATATATTACCATCAGGTGTTTATGTAGTCAAGTCCCACATTTCACATATAATAGATACAGAGAGAATTTGAAAACCTTTTATAATAATTCAGTACCTATTTCAGAGAATATGGTATTTCCCGCACATCAAAGTAAATACATTAAATAAAGAGAATCTAAGATGGATATTGTAACATCCAGTGGGATCTCAAATCTGGTTTCAAAAGAGTACAATTTGCTATCTTGTTAAGGTCAAAAAGTTTCCTGCCTAAATATATTCTGTTGTTGAGAAGGAGATCAAACATATTTTACTGGATCTATGATCTGCATCATATCTGTGCATGGTTCAGGAAATTTTCACTTCATTAAATAATGAAAGATAAAAACTCTGTTGTTTATAGTTGTTATACTGTAGGGAAAACTACAGCAGGAAATTTTCTAATCAGTGAATTCAAATGCTTTCCATGGGTTTAGCATTCAAGTTTCACTATTCTTTTTTATTTTTTGTTTTGAAATTTTGGTTCTATGAGATGGTGCGGTCAGACACCTTGGTTAAACTTGTTGAAATGTCTTGAATAACACAATTTTTTAAATGATTTCTGATTTTGTTGGGGAATTTGTACCCTTTCTAATACCTTTGTTGAGGAGTTTGGTTTACAAATAGTATCTGCTGATGGTAATACTGCAGTCAGCCTATGGGAGACACCTTCTCTGGTTGGGGAAGTCTCATAGCTTCCGCATTCTCAACGGGCTCCCCTGCTTCCCTTACTCTTGTAGGTTCGCTTGCTTTCCCCATGGAGGTGTGCAAGCATCATGGACTATGTGCTCTCTGGTAGTTTACCTCCATCCCCACTTATGTATTTCCTTATTTCCCCATAGCTGTCACTTGCTGACCATGCTGCCTTGTGTTCAGCTTCCTTGCCGATTTTCACCTCTTTAACCCACCCCTCCTATCAAGCTTTCCCCGACTGCCCCGCTCCGCCCCCTGTAATATACCAGCTCAATTTTTTTTTTGATATTTGTACTTTAACTTTTGTTGTGATAACAAATTGTTGTGCCCACCTTGCCATGCAATATTACTAAAAATAAGTAATTGTGATAACAAATTGTTGTGAAACTGATGCCTTGAATTCAAGGGCGCTTTTTCCCAAACGGGTGCATGTTTCACCAGAGTTAGCCATTTTTGGATTTTGACTATCCATGCTTCAAACTGCCACTGTTGGTGACTAACAATTCTCGTCGATTGGATGCTGAGTCCATCGCGTAGTTGAAAGAATTCCGCAAAGGATGACTGTATGTGCAATGTCTGAAAGTTGGATTAAGTACCTCAAATGCAAGGGCGCCCTTGGACTGCAGGGGCGCAATTGAGCTTTTGAGACTGATTTTACACTTGCAACTTTCAACCGAAAGCCCCACTTTGACCTTTGCTGCCGGGCGCTGAATCGTTCCGATGTTGGCGCTGACGGTCTTATCATGGAGATTGAACAACTTGGAAGAGATGTTCATGGGAGCTGCAAGGTCAAAAGACTACATCAGAGGCCTCCAGTAGAAGGGCGCCTTTCTCAAGGAAGGTGCATTTTCCCATACTTAGCCATTTTTCCACTTGCTTTTTCGCTTCTAGCATTTTGCGCTTGAACCTCCGTCATGGGTGTTTGATAAATCTCGGGAGTTGATGGCTGGATTCATTGCGTAGCTAGATTGATTCTGAGCAGATCTTGTGAAGACAACAACTACTGAAAACCTCATTTGATAGCCCAAAAAGCTAGGCGCCCCTGGGCTATAGAGCTACATTTTGACATTTTGACTTTCATTTCTCCTTTGTTTTACGTGCTCACTGAATCAACTGCTACGATCACTCAGTATGTCTTACGGATTGGCGAACAAATTCATCGCAGAGCTAGGCTAAATTTGATGAGATTTCCTGGAAACAGTTTCTGCAATTTTTGACATCTGATAGGCTTTATTCAAGGGCGCCCTTGGGCTATAGGGGCACAAATTCTATATTTTGACTGCCATCTCCGATGCATAAATTTCCTGTTTCTTTTGCTTCTGCTGTCGTTTGCTGGTGCTTCACAATTTTGATGGATTCGCTTGACGACTCACTAGAAAGTTGACAAAATTCCGAAGACGATGAATATCTTTGCAAGCATCAACAATTGCATTTAGGCCTTCAATTTCAAGGGCGCCTTTGACCTGCAGAGGCACATATTTGCTCTAGAACTGATGATTTTCACCATTTCGCACTTTGCGAACACCGTGCCGCTTACTAAGTTGATTGCGTTGAAACATCATTGTCGCTGACGCGTGTACGTGATTGCATTTCACCATTTTTACGTGTACGAACACTGCAAAGTTGACTTGTACGGTGATTGCACAATTATCTCCCACGTAGCAAGGTGAAGTGTTTCTAGACTTAGAATATTTTTCCCATTTTTCACCATTTGAAAATCCCCTCTATTGCGAAGCGTCTTTTTCAGCATCTTTCGTCTACAGAATCTTTTGTGATGAGTTTTAGGCTTAGATTTCGACACCTGGTACTGGCCAACCAACATTGACGACTTTGAAGGTCCTAATTTTCTCCTGAAAAAGTGAAAACTACCCACCAGACTTAAATTGACTTTTTCTTGATTCTGATTTGACCAATGTGATTGTGATGTAAAATAAGCCAATCAAAATTAATTTCAGCCAATTTTGACGAGATCCTATTTTTTAGGGTTTTTCCTAAAAAATCCTAAAAATAAGGGCCCAAAACCCTAATTTTCAAAATTTTCAAAATTTCCAGTATCTTCTAGACAGAAAACTCGCAAAAAGCCCATGCTTGGTTTTCCCAAAAACTGACTTCTGATGACACTTTTATAGGATTTAGATCATTTTAATCAAAATGCCTTAATGAAGCAAAAAAATTGTTTTGGGTACAACACTACCTATCTTATGTTTGAATTCTACTTCCTCCCTCTTCTCGAGTTCTTACATGAAACCCTTTGGGATGTTGTGTTTGACTCTTGTCCCCACACTATACATTGTACTCACCGTACCCCACAAATTTTTCCCTATGAGCTAATGGTATGATGATGAGTGTAAATCCCTTCATTAGAGATTTTAGTTTTCCCTCACCTATAACCCTCCCTTCATACTCTTCATTCATTGGGTGTATTGTTGTATGCTCTGACACAAGAAATTATAGTTTCATGTGTTTGGATGACTTGCCTTCTTTGTTGATCTCCACCATTCTCCCAAGAAATTGTGGCATGTATTTTCTATGCTGGTTCTCTCTATGATGTACCCGACCAACCTACTAGCATTAACCCCTCTCCATTGCCATCCTCTATTGTTTTCTCCTCTGTACTGTCAAGAGAGCTATTTTGAAGCTGTCTACCAGCAAAGTAGTACATTGTGAAGTCCTCCAAGCTAATATGGTGTGGAATCCCATGCTTTCCCTTAAACCATTTTTTTTAGTAAGGTCGTTTGTTTAGGTTTTCATCAGTCTTGGACCCAACACATAATTTATTCTATCACAAGTTTGGAGATGTCTTGTAATGTCCCCTTTCTAGTGGAAGCACTTAAACCCGAATCTTGTATTCAAAGTTTTTCTCAAAGAGACATTAGAAGCGTTAAAGATCAATAAGTTTCAGTGATAATATCTAATAACGTCAAAGATGATATGAATATTTCATTTTTGTGTCAAAGGATTATTCATTTCCTTCACTATGAATGATTCTTCTATAATATTTTCATAAGTACATTAGGGTAGATATTAACATCTTTCAAGATCCCATGGATGGAATTCTATTATACCATTCATCATCATAGTGAATGAATAGAGTCATTATTAATTATAAGACTCAATAATTGCTACAAGCATCATTATTGAATAATCGTAAATAATATATATATATATCAATTACCAAAATATATTTATCAACATATGAATTATATATACAGAAAACATATTATATTTAATATATTTATATTTATATTTATCATATATATATTAAATATATATCTCAAACACTAACCATTACTAAATTCTGAATCCATTCATTTATTATCATTTATTTACACTTTGGTTAGTTTTCAGCATAAATTATTTATTTTATAACAGAAATTCCTTACCTTCTTTGATGGTCCTTTTGTTTGAAATTACCTGCCTCATATAGGTGACCTGATCTGCCCAAAGACACGGCTCTTCATGTTTCATGCCTTTTTGGCATTAATCGCACCTTCCTAGAGTGACGTATCTCTTGCATTTGGTAGTTGCCCCTTCCACTAATCATGGCTATTGGTATATCGGTTGCTGTTTTTCTTATTAATAATAATTATTGTCTTCTTTGCTAGGGATCGCTGTTGTTAGATTTATTTATGTATTAGCTAAGGCAGTGTTATTTAATAATAGTATTGGTTTGTATGAATATTATTTTTATATTGTTTTTCTTGTGAATACTATCTTTACTATTATGATATTTATGATTACTAATACTAATTATTCCGTTTCATACTATGATTTATGTATTATAATTATAATGTTATTTGTGATTATTATAATTATAATATTTAAATTGAAATTTCTCATATTTATATTTTAATATTGATTTGACTTTGTTATTTGTATTTTAATATTTCATATTTGGGTGTTACAATTTCAGGGGACATGACATGTCTACAATTATGGAAACTATAGGACCATTATGATTGGGCATACATTTGCTAAACTTTATGCCGCAGTATTAGACATGCAATTTCTAGAGCATTTGGAGAGAAAAAAAGAAGGAAATAATTAAATAATTAAATTTAAGTTGTCGAAAAGCAACTTTACATTGTGTTTTTAAAAGGAGACTTATATTTAATTATTTAAAAAGGTTATTAGAAATGAGCTATAAAATGTCACTAGGTAGGCCCAAAGTCCTTAAAAGTGAGTATTTAAAAGGACACTTTTATATTTTATAACTTTGAGGGAATAAATAAGATGAAAGAATATGATATAAATATAATATTATTTTTGTTTCAATTAGTTATAGAAGGATGATTGTATTTGAAAAAGGTTCTTGTTGCTCATTTTATTAATTTCATTTCTAGAGAATGAACGTGAGTTCTTTAATTGTTCGAGGGTGAAAAACCTTATGGCAAGATGGTTTTCAGAACGAAAATCCTCCTAGCCATTAGAGTAATTCCACATAGGAATTGCCATTGTGCTATAGTTGTTGAAGATTTCCAGTATTCAATTGTTTGATTTTGGGTGTGAAGTTTCTAAAATAAAAGATTGATTAGTGAAGAGTTTATTTGTTGTTGTCCTTGCATGTTTATTGGCTGTACAAATTGAGGAAAGATTATAACATTAGTTGTTCCTGACACCATGCGGCACAATCTCTTATTGGAGCGATTAATGTCAAACATACCTTGTTCTATTCTGGCCACTGCCTGTTGAAGTGTTTTTTTGGTTGTGCAAGTTAGCCGCTGTCATTCTTTTATCGGCCATACAACATGTTTGAGGCCTTCCATACCATTCCTTACCATTACTCACAGCCCTTGGCATCATTTTCCCAAGTTGTATCGTCATTTCAGAGCCTATAGCTGCAATAGATATTAGAGGTCTGCACCAGACTTATAGATGGCCATCTCATTCTCTAGATAGGGCCGTATAGATTTCTAGTAGGCTGTACATTTTCTTGCAGACTGTAGTTCCTTCATATCAGGTTGTACCATTCAGATGCAACAGTTTATTTTCAGTTACAATTGTTTTTCTATTCTGTTGGCGTAATAACTAACACCTCTGGAGTATAAGTTAGTACAGACAGCTATGCACATTGCGTAATGAGTGCTCTTCAAATTAGGAGGGGAAGCTCCCTCTTTTGCTGATATGCGTGAAAAAGTAAAGTATTCTAAATCCTATCTTTTTGTTCTCAGTTGGAAGAGGCACAAGGTTAAGAAAACCTAGAACGTTGTAGCTAAGGATTTTTTGGTTTCGTAGATCATTAACTACAACTAAACTAACTACTTTAAATCTATCTAGTTCCCTCAAGAAAATAGAGCATGAGGAAATGGAGCAGGAATGTGATTATATGATAAACTTCAAGTACAAACTCACAACGCGAAGGCAAGGTGGGCTCAACTATTTGCTTGGTTGGGGAGAAGTTTATTAGAAATGACAAATATACGGTAAACCGAGTACAACTTCACAACATGAAGGCAAGGTGGGCTCAACTATTTGCTTAGCTAAATAAGTTTACTATTACACACATCAAACTATAAGCTTTGAGTACAGATTAGCAACATGAAGGCAAGGTGGGCTCAACTATTTGCTTTTCTGAATAGGCTTATTATAAACAAAACATAAGGTAAGCAATTGGGACAGTGTATTGCATAGATGAGACACGCATACAATAACGATCAAACCAACAACCCCATTTAACTAAGATGAACATTCACCATCATAACTGCATGAAACCCAAGTGGCATAACAATTCATCATTACAACAAATACTCGCAAACAAATACAAAATAACAATATTACAGGCAAGGTAGGCTCAACATATATTGCTATCACGTGCAAAAGTTCTATTTACAAGGGTGAACCAATCTTGAGAATAGGCATGTTGCCGACAGCGTAGCAATTCTCTATCACAAGCAAAAGTTATTTACAAATGAGCTGAAAGCTCTTATTTATAGACATCAAAGGTGTAGGCAACCCTAAAATAACCTTGAGTCAACTAGAGCAAGCATGCAAGATCTTTATTGCTAAACCTAATGAAAATAAACTATACAGTTAATTGGAAAGCTACCATCAGTTAACCGATACAAACAAGACTAATTGGACATGTGCAACATGCACGTCCTTATTGGAATGAAAACTAAATAATAACTCCAACTATACAAAGATGTTTCCAAGAAAGACATGGCATGCAATGTGTAACAATGAGTTAACTCAGAAAGAAGTGTGAAGTTTAACTCTTGTGTCTAATGTCTATCTTGGACAAGGTGGGACGCCCTGAACTGGAGTTCATTGGCCCTGATCTCGAGCAACTAACGCCTTCGCTAGGTTGTTGACTGCATCACCATCTAAAGATCATCACACGCCTCAACTGTCAATTCACTGCTTGTCAGTAACTCAAGCAATTTTGGAAATCTCTGCACACTAAAACTGGAACTTCACTAACTGGTAACTTTGGTGGCTCTGTAACTAAAGTGATGGCCACTGTTTTTTCTGCAGCTTGATGCTTCTCACATCTTTCACGCTTTTCTCTATGGAAGAGTTTTGCATGATGAAATCGCAAAGTTTGACTGCGAACTCTCTGGTTGTGAGAAATGCAAATGAACTTGCAGCGCATGTAGAATCCCAACGGTATCAACCCTCTAAACTGGCCTTGGAAGACAATCAGCTATACAAGGCATGAAACCATGTGGACTTGAGTGACTTCGCCTGCCAACCTTTTGGATGCGCTTGATACAAATCGGTGTCAGCTTTTTTGATGAAATTATGAATTAAGATTGACTTGGTCTTGAATTCGGTGTGCGTGAACTACATTCTGAAAAACTCGTCTATTGACTGTGAACACGACTATATTCTGACAACTTCTCCGGAAAGCCAAAAATCACTCCAAATGAGGCTAAAAATACCCTGTCGAAGGGCAATTTTCACCAAAAATTCTGAAACGTGGGTTTTGTCCGGAAAATGTTTCTAAGACAACCCACAATGTCAGAAATGTGAAAAAGTGCCGTTTAGCTTGACATGCAAAGGCTTTCCTGAAAAAAAACAACTGGGGGCAGTAGGGGCTGCGAGGGGCAATTTTCTTGAAAAAATTTGAGATATGGGTTTTGTCCAGAAGATGATTCTAAGAAAACCCACAATGTCAGATTCGAAAAATATCGACTTCTACTCTACCATGCGAAGGAATTTCAGTTGAAAAAATTAAAACTTTGAGAATCGATGCTCTGGAGTAAATTTTCTTGAAAAATTCTAACACATGAGTATTGTAGAGGAAGTTGTGCACAACCTACCTAGATAATCAGATTTGCCAAAAGTCGCTGAATCTTGGACAAGCGAAGAAAACCTAAGACGAGAATAGAAGAATTTAAGACAGAAGATAGAAGTTTTAATATTGTTTCTTTGCCAAAATCGCCATCTTGTCTTGAAGTTTGTTGATGAATCTGGACTTGCGCCTACAAAAACAAATATATTTGATGTCTTCACAACTGACTGCTGAAGAAATTCGCCAATCTCAAGAATAAATTCGCCTTCTGCTCAAGCTGTGTGAGAAATAATGGACGCCATGTTGAATAAAGAGAAAATCTTAGCATTATGGCGCCAATGCAAGCTTTAAACCCTAATTTAAAAAGAAATCTTCTGATTGGACCCCACTTAGCTGAACTGCCACTGACTCGGAGTCCCTGATAAAAATAATAAAATATTAACTTGTTCTAGCATGTGAACTTGAGACTTAGCATTTAAAAGGCGCCAATAATAAATTACTGAAGAAAATCGCCATTTTAATACCTTGCATGCAAAACGAATATTAAATACTATTTTAATCTGTTAGCAAAAAATAACACAGCATCTGTGAAATATCCTAACCAATTTTTTCATTTTTTGTACACAGCTAAGTACACCCATTAGCGTTAGTGTAATCATAAACCAGCTGAAAGGAACCCTTGACTTTCTGATCAACCCAGATCCCAGTGTGGGCAAGGTGAGAGCATACTCGAAGGGGGTCGTTAGCAATATTGAAAAACTGGTAGAATTGATAACTCTAACCAAGAATGCGCCCTAAGACCCGAGATGGGAGGAGGGGCGAGCATATGGTCAGAGGGTCCATGATTTTGTGACGGCTCAGCCGATCAGCACAATGTAACAATGCATTACTGAAATCAAATAGGCGGCAAGCCAGACTCTTCCACTTCTTCAGCGGGTGATACAAGGAATGAAAACTAACTAAGACTGAAACAAGCCAGTCTCTTCCACAGCCGCGGGAAAGTACAAGAATTATATCAGAAATAGAAGAAGTGCTGAGAGTACTACTATTCAACTTACAATATTATAGATATCCATTCCGTTATGCAGACCTGCACTGAGATTTGCCAAATCAGCAACACAGAGATTCATTAAAATTAACACAACTCCCTCAAAACTTGTCCAAACCTTATGAAGTAAGATGTAAAGTAGTCTAAGACTGAAGGCGCCCAAGTAGGAAGCATAAAACAGACCCAAAAGACTCCCTTTTATTTGGCACGCAAAACCAAGCAAGATTGAGATGGTACGGCCCAAGAGAAGGGGCGATTTTGCTTAATAAAATAAAGACTCAACATTAAATTCTGCAAATTGGTGGAAGGGGTCGCCTCAACCAACCAAGCACATTTCTCAAGTACCCATAAGCAAACAAAAATCACTCTCAGACTAATGAATCAAAAATGCAGTTCAGCCACAGTCAAAACAACAACTGTGAAAGTGACTGAAAATACAGAAAAACTCAAATGCAAATGCAAAAAACTCAATGGAAACCCAATCCTCAACTAGTTGCTATCTTTCAAGCAAGAAGTCAAGCCTAGCTAGGGGGTATGCATTCCCCGAAGCATTCACTCACCAATCCGGGCGCATAACTTTGCAATAAACTCAAGATGCTGAATGAAGACCCCAAACCTCCTTTTTATAATTTTTGCCAAGCCCTCTAGAACATTCGAGAAGGTGCGCTCCACTCCAGAAACCCTAATTCCATGTTGACCTTTGACCCTCAAGATGGTGTCCCATTTTCTAAGGCAAGAACTTTAACATTTAAATATTTAAATATCACCTTATGTTGGCGTCCCTTTTCTTCTCTCCAATCTGACTTTAGAAAAATATGAACATTTCACTTAAAATCTTGATGAGATGCCCACCCATAAGAAACCCCCTTTTAAAAACAACTTAAGTCATAAAGTTCGACCAAGGGGAGAAATAATTAAAATAACATTATTTTAATTAATATGACTTGTCTCTCTAGAAACTGCATCCAGGCGCCGATTCCGATTTTGCCAACTGAGCCAACTGACAAGGGAGGCCAAAAGTATTGGAGCCAACAAGACCACTGCCATAAATAGAATTTACTAAAAATAGTAAATTCTAGAAGTAACTCGGATCATTATGCCAGACATACCATCGCGAAGCTCTCTGAAAACCCAGAAAAGAGTTGCCAACCAAACACCAAGATTCCAGAAGCACACTCCAACAAGAGCTGAAACACCCTCCTAGAATATAGGAAACCCTAATTTCCGCTTCCGAGTAGTCTACGGGTCACCAGGATAGACTAACGGTCAACTGTCAGATCATTGTTGAGAAGGGGACATTACAATCTGGATGCACTCGGGCAACTTCACTGATTCTAGAAAGTCCAAATTTGACCTTCTAAGCGTCCATTTGCAAGAGTTATTGAATTTTTTACTATCTCCTATTTTATAGCTAACTGCAAAGTTACAGTTGGCCATGTTCAACTCTAATTTTCGGGTGACTAAGTGAACTTGTGATTGAGTTGAGATGTCCATTGTGAAGCCTGCATAGCAAGGATGAAATGTCTGCTGGGAGTTGCAACCGCTAAAATCAACGTTTGACACCTCAAAAAAAATTAGGCACCTTTGATTAAATTGATGCAATGATTCCAGACTTAGCCATTTCTCCGTTTTGCCATCTGATGCTTCAAATTGCCACTACCGGTGAACGATGAACCCCACTGACTGGATGATAGATTCAATGCGTGATTGAAAGTATTCTGCATCCAATGATTGTATGTAAGGCATTTGAAAGCTGCATCAGGAACCCCAAAAAGAAGGGCGCCCTTGGCTCATGAAGGCGCAAGCACCATTTTGACAATAGTGTAACTTTCATCTAGACGCCATACTTTGACCCCTGACACTGGGAGCTGGAGTGCTCCGATTCGTACACCGTTTGTCTCTCTGCGTAGCTGGATCAACTTACAAGAGATGTCTCTGGAGGTGACGAAGCAAGAAAATTGCTTCTAAGACCTCAACAAGAGGGGCGCCTTTTTTAAAAGAGATGTGTACTTCCCATACTTTGGCCATTTTTTGGTTGCTTTCACTTTTCAGCATCACCACATTGACCTTGCACGTACGAGCGTTTGCCAAATCCTGGAGGCTGACGGTTGGACTCGTTGGATAGCTGGAGTAATTGCGCACAAGTCTCATGAAGACTGCAAAGGCCAAAAACCTCATCTAGCAGGCCTAAAAGTTGGGCGCCCCTGGCCTATAGATGTGCAGGTGTGTATTACCACGTTTCTCCATCCTTTGATTTACGTGCTTGGTAGAACTTCTGTCACGGTCACTTGGAATGTCGGATCACCTTGCGAACAGATGTGTTGCGAAGCCAGACTAGATTAGAGAAGATCTCAGGAAGACCCCATCTACAAATTCATCTATCTGGGAAGCCAAATTCAAGGGGACCCCTGAGCTATAGGGGTGCAGAAACCATGAACTGACAATCTCTATGACATGTACTCTCTTTGTACCTCTAGCTTTTGACCTTGATAACTGGAGTTCTGCACTCCGTACATCTTTGCTCAATAGCTCGTCGGAAAGCTGGGCTAATTCTGAAGAGATTGAATCCATTTGCAAGCACATGCAATGAGATTTGAGCCTCCAAAAAGAAGGGCGCCCCTGGGCTACAGAGGCGTAGATCTGCTTTCTACTAGAAATTTTCATGTGTCCGCTCTGAAAAACATTCCTCCGGCCACTGAATTGACCTCATAGGAATATAATATGCTCGTGAAACACTCCATCATCACATGTTCTGCTCTGGATCTCAGGTTCAGGTTCTGACCTCCAGGTATTGACTAATTGTCGCCGACGACTAACATGACACTGACCAAAGTCCATACTTGACCCGCCCAAAAACTAGTATTTTAACCTCATTTTTACAAGGCTTAGACTCTTTAATCAAAATGCCTTAATGAAGCAAAAAATTTGGTTTGGGTACAACATATTCATTCCTAAGGTCTCATATGATTTCCAGTTTTTAGTGTACTGTTTTTCAGTTGGTTGGATTTTGTAGAATAATCATTTAAATTGAAATTCACTTATCATTATGTGCCATTTTATTATTGATTGGTTATATCAATTTGAAAATGATTTTAATTTGGTGGTTAGCCACCAATAAGTTGCTGGTTATAGTTATTGACCTCATTTTAGTCTTTGTATGCTCTCACCTTACCTACATTAGGAACTTGGTGATTAGAAAGAGCTAGATTTTGAGTTGATTGTTAAATTCATTGGATTTGAGCTAACCATTGACATTTTTAGTTTCTTCAAGAAGTCTCTAGAATTTTTTCTTCTCTTTTTATTTTAATATTTCAATTTGCCCATTTGTCCTAGCAATAGTTTTGATAACATCTTAAGTCCTCTTTTAAAAGTTTTTTATAAAATCACTTTTTAGGTACTTTATAATCTAATAATAAAACATAAGTTGACTTTTATAAAATATTAATTACTTTTTGGACAACTTAAACCAAGTTAAAATTATTTCCTTAGTTCAAAAGAGGGGACATTGTAGTCTTTCAAAAGCGCTGAGGAATTTTGGTGCGTAAGAAAAATGAATGGTACTTGAGGAGTTGGTTGAATTTGTAGACATGTTTAGATGTGGAAGCACACATTTACATAGAAGATATAATTTTTTTTTAATTGGTTTAGTGAGGATGAACCTATAGCTTTCCATCTCCCCCTTGACTCCACTTGTAATATCCCTTGCTCAAAATGACCTCAATTTGCTGAAGATATGCTCAAGGAATATTGTCAAACACTTTGCAAACAATCCTCTTCAACTCTGTTTCTGTGTTTCAGACTGATTATACTTGTTTGGAATGCGTTTTGAATGCTGCAATTGATGTTTTGAATGCTTCTAATGATGCAAGATTGATCAACAAAGTCTCAGCAATGCTATGCGAACCCTTTTCTACCTTTACATGCATATAAGTGACTGAAAATGTGCATCTACAGCAATTAGGAATTATGACAAACACTTGGCATGCATTCTCATATGATAATCTAGAGCTCAAACAATATAAGCATTACATCAAACAATTGGCATGCAACTTATCCCTCCTTTATTGAATGAAATCATCAAATACAATGCTGACATGAATAGCCAAGACTCTTGGCTTACAATGAATGTTCAATACAATGCTAAATTTGATATAAATGATTACTTACAGCAGCAAAACTAGATAACAATGCAAATCAACTCCAAAATCATGAAGAACCAGGTTATAGCAGCACCTATGATGATGAGGGTGTAGCAATCAACAACTAAGCCAAAATGAACTCCTCTTAGGCCCAATCGATGCTTTCACCCAACCGCCCTTGTTCTTGCATGACAATACTTTAGATAAATAAATGCAACAATTAAACTCCACCTCTTGGCACTTGAAATGATCGGAAGGATTAGAATGCAACAATGTCCAAAACCATAGGATGCTTTGATGATGAGATATGAACAAAAGTGTCTTGCCAATGGCGCCCTTGTTGTAGTATATCAGACCACTAAAATTATTTATCAGCAATCTGATAGCTACTCCAAAATACTCCAAAACGATTGCCAAGCTCTCCCAAGATGAATGCTCAAATACCCACAAAGAAACAATGCACGAATGAGGCCATACAAGCAAAAGTTTGAATATGATATGCAAGATCGACCTCCATAAAAATCTGATATGAATCCTCAATATGCTCAAGTTGAACTTTTGAATGAAGCCCACAACTATAAATAATTTAGTTGATATCTCACAACCTCAAAATTGCTTAATCAATGAGAGTTTTCATTCCCAATGGCTGGAAATGGCAGAAACCCTAGCTGGCTCCTTCACCAAACAATTTCAACATACAAATATCAAATGTCAATTCTTGGATATCCAAGAATGAGCCCCTTGAGATCCTTTTATACTTTTCTTGGGAGAGCTCACACACATTTCTTGCCAATGTGGGATAAAAAATATATTTCCCACTTCACAAATTTTTTAGTGACTTAATGATATAATATTTTATTTTAAGTCACTTTATTAAATTAATTAAATATAAGGTTACTTTATAATATTTATTTATTAATAACCTTACAAATAATTAATTTAATAAAGTGACTTAAAAATAAAATATTATATCATAAAGTCATTAAAATAAAAGTAAAGTGGGAAATATATCTTTTATCCCACATTGGCAAAAAAAGTGTGTGAGCTCTCCTCGGAAAAGTATAAAAGGATCTCAAGGGGCTCATTCTTGGATATCTAGGAATTGACATTTGATATTTGTTTGTTGAGATTGTTTGGTGAAAGAGCCAGCTAGGGTTTGTGCCATTTCCAGCCATTGGGAACGAAAACTCTCATTGGTTAAGCAATTTTGAGGTTGTGAGATATCGGCTGAATTATTGGTAGTTGTGGGCTTCATTCAGAAGTTCAACTTGAGCATATTGAGGATTCATATCAGATTTTAATGGAGGTCAATCTTGCATATCATATTCAGATTTTTGCTTGTATGGCCTCATTAGTGCATTATTTCTTTGTGGGTATTTGAGCATTCATCTTGGGAGAGCTTGGCAATCGTTTTGGAGTATTTTGGAGTAGCTCTAAGGTTGTTGATAAATAATTTTAGTGGTCTGATATACTACAGCAAGGGCACCATTGGCAAAACATTTTTGTTCATCTCTCATCATCGAAACATCCTATGGTTTTGGGCATTGTTGCATCTTGATCCTTTGGTCCTACCGATCATTTCAAGTGCCAAGAGGTGGAGTTTAATTGTTGCATTTATTTATCTAAAGTATTGCCAGGCAAGAATAGGGGCGGTTGGGTGAAAACATCGATTGAGCCTAAGAGGAGTTCATTTTGGCTTTGTCATGTCCCTCAAATTGCAACACTAAAATATATAAATAATCAAATATTGAAATACAAATAGATAAATATATATATATGTTTATTATAATTATTATTATCAAGATAATATTATAAATATAATTACCATTTAAACATTATTATCATAATCATGATTATCATCGATAAGTATTATAATTATGATATAAATATTATAGAATAACAAATATTATAATGCTAATATCATAAACCTGATTATAATGATAATAGGTGATATTTATAAATATCATTATAAATATTATAAATACATATCATAAATATAATTACCATTTAACCATTATTATCATAATCATGATTATCATCGATAAGTATTATAATTATGATATAAATATTTTAAAATAACAAATATTATAATGCTAATATCATGAACCTGATTATAATGATAATAGGTGATATTTATAAATATCATTATAATTATTATAAATACATATCATAAATATGATACATTACAATGATAAGATATGATATAAATATCATAAATATAACAACCTAAGTTCTATACTAAATAAAAAAATACAAAATATAAAATATAATAAACAAAGAACAAAGCCCGATTCCTAAGCAGCCTCTAAACACAACAAATAATTTAAAAGGGATGCAGCGATTCACTAATCCTTAGCAACGATTATACCTAGTAAATAATAATTATTCCTAAGGACATGACCATTTGAATGGTCAACCCTATCCAAAGTGGTGCGTCTCTTGTGGAGGGGACATGGACATATAAAAGGGTAATAAGAAGTGAAGGGAAATCATGGAATGTTTTAAAAACTGTTTTCTCTTCTATAGTAGATCAAAAGGGGAGATATATGAATAAGGAAATATTAAGGAGGCCTACTCAAATACGTATGGAATTAAAGGATAAATCAGACATACAAAAGTCTGAAATATAACAAACAAATATGTATATATGTATATATATATGTGTGTGTGTGTGTGTGTGTAAGGAAGCATATATGGTACATCACTTAAGAGCAGATTGGCGAGGAATGTGAATAAGGAAATATATGAAGTTTTGAAAAGAAGAATAGAATGCAGATTTGGTGAAGGAGATAAATCATTTCATTATAGTATTCCGTAACCCGTTGAAGAAGCAACTTGAGGGTGGTACTTTGCTTTGAAAGTAAATTTTAATAGGATTGGGAAATTAGCAATAAATTATTGACTTTGGATCTATTGATTATCTAAATCAAGAATGCTAAAGACAAAACTTTTAGATAAACCAAAAAGGGGACATTACAGGCTTGGTTGTTGATTGCTACATCTTCATCATCATAGGTGCTGCTATAACCAGGTTCTTCATGATTTTGGAGTTGATTTGCATTGTTATCTAATCTTGTTGCTGTAGGTAATCATTTATATCAGATTTGGCATTGTATTGAACATTCATTGTAAGCCAAGAGTCTTGGCTATTCATATTAGCATTGTATTTGATGATTGCATTCAATAAAGGAGGGATAAGTTGCATGCCAATTGTTTGATGTAATGCTTATATTGTTTGAGCTCTAGATTATCTTATGAGAATGCATGCCAAGTGTTTGTCATAATTCCTAGTTGCTGTAGATGCACATTTTCAGTCACTTATATGCATGTAAAGGTAGAAAAGGGTTGGCATAGCATTGCTGAGACTTTGTTGATCAATCTTGCATCATTAGAAGCATTCTAAAACATCAATTGCAGCATTCAAAACACATTCCAAACAAGTATAATCAGTCTGAAACACAGAAACAGCGTTGAAGAGGATTGTTTGCAAAGTGTTTGACAATATTCCTTGAGCATATTTTCAGCAAGTTGAGGTCATTTCGAGCAAGGGATATTACACCACTCCACTCACCCCAAATGACAAAAATGAAGATGGTCTACTTGAACCACTTGGTATACTAGAAACTGATTGTGCAGTGTTTCTCCTTGAACTAATTTGATCATTTTAGCCTTCATTTCAAGTGTGAGTTTCTCACAAGGCCCAACTCCTTAACCAAGTGTATGCAAAAAGTGTGCATTGGTCTTTGTTATGCTGCCAATTTCAACCCTTTGGGCAAATGTTGTGTTTCCATTTGTGACTTCCACTTGAATAAGGTACTCTATTTGTGTCAACTATTGTTGCAAACTGCTGTAAAGGATTTTTCTTGTTATATGGCCCTTTGGCATATTGTGCCAACAACTTAGAAGGGGAATCGGATTTCAACATACTCATAGTTCAACTGCCTATGATTCTGCTTGGGGTTTGCGTTTGGCTGCCTCCAATTGTTTCCTCATCGATTTTGTTCTCCAAATCAAAAAAAACTTAACGTGGAATTTATCCATCTTGACTCAAGAAATCTGAATTAGATGCAACATAAAAGAAGTTACAACAATATATTATATACAGAACTAAAATTAAAATGGATGCTTTGAAGTATTGTAAATGGATAACTGGTTACTGCTTGTTTGCTGCTCTGTCTGATAAATTAAATACATGAATTAATAATGGAGATGACAATGCATACCAAATACATGCGTAAAATATATCGTTATTCGCTCATGAAATTATTACAGATGAAGACCAGAGATGGTCAGCCAAGGATCAAAGTTGATCCAACTAGATCATGCTACTCTCTTTGACGATACACAATGTATTTAAAGGACCCAACAGTTGCCAAGAAGAACACAACCGCCAACCGACCGATGCTTATAAGCTACCCATAGCCAACAACCAATTAATACATAGTCAGATAACCAATATTACCAAAGCATAAGAATAGACATTATACACCAACTACACTGCTGCTATGCTATCCATACTTATTTAAAACTTAAACTTGAATTTTCCTTTTTTAAGAGCTTCAGCTATTTCTTATTTCAGCAGGTATATAAAATTAAAATTTAATTTTTTACAGCTCAAGTCTTTTACAAAATCAAAATTTAATTTTGTACAACCCAAGTCTTGTACAAAATTAAAATTTAATTTAATAAATGGACGTTACAACAATCTATTCTTTGTCAATTTTGATTTTTAACTTATGTTGTCTGTTTAGGCTGAAAACCATTGTGTGTGGTTCAAAAGTTGATGATTTCAATTTGGAATTCCTTTGAGAGTACATAGCTCATTATAAAATTAAATATTTAGCTAGTTGAGTGGACTTAAGAAACTTGATTTTAACTAACAAATAATTTGGCTTCCTTGGCCAGATTTAGAGTGCCAATATCTCTGGAAGTTGGAGACTGTACTCTCAGTTTCAAACCCTGAAAACTGTTAGTGTTTCTTAGATCAGATTAATTTAACCAATTGAATTAAAGAAATGCAACACATAAGACAATGAACACAACAAGATACCCTGGGAAAACCCTCCTCTTGAGGGAGAAAAACCCAGCAAATATATCTCTTATATATTGAAGGAATAAGGGCAGAAATCTGCTTGAACTCAGGCCCAACACAATGCCGAATTTGATACAATGAATGATAGCATCTCTCTTAGATGCAAGGATATAAATGAATATGTTTCTCCTTTTAATCGGTCTGCTGCTACAAAATGATGATCTGCTGTTCAAGTATGAACTTCTTCTATGTATGCGAATCCAAGTATGAGCTTCTTCTATGTATGCGAATCCAAGTATGAGCTTCTTCTATGACTGCGAATTCTGCTCTGCCAAAATAGCGAACTTTCTTTTTGTGTATATTCGAATGTGTATCAACATCAAAAGGTGACTTTGTATATATACCTTCTTGGCGCCTCTTCATATAGGTCGGCCTTATGATAAACATTTAATAATAAATAAGGTCGGCCAGAATAAGTACATTGAATAACTTCATTATAAGGTCGGCCCATGTACTAGTGAAGACCGACGCTGCATTAACATCAACACTCCCTCTCAGCTAGGGATGAACTACCATCTGCACAAGACACATTATGTTAGAATGAAAACAAAATAAAATATCACCTCAACGTGATATTAACCATTATGGCTACTCCCATAGATGGTAAAAACTCATCACGGATTCTCTCACGTGATGTTGTCATGGAGTCACACACATGACATCCACCATAGCTTCTCCCAGAGGGTGGAAACAAGGGCTTTCACCTCAACTCTCTCTCATCAGAGAATTGCATTATCAAGGACTTACACCTCAACTCTCTCTCAGCAGAGAATTGTATTAACAAGGGCTTGCACCTCAACTCTCACTCAGCAGAGAGTTGCATTCTCAACAAGGATCACTGATTACTGAGACTCTTTCTCAGTCAAGGCTGCATTCTCCACCATACCAAGTTTCTCTCGGAAGTATACAAACTTCATCCTGGCGAGAGGCTTGGTGAGAATGTCTGCCGTTTGCTCTTCAGTGCTGATATACCTCAACTGTATAGCTTTCCTTTGCACCATATCTCTAATATAGTGGTACTTGATCTCAACATGTTTTGTTCTGTCATGAAACACAGGATTGACAGAAAGCTTCACACAGCTTTGATTATCACAGTGTATGATAGTAGGCTCCATTGATTGACCAAACAATCCTGCAAGGAGCTTACGAAGCCACACTACCTCACGAGCTGCCACACAAGCTACAATATACTCTGCTTCAGTTGTACTCAAGGCCACAGAAGACTGTTTCCTGCTACACCAGGAGATCATAGCAGTCCCCAAACTGAAGCAACAACCAGAAGTACTCTTCCGATCTGAGACACATCCCGCCCAATCAGAATCAGTAAAACCATGCAGCTCCAAATCCACATTTGAAGAATATCTCAACCCATATCCAATTGTGCCACATAAATATCTCAGGATATGTTTAGCTGCTACAAGATGTATTTGCTTTGGTTCACACATAAACTAGCTAAGTGCACTCACTGCATAGCAGATATCAGGTCTAGTGTTAACTAGATACATCAATGAACCAATCAACTGTCTATACATTGTAGAATCTACTGGTTCTGAACTAGCTGCAGTTTCTTTCAACTTATCTAGCTTAGTCTCCATGGGTGTAGACATAGATTTGCAGTCAATCATACCAAACCTTCTGAGAATGTCAACAGTATACTTGCCTTGACTTAGAATCATCTCGTCTGACTTTTGCCAAACTCCTAAGCCAAGAAAGTAATGCATAAGACCTAGATTCTTCATCTCAAACTCTGAAGCTAATTCCTTCTTGCATTTTAGAATTAGATGTTCTTCACCAGTAATGATCAAGTCATCAACATATAAAACTAAAATCAATGCTTCACCATTTACTACCTTGAAGTAGAGGTTAGAATCTGCATCATTCTTTGAGAAACCCAAACTTGAAAGGTACTGATCAATTCTTTCTTACCAAGCACGAGGAGCTTGTTTAAGACCATACAAGGCCTTCTTCAACTTGCAGACATGAGATTCTTTCTCATGTACCTCAAATCCTTCTGGTTGCTCAATGTAAACCTCTTCTTCTATTATGCCATTCAGAAAAGCTGTCTTTACATCCATTTGATGAATCTTCCATCCTCTAGATGCGGCAATAGCAATGATGGTTCTAACAGACGTGTAACGAGCCATAGGAGCAAAGGTTTCTTCATAGTCAACTCCCTCTTTTTGTGAGAACCCTCTAGCCACAAATCTAGCCTTGTGTTTCTCAATGCTCCCATCAGCTGCATGCTTGATCTTGAAGAGCCACTTAGAAGACACCACAGATTTGTCTTTAGGTCTAGGAACTATATCCCAAACATCGTTCTTAAGTATAGACTGATACTCCTCAATCATGGCATCTTTCCATACTTGTTGACTAGAAGCTTCTTCAACATTTGAAGGCTCTGACTCAATAATCTGACTCATCAAGGCAGCATAACTAGAGAACCTGTGAGGTCTCTTGCTTTCTCTGAAGGCTCCTCTTGGAGCTGCAAACCTTTTTGCTTCCTGCATTGTCCTGCGAGCCCAAAGAGGTCTTTTCTTTCCAATCACAATGTCTAGAGGCCCATCAGTAGGATCCAAAGGCCCAGCTGGATCAATATCTTCTTTAGGTTCTGTATCCTCCTCCAGATTCTCTGGGATATGGTCAACTTCCATATCTTGAGGAGGTTCTTCTTCATCGACCTCCACCGGAGTGCCTTTGGACTTCCTATAAGCAACATCTTCCTCAAATGTGGCGTCTCTACTAATCTCAATGAATACGTCGGAATGTAGATCACGTATAGCTTTTGATGTCTCCTTTGTAGCCTACAAAATTCGCTGTTGCGGAAGGTTCTGGCTTTGTTCTCTTTTCCTTTGGAATATGGACATGGTACGGATAGGCCAGATCCTCAAATGACTAACCCGGGGCTTCAGCACGAGAATGCTTCGAAGGGGTTTTGTTATGTCTAAGATCTGTGGGGACTCTGTTTGAACATAGGCAGAACGTTCTTACATTAACAATACCCAAAAGAGATTTGTAGTCTTGATCATGGATCATGGCTTTCCTTGCTTCCACAATAGACCTATTCTTCCTTTTCGGTAATACCATTTTGTTGTGGATTATAGAACCAGCAGACCTCTTAATCCTGCTTCAATACAAAGTCTCGAAGTACGAAGTATTCTCTACATTATCAGATCTCAATGCTTTGATCCTCTTCCCAGAGAGATTTTCAATCTGTGCTTTGAATTCTCTGAATCTTTCTAATACTTCTTCTGATTCTTTAGATCTCAAGAAATATATCCAAGTCTTTCTAGAGTAATCATCAATGAAAATAATATAATACAAGAAACCACTAGATGATGCACTAGACATTGGACCACACAAATCAGAATGAATGAGATCAAGAATACATTTAGATCTACTTTCACTGGAATGAAACGTACCTTTTGTGTTCCTGCCTAGGGCACATCCCTTGCATGTACCTTCATGTTCTTGATCAAATTTTGGAAGACCGGTGACCATCTTCTCCATGATAGGTAGAGCACGAAAGTGAATGTGAGCCAATCTTCGATGCCAAAGATCACACATGCTAGTACTGTTATGCACAAGTGCTTGAAGAGGACGAGTGCACAGCGTGTAGAGACATTCATGTCTAACTCCAATCACTTGAGCAGTTTTGAAGCTAGAGTTCTTTGCCCATATAAGAACTTTCCCTTTAGAGAAGGCCACTTGATAACCTTTGTCTTCTAATGCTGAAATTGAAACAAGGTTCCTCTTTATCCCTGGTACGAACAGTACATCATTCAATTCCAAAGAAATTCTAGAATCCAAGTGAAGAGTGGAATTTCCAAAGCCTTTTACAGAATATCTAGCATCATCTCCAATAACAACTTGATCACTAGAGTTGCTTTCCATTAAGTTTGAAAGGTGACTTCTGAATCCGGTGATGTGTCTAGAAGCACCACTGTCAATCAACCAAGTGTAAGAGTCCGTAGAAACATTGCTAGACAAGGCTGAATAAAATAGATAATTACTGGAGTCCTTTTGTGGAGTAACTTCTTCAACATCTGCAGTGGCAACTTGAAGCTTAGGTCGTTGAGGGCACACCCTCGCAAAGTGACCATACTTATCACAACGAAAACATTGAATCTTGGACATGTCTCGTTTTCTTTTGAAGGTAGGCGCATCATCATTTCCATCTTCTCGATTCCTTTTGAAGAATCCTTTCTTAAGGCCTTTTCCTTTGTTTGATGAATGGGAGGTAAGAACTTGTAATTCTTCATTCTTTGAGCTTTGACCAATCCCCCTTGCTGTTAGTCTTGACTCTTCTTGAATGCAATCAATCCTCAATAGATCAAACTTAGGAAGTTCGGATCTTGCACTGATTCCTTGGATGAATGCCTCCCATGAAAGCGGAAGACCATTGAGAGCAAGCATAGTCAGTTCTTTATCATCAATCATGTGTCCAATAGTGGAGAGCTGATCTTTTATCTCTGAAATCCTCATGAAGTATGTAATAACAGATTCTCCTTCCTCCATTTTCACATGATGAAGTTGTTGCTTCAGAGCAAGGGCACGACTGGTGTTGTTGATTTCGTACATCTCTTCCAAGGTTGTAAACATCTCTCTTGCTGTATCCAACTTGAAGATAATTGGTACAATATGATCTTTGACGGAATCAACCAATGCTTTCTTTGACCTAGTGTCTTTCTTCCTCCATTGCAGCTTCTCTTCTTCCCCCTCAGGTTCGGGAACTTTTGTTTTCACAAACTCAGCCAAATCATTCTCTTCCAAGGTTAGCATGAACCTGAATCTCCATGATATGTAGTTCGAGATCCCTTCGAGTCTATCCTCGATTTTCAGCCCGTTCACCATCTTGAGAAATTTGGAAGATAGACTGAAAAAGAATAAGTGTTGCGAACTAAATCTGATCACGATCTTTTTCACACCCGCTCTGATACCATGTTAGTGTTTCTTAGATCAGATTATTTAATCAATTGAATAATAGAAATGCAACACATAAGACAATGAACACAACAAGATACCCTGGGAAAA